>JAKTZB010000004.1:600000-963748 GCA_030564745.1 Scheffersomyces segobiensis
TAGAAAAATTAATACATTGTTCATAGCCGTTCTCTTTGGCCATTGAGTCTATAAAATGTACAAGAGTTGGGAAATGAATGTATCAATTTCAATAAATGCGACACATGTTTGTTGATTTTGATAAAGCTACATTCTGGTTGGATAATAATTGAGTGGGAACGAGACTTGCTGTTGCCTTCCCATTGGCATACCTCGAAACTTGGAATTGCAACAATTTCAATAATTGCCATTTCAAAATCAATAAAGGCCACAAAATATATCTCTATACAACAATCACTCTTACACTCCTTTGCGAGAATCACAGACACAATGACTTAATTAGTATCATTATCCTATTTATCGTCCAGTTATAGTTTGCACTTCCTACTTAGCGTTCTCGTCAATGTTTTCGTATACTCCCTGTTCGGATAAGAATCAAGAGGGTAGTAGGGTTGTTATAACTTTGACTCCATGGTGTCTCATACCTTGCCTAATGCCTGAAGTTACCACCAATTGTAAGTCGAAGATCTCTGAACGGTTCTCACACGGAAATGAGCATCACAAACATGCAAGGCAGTAACTTGGCTATACCATGGAACACATTATCGATACGCCCGCGTTAGATTTGCAATTAAGATACTTCAATCTATTCTACATCGGTTTGATGTACATTTGTCTTATCCCTGTTAACTTGGCCTTTCCAAAAGATATTATGTCTAGAGCTTTGGCTTGTTTGATTTCAATTCTGACGATCATCAATAAAGATAAGTACCCCAGACGTCGGTCTCTTCGTTTGATTTTCTTGGTTTAGCTACTCTGTGGATAATGGAAACCATCCAAACCGATAGCCTATGGTATTACTTTTCAAACCTGGACAATAGCTTAAGGTGCGAATCGATCAGCTCACTTTCGTCTTGATAAGCATTGTCTGTTAGTGTCAGGCCCGTTTGAAGAGTGATATATAATATGATCTTTCTTTCGTATTCACTCTCCTCTGTTACACTAGCACGAACTCTTAGTGTTGGAAATTGGGTATCAGACGAATTGGGAATGGGATCTTAAAGTAAACATTCCTAGATTCAATACATCTGAATCCTGTAATAATGTATTGTTTATGTCTTAGTGGTATTATTCTATTGATATAATTGGTAAATATTACTCCCTGGTTCAATTGGACCAATAATTCGATTCAAAATAATTGTAATTCAGCAGGACAACAGTTTTCAATCAATTGACATCTACTGTTATTTGAAAACAAATGGATTCTTCGATTTATGGGACTTTGGTTTTTGGAAATTTGCAATGCCTCCAGCACATAGGAAAGAAAAGTTTTGACAGGTGTTACTTGATAATATCCAACCCTGAAGAGATCAAAAAAAGAAGCAAGGAAAAACTTAAAAAATGCTAGATGACTCCTTTCGCTCCTTCGTTTCGGTCTATGTTTGAAGCTTAACGAGCTCACATCCAGTTTTGGATTGCTCTTGAGGTTATCCCGTGGTGGTGAAAAAGCTTCTACTCAACTTGACCTCCTGTGAAATCCAGCTGGCAAAGTCTTAATTGAAGTTAGAGTTTAATGCATTATATAGGATGTCATATATTAAGGGCGTACGGTTTTTTTCATAGCTTACCATTATTTTCCATTGCACCTATTACCCAATAGACAACCTACTAATTTGTTTCGAGATCTTTGCAGATTGCGAAAGTATTCCCATGATAGAAGACTCAGAATGCCATGCACAAGCAAATATTCGACCCACGATTAAATATCGAAATATTATTGAGCTGTTTGTGGTACGCAGATTTTTTAAGTCAGTTTTACATCAGATTTTTTTTTTTTATTGTTGCTAGTTCATATTTTTAATCAACAAATAGATCACAAATTATAATATTGAGCTTAAAATAATCGTTTAGAAATTTGGCCAGTTTTCGTTCTAATGGAGAGAAAGCATGCATCACCATATATATGAAATACTGTTTCAAGAGACCAGGCATTCGGGTCCCAGCAGCAGGTGTACTCTATGGTCGTAAATATATTTCCGATGGATAATAACAGAAGAAGGAAAGGCTGGGTTCTGGAAGACTTAGTTCGACTTCTGCTAGGCTAACCAAGAACACCCCGTATCGAAGGAAGAGTTCTAGTGATTTCCAGCGCTTCCAAGCTTCTGTTACATCAACTAGTGAACACCTAGAGAACATGGACTTTGAGGTTTTGTTTGATAAACACTTGGCTTTATTTGGATGAGGTTGATAAAATTCCAATGATTACAAAAGTTGATAATCTTCACCCCTTTTTAGTTTCCGAATAACATTCGGTTCCTCCATCAATTTCTATAAACCTTTAAGATTAATTTAGTAATTACATTTTAGCCACCGGAGATTGTAATGTAATTATGGAGCCGGTGGAATCGGCAGCGGGAGTTCTTTCATTGGCGTTCGTATTTATTGCCGGTTCGGAACTAAGGTGCAGTTGTATGGTTGTGAACGCTTCAGAAGACAAAACCAAATCTATTGATTTGGCAATTTCGGAGATATCTCCAGTCGATAATGTTTCTCAAAAGAGATCTTTGAGCATACCACTCCAAAGGGCACTTCCTTAATCTGTACCATCTAGTACAAAGTGGCATAGATTGATTTCGCGAATTGAACACTAGCTACATCAAATCCGCCCACTACAGCCAATTACCATATTCTGAGACTCCACAAAGTAAATACTAGGTGCAAAAGATTATTAATTAGGAGAAAATCACTTATCCAATTAACTTCTTACTTGAGATTCAAAAGTACCGAGAAACATTACAGTTTACTATTATTATTCTGTCCTAATGAAAATTTATTGATATTATTATCCTGCAAAATATAAGGCATTTGTGCACGAGAAGAAATATTGATTTTTTAATGTAGTGGCATACATTGAACAAACTAACCAATATAAACTTCTATAGACATAAAAACCAATATTACCCAATGCAGAGTGGTCCAACCAAGAGGAAACCCCGAAAGACAAAAACCACTAAAGAATCAGAATACACAGACATCTAACTGAAGGTTATTGGCATAACATTTGGTTGCCTGTATATAGCCCATTAGATGGTTTCTCGTCAAAAAGCAGACACAATTTTAATCATATTTAGCCGGTCTAGTATAGTGGTTAGTACACTTCGTTGTGGCCGAAGAAACCCAAGTTCGATTCCTGGGACCGGCAGTATTTTTGCAGTTTCAAGATGCAATAATATTTCAATATTTATTTGCGCATGTAGCTACTTGTCTGATAAAGGCTATTTGAACCTGTTGCATATGACGAGAAGTCGACATATTATTCTTCGTTATAGTTTTGACGTTTTTTTTTACTATTTCCTAATTTTGCACTTTTGGGCAGGTTGTTGAAGACTTTAACAATTACAAGTCCTTAAATTAAATTTGCTTATTATAAAGTACATTCTCATCTAATTCTATTAGAAACTAAAACACAAGTTTAGGCGACTCGGCGGTCAGCGTGATGTCAAATAAATTAAGGATAGGGACAGAATTGAAAAAAAAAAACAAGAGTTGAAAAGATGCAACTTTGTTGTGTAAAGAAAGAGCATTTTCATAGCTGTGAACATATGGAAATGACCGCTGGAATCAAAATTACTTGTCTTCTCCCTTGTTCTTGTTTTTGGACAAGAACTTGAGAGGAAGTTTGGCAACTTCAGCTAAAGACTTATCTGGGTTAAAATCCTTGGCTTGTTTTCCAAAGCCGTAGCTCTGCAGCAATGGAGGACTCCTTACTCCTTCATCCTTCGACACGTTGACATTGGATAAGGTCTCTATGCTTTTCCTCAAGTCATCCTCGACCTTGCTCTTAGGAACACTAGAAGATTCTTCGACAGTCGGAGCGTGAGATTCAAAAACTCTTGTAGGAGTTCTTTCTTCCTTATGTTCCCAAGGGAAGAGAGGAGCCTTAGCAGGAGTATCTTCTTCCAAGGCAATGTGGAATTTGGCACCCGCATCCTTGTCAGCGTCCCATTGGTTCAGGTACTTAGCGAAGTTCAAGTTGTAGGCTTCTCCTTTTGGAATGCTCAACAACTTAGCCTTGAGGGTTGCGTCCTTAGCGTAGAACTTATTGAAGTCGCCCCACCAGTAGTGGTGCAAGTTGTCAAAATCTGTGCCCAAGATGTCATCAGAGTGCCAAGGTTTAGTTTGACCAATGTAATGCAACAACTTGATGGAACCGAAGAAACGGTGCAACGCTGGCAAGTACTGATAGGCACCGGAGTAATTGGGAGTGACATTGTAGACATAAGGTAAATGGACCCAGTTCTTACCTGCAGAAGCGACATTGAAAAACTCGTTCAATAAGCCCTGGTCGGCCCCGTCAAACGTGTTGTTTTCCACGGTAGTAAATTCCAACAATTTAGAGAAAACACCAGCATCTGGCTTCAACACTAACACTCCAGAGTTGAAGATATCGGGCCAACCAGCATCTGGAGAAGCAACAATTTGCTCGGCAGTCAAATCCTTGTATTCTTCAAATAAATGGTCAAGATCTGCCAATGGCAAGGTGTCACTGTCCAAATAGACTAAGGTGTCGAAATCGGTCAAGTTCCACAACAAGACTTTGGTGAAGGTGATGGACAACTCCGATCTACCCAAACGTTGAACGAGCTTGTCAAGAGGAGCGTTGATGAGATTGTCGTCAATGGCAATGGCAACATCGTAGACATCCTTGATCAAGTCGATTGACGCAGCAGACAAGGCGGATGAGTCTATCAAGATGACTAACTTGTATTTGGTTTTCAACTCGGTCTTCAACTTCTGGGCCAAGGTGAGGGCTCCAGGAAGGTACGACTCGTTGGTTAGAAGGGTGACATATGCCTTGGACATTTTGATATAAGCAATATTGAATCTAGTATATATAAGTATCAATTGTTATTCGATATCAAGAGATGAACCAAAGAATGAAACGACTTGTGTGGTTCTATTTAGGGGTGGCAATCTGCAGGAATCAGCTACTGATAAGGTTTTAGGTACCGAGGTGATGAGAATAGCAAAGCTGACAAGTGTTACAGAGGCTGTACGATTCGATTGAGGTGAATCAGACAGTGACTAACAATTGACCAGTGGCAGTGAACAATACCAGAGCCAGAAAGAAAAAGTTCAAGAAAAGATAAGATTATATTCTTTTTTTAGTTTGAGAATCAGTGGCTCAATCAAGAGTAAATAGAAATATAGACGCAAAAAACAGCCACATCAAATCGTCTCCCAACATAATAGAAAAGTGAAGACACCTGTTCGGGCTAGTGCCGGTTAAGGCACGTCCACACATTCCAGACAACCTGGCCATAGTTATCGACCCCTTTAGTTTGTATTATTCCGAGCTCTTCCTGGTAGGCTTATAGTGGTGCATCTGATCCCGCCGCCCTCGTTTATGTATTGCCTGATTGGGACGCGAGAGAAGGATTTCAAGAATTTATTTATTATCTACTATATTTTAGAATTATTTATCGATTATATATAAAGTGAGTTTATTAAAATTTTGTATAGTGTGCTGAAGTTTATAATAGATAATTCTACAGTATATCTGTAGCGAAAATTGTATGTATATTTCAAATCGTACATTAATTGTTTACAATTTTGTATGTATAATTCTGGTAACATGTTTATTGCAATGCTACACTCTAATACAATTTTTTAAAGCGGTTCTTTCACAGTAACACATAGTTCCATCTTCAATTGTTGCGTCAGACTCAGTTCTTAACATTCAAAGCACACAAGACAGCTGTGATATTGTCAGATCAACTTTTCAAATATGGCACAGATCGAAGAACATCTCTATCAAAATGTGTCGAAATCAAAACAATATTCTGCTTGTTTTAATTTGAATTTAATTTGCCCAGGTAAGATTTTCAGCAATATATACAAATCTGTAGAATGTCCATATCAGTTGCTGTGGCATTGTCACCAATACTATGTTCTAATGATTAAGTATCCATGGCTCAGCTTATCTCTGTATATTATGAACCGTAGTTCCTATTTACTCTATAAATAGAATCCTTTCACTGACTCAAGCATCCATCGATTCAACTGTGAATGACCAGTTGCCGGTGGCGGCATCATAGGATTCGAAATTCATGTATGGTAACTTCTTCAAGTTCTCAATATGCATTTTAACGACCTCACTCTTAGGATCAAGAAGGGGCATTTTGTCAGCCTTATTCAAAGGATAGCATCCTTCCAAAGTGATTCGGGCTGGCAAATTTAACCCTTCTCCCTTCTTGGGTCTGTTTTCGTCGGGGTAAGCAAGACATGATTTGGAGCCAAAGATAATTACGTTACCGGAAATATCGTCCAAATTGACGATGCCCGACAAGTCGACTGGATGCAAGAATTCGACTTGTCCGTAATGCTTACGACCTACCTTGAACCCCTTGATGGAACGTAACTCAGACAATGATTTGCTCTTTAATTGAGACAATGGAGGCGACATCCAGTAGCCATTGTCGTCAACTTCTTCGGCAAGAGTATTTTCTGGTGTAGAGGAAGTGATTGGGGGAGTGATCTTTTCTGATTCGACCTTGTTCTTTTCTTGCTTGGACTTTGTTTCATCCTTGCCGTTTTCAATAGTTTCAAGGGCAGCAGAAGCGCTGGACTTTTCCAACTGGAAAGTCACTTGTTTTGTAGGGCCATTCTGTGACTCGGAGCTTGGAAGCAACAACTTGGTATTGCTTTCCTGTGATTTATCCAAGACAAGTTTCTTGAAGTTATCTTTGGGGGCAAAAATATCCGACGATATGATAGCTGCATCGGTGCTGGCTGTGAATACACTGTCAGGCTTCCTAGCTACAAGATCCTTCTCGTCCAATACTGCGGACTTTTTCTTTGGCAATGCACTGACTTTGACTAATGGAGGAACTCTGTGAACAGTACGTATTGTTACGGGCTTCTTATTGACAGTCTTTACTGGTACAATAGAAGGGCCAGAAGCATTCGTTTGCTGCCCTCCTGTAATACTCTGAAACATGGGGTTGTTCCCGTATGGATTCTGGGAATTGATGTTGACCAATAGCTGCTGAGATTGCTGGGCGTTGCTCTGCAAGACATTGGATCCAAGAGACGAACTTCCAAGCGTGTTTGTGCCCGAAAGTCCTCCACCAAATAATCCTCCACCTGTTCCTGTATTACCTGGTTTGGCGCCAAACAATCCACTAGATTGTTGTGTGTTTGTCCCTAATCCTCCAGCGGTGTTGTTTCCTCCAAAAAGACTTCCACCTTGAGTGGTAGAACTACTCCCGAATAACCCGCCACTTGTGCCACCGGCAGCGTTAGCAGTACTGCTTCCACCAAACAAGCCACCACCAGCAGCTCCTGTTGGCTTGTTCCCAAATAAACCACCTGATTGCTGTGTATTGGCACCAGCTTGTCCAAATGCTGCATTCCCAGTAGAAGCTGGTTGTGATGCACCGAATAAACCACCCCCTGTGCCTGTGTTAGATTTTGCTCCAAATAAACCACCACCAGCTGCTCCAGACTGGTTGGTGTTGCCACCAAACAATCCTCCACCGGTAGCAGCATTAGAATTCTGGCTACTGCCAAATAAACCACCAGTATTTGCTGCAGGTTTTGCTCCAAATAAGCCTCCTGAAGTCGGTTGTTGCTGTTGGTTGTTTTGGCCAAATATTCCTCCTGTTTGACTATTATTCTGGCCAGCTCCTCCAAACAATCCTCCAGAAGCAGGTTTATTGGCACCAAATGTGCTGGTTGTATTCTGAGTTCCACCAAACAATCCCCCGCCGGTGGAAGAGGCCCCAAAGCCTGTGTTTGTGTTGGAGGCTCCAAAAGCATTACCAGTGGAAAGGTTACTCTGTGCTCCTCCAAACAAACCTCCACCAGTATTGCTCTGGGCTCCAAATGGTGAATTACCAGTATTGCTCTGGCCAAAGGTGTTTGCAGCATTGCTCTGGCCAAAGGGCGAGTTGCTGGTCTGTCCAAATCCACTAGCAGTATTTCCAGCGCCTCCAAAAGGAGACACATTGGTATTGGCATTGGAATTTGCATTGTTAGAACCGAAGAGACTACCGCTAGTACCAGTATTGCCGAAAGAAGAACCAGTGGCTCCAAATCCTCCGGCCGGTTTATTAGCCCCAAAAGCAGTATTTGAACTTCCAAAAACACCTCCAGCATTAGAAGAACCAAAACCAGAAGCTCCAGCCGTAGCTCCTCCTCCAAAGGGTGAGTTGTTCTGCTGTTGCTGGCCAAAGGTGCTTGCGGTATTGGACTGTGCTGCAAAAGGGGAATTTGTAGGCTGTCCAGCTCCAAATGCTCCGGTAGAACCAAAAGCCAGCCCGGTGTTAGATTGCGCACCGAATCCAGTTTGTCCACTGGAGCCAAATGCAGAAGTAGAGGAAGGTGTGTTGGTGGAAGCTCCAAAATTAAATGCACCAGTTGTAGTACCAGCAGCACCAGTAGCATTCTGAGTGCCGTAACGTCTGTTCTGCTCGTAATCCTTCAATCTCAACTCTTCAAATGAGAAGTTTCTGTACTCAGGCATGGAGCAGACGTTCTGAAAGACGTTCAAAGTGCCAGTATTATCCTTTTCGCTGAAAGGAGTAAACGGCTTGACGGCCGTTCCGTTGTTGGTGTTAGAATCTACAGTACCACCTACGCCGCCAAAGCCAGCTCCTGATGTAGCACCAAATGGAGAGGTACCAGCAGTGCCAAATGCTCCCGTAGAGGCTCCAAAGCCAGGCTTGTTAGCGCCGCCGAAAATACCACCACCAGTCGTATTGGAAGCGCCAAATGATGGAGCGTTTGCTCCAGAAGCTGCCCCAAACGTGGAAGTAGCTGCAGAACCCCCAAACGGTGATCCAGCTGTATTGGATGTCCCAAAAAGACCTCCTCCAGTATTACCAGTACTAGAACCAAAGGCAGAGGTTCCAGCATTGTTGGCGGTAGAAGTAGATCCAAAAGTTCCAGTGCCGCCAGCACCGAATGCCGAACCTGTTCCAGTACCTCCTGCACCCGTTCCACCTACAGAACCATTTCCAGCGCCAAATATGCTTCCTCCTCCAGCAGTGGAAGATCCAAAAGGTGACAGTTGGGTAGCCGTGTTATTATTGGCTGCCGAAGCACCAAATGGAGAGCCTGAGTTAGCCGTTGTAGAGCCAAAACCTCCAAATCCTGAGGAAGAGCCTCCAAACATGCTGAAATATTGATGTAGCAATTGGGAAAAGAGGAACCGTACAAAATGTAGAAATTGTTTTGGACTCAAAGATCATCAAGTCCATATTTATGAGGTCGTGTGTGAAACGAAAAATTGAAATCTGGTGGAGTTAGTAGGCGTCGTTAGCATTGGGTGGTGACGTATTGTACGAGTACGATGTTAGTACTAGATGAGGAACTATATTGGTTTGGTTGATATAATGCTAAATTAAGTAGAATTTTTTTTGTGCTTTTCATGAATTGGTAATTGAAGGAGGGTCAATATTTATTTCGGATTGAATAGCTCAGTGCATTTTTCAGTCGCAGCCTCATTTTAATTTGGTAACAGATATGAGTATACTGGCAGCTGATAGTATTAATACATAGTTGAATATTGATTATCTATAAGAAAAATGAAGTGCAAGCGTGTCCCTCAATATGAAGAAATGGGAGAATTTATACATCTATCTTTTCATAATAGATCGCCTGCGAATGCGTCATGTAGTGCCCCCTAGTTTATTTGCTATTCAGATGTTCCTTTCTTCGCATTTTGCACCCATTTCAACTCAAGAGCAGGTATGACTAGAAATTACAACCTTACAATACAAGATAAAGATTTCGACCCCACACACTCAAAAGTCATAATCTTACACATTACACATTTACACCGTTTCTGTCACTTATTCTAGTTTTATCTACTTCCTTTTTGGTCTCTTTGTCACCAACGAAGCGATATCTTCACCAGCAGCTTTCTTAGCCGTCTTAGCCGTCTTGGCTTTCTTAGTCTCGAACTTCTTCTCATGATCTAGTCTCTCTTTTGCTCCCAATTTAGAGAGCTTTTCCTTCTTCTCTACAAATTCCGCGTCGTCTATACTTTTATCTTCTAACAGTTCCAAGAGTTTAATCTCTTCACCATAGTAACTATCGTCGTTCCCTACTGGGGTTTCCAAGATGATGGGAATATTGTATAATCTGGGGGAGTTAGCCACTACTCTGAAAGCTTCCAATCCCAAAAATCCTTGTCCCAAGAACTGGTGTAAATCTCTGTTAGCACCCAAAGGAGCTTTGGAGTCATTCAAATGGATAGCGCTCAAGAACTCAGAACCAACAATGTTGTCAAACTCCTTCCAGAACGTCTCAAATTTCTCCTCGGTGGAAATATCGTACCCAGCAGCAAATGTGTGGCAAGTATCGACGCAAACCCCGACTCTCAGCTTGTCTTCCACGATGTCTATTACGTCTCTGATATCTTGAAGGTTGGATCCGATCAAATTACCGTGGCCAGCCATATTTTCAATGACAATTTTGACGAAGCTTGTTTGCTTAATAGCTTTGTTGATGTTTTTAGCTAATCTCTCAAGAGCTTCCCTATGGTCTCCGTCTAAACTCGAGCCTGGATGGAAGTTATACAATCCAATGTTCAATTGTTCGCATCTTTGCAAATCATCTAGAAACCCGTCAAACGCCTTTTCCTCCTTTTCAGGATCTGGATTGGCTAAGTTGATGAAATATGATCCATGAGGTAAAACGTCGGTTCTGGGATCATACCCGTGTTCTTCACATAACAGCTTGAATTTATCAATTTCTTCAGCAGAGATTGGGGGGCTCACCCATTTCCGGGGAGATTTCAAAAACAACGCAAAACTGTTAGCACCAAGATTTCTGGCATTGATGACGGAATTCGAAACTCCACCAGATGCACCAACATGAGCTCCAAACTTGAATTTGCTCGAAGTCAGTCTTTCATACTTGAACTCCACCTTCTTAACCTTTTTGGCTCTGACCGTCTTTTTGACTGTTTCCTTTACAGCCTTGGCAACTTCAGACTTACTTGAGATCTGTTAGTACGCAAAATGGAAGAGAAAAACTGAAATTAGCAATGTAATGCATTTTTCATGGAGAAGAATCACTTCTACGAACTGTACACTTGTAGTGAAATAACTTCCAGTGGTGTAAAATTTAGAGTGTAAAAACGTTCATCTCTCAACACTAAACATTTACCGCATTTACACTTCTCCAGTACTTCAAGTGAATACGGACTTACACTTTGGGTGGCATTTTAGATAGCAAATGTCCTGATTATTCAATTCTTGGAATATCTCTGTAAAGAAAGAAATAGTAAAGACTTAATATAAGCTGCAAGTTAAAGAAGACGCGCACTATAGCGAAGGGTTTCGTTTTGTGAAACTCTTCAGAAGTTAGATACGACACAATTGCCGTCATTGCTACTAGACTTCATTGATTATGGACATAGGACTATGTTTTGTCTGAATGAATAATGTTATAAATTTGTATTCATTCAATGTATTGGTAGTCCACTGATTCCCAATATGGTGGTGGATAAGACACAATTTTTCAAAATGCGACATTTTATATTTCTCTTGTAATGCTCTACCACGAACACGGCAGCCTCAATGGAACTCACCGTGCAGAAAAAGTATCTATCTCAACAGTTAAATGTTGAACTGATTGACTTTAGATTGAAGACCAGGTACACCATAGCAGTCGGACGAATTTATAGTTCAACTTTATTGTCGCATTATGACGTAAGCTAATGACATATTAGATAACGACATCAATCGTGAGAGTCAAAAAAATTCTCTTGATCCCGTTCAGTAAACGGCCCCTTCTCTCAAAAAGAGCCACACATTTCTTGTTTGGGCACTTAGATCTTTATTAGATCAGCTCCATTGCTTTCAAAGTGACTAATAATTTCACGTTTCTGGTACACAAACGCTGGCTCGGGTGAAGAAACACTATAAGAGTTAAGAATCTTTGGTTCTCCGACTAATTTATTTTTCTTGTATTGCATCTGATATCAGATATTTTGATGAAGATAAATTTCGATTTTGATTGATTTTTTTAGATTACACTTAAAGTTGACAATTTTTCAGTTTCATTTTTCTACAAATAACATATTCATATCAATTCTTACAGTCATAATACTCCAATGTCAGATACAAGAACAAATATAGCACGGTATATCCAGGCATTTTTCACCACAGATAAGAAGCTTGTATCACGTCAGAAGTGGATTCTTGGGCTTATCAACCTCTCCGCCGTAGTGGTATTTTGGGTGCTATCGAGTTTTTTGGTCAACTCATTGGTTGAAGATGACAGTTACAGAAAGCCATTCTTCATTACCTACATCAATACTGGATGCTTTTGTTTTTACATTGTACCCTATTTGAAGCTTGAGAACTTGACAATCAAACAGTTCATTGAAAATCTCAAGAACGATTACCAACAATCGTACGCCAGGTTGAACACTTCAGACGATGAGGCTTCTGTCAGTGGCTATGGATCCAATGATAATCTTCAAGGTTTGCACTCTCAGCAAGCAACCGCTGGTGAAATATTGCATGTCCTGGAACCTGGTTCGGACAAGTCAGACGATGAAATCATCAATACATACGAGACTGTTAAGCTTTCTCTCCAGTTCATTGTCCTTTGGTTTTCTGCCAACTTGGTTACCAATAGCTCGCTCTCATACACATCTGTAGCTTCGCAAACGATTTTGTCGTCAACATCGTCGTTTTTCACGTTGCTCATTGGGTACTTGCAATCGATAGAAAGGATCAACAAAAACAAGATTATAGGCATCTTGCTCAGTTTCACTGGAGTGATAATAGTAACCAAAATAGACTCGTCTGCGGATAGTCCTAATGGCAATGACAAAACGACACTTATGATCTTCTGTGGTAATGCGTTGGCGTTGTCAGGTGCATTGATCTACGGAATTTACACCATTCTCTTGAAACAGAGAATCACTATTAAAAACTCACGCAAAGAAAGAGAGCTTAACACCCATCTTTTCTTTGGGTTTGTCGGTATCTTTTGTCTTGTTTTCTTGTGGCCAGCTCTTATCATTCTTCATTACACTGGCTACGAGACGTTTGAGTTACCTCCCACGAGAACCATTGCCTGGATCTTGTTCATCAATGCCCTTATCACATTCATTAGCGATTTCTGCTGGTGTAAGGCCGTGCTATTGACAAGTCCTTTGACAGTAACTGTAGGCTTGTCTATGACCATTCCACTTGCCATGGTTGGCGACTGGTTGTTGAAAGGTTTCGCACTTAACATCTGGTACATTTTTGGTGCCGCAATAGTGACAATTGGGTTCTTGATAATCAACGAAGATGAAGAAGAAGATTTTGTGCGAGACGAGTAGTTTATAGGACCTTAGAAATCGCATATAAAATATGAGAGAGAAAAAGTAGGCAATTATAGAGAAGTAGGGAGACAGACAAAAAGAGTATTTTTATCGTTATAGCTTCGCTTAATGCAGTTTTTAACAGAAATGAGTTGTAGATTGTATAACTTTTGCCCTAAGATTTAGACCTCTGAATCTTCCAGTAGTCTGCGCCGAAGAATTCGTGCATCTTCATAAACTCTCGCTATAATTCTTTCTTCCCTCGCTAAATTCTCATAAATCTGCAAAATCTCTCCCTAGCACTACTGGCGTCTCTTTCCATTCTCCTCCACAATTTTTCAATTCTCATCTTTACTAAAATACAATTCATTTTCGTGAACACTGATTCTGCCATTGGACTGCTCCAGTATCGCAAACATCCTTATCTCAATGTACGGGAGTTTCACACATCTTACCGTGGTCTTGTCCGCTTTTGTAGCAATAGCATGCGGAAGTTCTTTCCAACTTCAACAACTTTTTCTTCAATCATTAAACTATGAACATAACATTATACCGATTACCCAGTCCGACTTGTCATCTCTTTCTGGACCAAGAGACTACTTCACGATGATGTTACTTACATCCTCTGATGCTAAACACCAATGCGGTGTATGTGGAGAAGTCGAGAAGATCATTTCTCGTGTGGCTGACTCCTGGTTCGCCGAATATGGATCCAATTCCAATTTGATATTTATCAATGTTGACATTATCGATAGAGAAAACATCAAAATCTTCGATGCTTTGCAAATAACAAACATTCCCCACATTTGGTTATTCCCACCGAATGTCTATAAGGAATATTCCACCGAAAAGGGGTTGGACTTCTCGTTGCTCGAAGATCCTCACTATATTTATAAGGTTCCTGAGGCTCCTTTTGAAGAACAAGTAAGGGAGTTCGCTAGATTTTTGAGCGAAAACTTGAACAAGGACTTAGCTGTTCAACAGAAAAATCCCTTGAACACGTTTGCCACGACTTTTATAGCTACGTTGGTGATAATAACCCTCATCAAGAAAAAAGGTCCTAAAGTAATCACTCAGCTTCCAAAGAAGCATGTAGTTACAGTGCTCTCTGTGGCTATGATCTTGTTATTTATTTGTGGGTATCAGTTTAGCGTCCTGAAGGGTGTCCCATTCGTAGCTCGTAACGAAAAGGGCCTCATATTCATCAGTGGTGGAACCCATTACCAGTTTGGTATTGAAGTAGTATTGGTTGCGCTTAATTATTTGGCTCTAGGTTCTGCCTTCTTGGCATTGATGTACGTTGGCTCGTATAAGATTAATTCGAAGAGCATAATACGTCTGGATGTTGTCAAGCATGTCTTGATTATAGTTATCAATTTTGTAGTCTACTATCTCTACAGCTGTTTAACCAGCATAGCGATTAGAAAAGATCATGACTATCCATACATTCTCACCAAGTTATTCTGACCGACTTGAATAACAACAAAACCGCGTCTATATAGTAGTATATAAGATACAATTCATCTACACAAATGTATCCTCTTCGTATTATTAGAGTGATAAATCATTCAAATCTAAATTTTTACATAATTCACTATGTATTGCTAAAGTTATCTAACTACAGTCCCTCCAATGAATAATTCAATGGTCGTACTCTACCCAGATTCAGGGAACAGGAGGGAATAAACGAAGCCATTATTTACTCTATAGCTTTTCCACACGGACGCATCCACATCAGCCCTCAACTTGTCTATATATGACCTATGCTCATTATACCTTAAGCACTTTTCATTATGGTCGTTATATATAGAAGGTCTGTTTTTAAATACGCAGGCCACAATGTATTTTTCACTATAAACGCGTCTTTGAAATGTCCCAACTCCAGACACTTTTCTTTTTACAGAACCAAGATGACGACTGACTCTGGCAACAAGCTTGCAGCGCCGAAGCGAAATCTCATTACCGACTTCTTTAAGAAGAACGGCGACTCTGCCAAAAAGCAGAAAAGAAGTGTTGCTACAAAAACTACAAAGAACACAAAATTAGACTTGAAATCAATAAAATCTATGGCAAGACCAGAGACAATTCCAATACAAGAAATAGAAAATGGCCCAAAAGACGTTCAAACGAAAGATGAACATCAAGAGGACAATATTAATGCTTCAAATAAAGTTGAAATAATAGATGAAGATTTTTCATCCGTAGCAAACTATTTCAACTTTGATAAGGACCAGTGGATCGGCACTTTAACTGAGGAGCAGAAGGAGCTTCTTGCTCTTGAAATCGACCAATTGCACATCTCATGGTTAGCAGCACTTCATAAAGAATTAACGAAGCCGTATTTTATTAGTTTGAAGAAGTTCTTATTGGCACAAAAAGCCACTGTTTTTCCTCCACAGAACCAAATCTATTCGTGGTCTCATTATACGCCGTTGCCCAACATCAAGTGTCTTGTAATTGGCCAAGATCCGTACCACAATTATAACCAGGCTCACGGACTAGCATTTTCGGTTTTAGAACCAACCCGTCCTCCTCCTTCGTTGCTCAACATATACAAGACGTTGGCTATAGACTACGACAACTTTCAGATTCCTGACTACAAGGAGTTGAGCAAACAGGGAAGACCTGGAGGAGGGAATCTCACAAAATGGGCCCGCCGTGGAGTTCTTCTTCTCAATAATGTTCTCACTGTCGAATGTCATAAGGCTAATAGTCATGCGAACAGAGGATGGGAGACGTTTACCGAAAAAGTTATAGAAACAGCCATAACTTACCACCAGCACCAGAAGCAGGGTTTTGTTATAATGGCTTGGGGTTCACCGGCTCAGAAACGTGTGGACAAGTTTACTCATATTTTGAGGACACAAGCAGCTGGTGAACGCAGTCAATTCGAGGTTATTAAAACGGTACATCCCTCACCACTTAGTGCTAGTAGAGGGTTCTTTACTCTGCGGGTGTTTCGCCGGTGCAACGAGTTTCTCGCGAAACAAAACCAGGAGCTTATCGATTGGGGAATCATGGACGGAAACGTAGTTTTATAACGAGTATAAACATGTATATGTTGTTACTGATGTAAAATACCAAATAGGTGCAAATAGTAAGTTGCCGCAAAATTTTGAATTAGTGATAAAGTCGCAGCCAAATGCAGCGTTTTTTTTCTACAGCTGATATTTTTTGGCTGTCCAATCTGCATTAAGCATTTTGCATTTCGCGTAGATACTGTAGATTCTCAATTTCTGTGGCCAGCGGCTAATTTTAATTTTTCTTAAGCCAATGGTAAGCATTTTCTGAAGCAAACTACGTTTTTCTGAAGGGAATGGAATTCTTAATTCGCATTTCGTTTCCGCAGGGCAATTCTGTCGGTATTGATGAAATTTTCCTTTGCCTTTTCTGTGCAACTTTTCAGTTTATCTCACTCACAGAAAATTTCTTTTTGTCTCCTCCATTTATCGCGAAAAAATCTGATTTCGTATAAACAGGAACAAGCCAGTGGGAGGTGGAAATTCAAAAAATCCGTGAACATTCGACCTCCTTCTTTTGTCGGTCCAGCTAGAAAGAATTGACTGAAAACGCTCGAAAAGTTACAAACGCGTTTCCCTATACTTTCATTGTGTGCTTGAAATTACATGGTTGATATTCTCGAATCACAACCTCGGATTTATTGATTGTTTGTCTTGATCTATTGCTTCTAACATTATTCTTTGCTTTTAGTCACTAATTGTTTCGTCTGTTTACTATTTTCCAATACTCAATCACAATTTGTATTTCTATTATCATTTTTGTCATATCAATTGACTCAATTCCAATTTTCTAGTATGAATAGAAGAAGTGCCCGTCAGAAAGAAAAGCAGGCTGCAACAGCCACTCCTGTGAGCCAAAGAGCACTGAGAAGATCCGCTCGTACCACCACAAGAGCAGTTATAGCGGAAAATTATGTCAGTGACAACGCCGATGACGAAGAATACAACGACGGGGAAGAAGAAAACCAGAAACTTAAGCGTGCCACCAGATCTAGTGGAAGAACTTCAGTTAAGGAAGCCATAACACGAAACTCTAGGGCAGTCCGTAAACTCAGCGATAGTGAAGAGGAGGAGACTGAGGAATCCGAAGAGAGTGAAGAAGAACTCGAATTAGAGGAAAATGGCAAAGGAGAGGATGTAGAAATAGATGATGATGAAGTAGAAGAAGAGGAGGATGAAGATGGTGGTGATGTTGACAAACTGGAGCTATCTCAACTGAAGAATAGTAAAAACTCAAAACCCGCTCGTCGTAACAGTTCCATTTCTCAACTCCAAGATGAAACCTATGAAGAAAGAAGAAGGCGATTCGTTCTAGACACAGACCCCAAGATCGCCAAAGAAAATGACGTGGACGATTCTACCAAGAGATTCAAGCATTTGCTTGGATTAACACCTCTTTTCCGTTATTTCATAGACTTGAACGCTTCCAAAGATGCTCGGTTCAAGAAGAGAATAAGAGAGGTGGACTCCAAGATGGACTTCCAGTTGCCCAAGAAGAATACCAAGATCAATAGAAGAAGACGTAAAACTGAAAAAGAAGAAGATGCAGAATTGTTGCAAGACGAAGAACACCAAGATGATGAAGACCATCAGACTACTGTGATAACAGAATCTCCATCTTACGTTAAGGAAGGTAAGCTTCGTGAATATCAAGTTCAAGGCTTGAATTGGTTGATTTCTTTATTTGAAAATAGATTGAGTGGTATTCTTGCTGACGAGATGGGCCTAGGAAAGACTTTGCAAACGATTTCATTCCTTGGTTATCTCAGATATATTAAGAAGATCGATGGTCCATTCATTGTCATAGTTCCAAAGTCAACCTTGGATAACTGGAGAAGAGAGTTTGCTAAATGGACTCCAGATGTCAATGTTGTAGTACTTCAAGGTACGAAAGATGCCCGTCAAGAGATTATCCACAACAAGCTTTTAACTGCTGATTTCGATGTACTCATTACTTCCTTCGAAATGGTAATCAGAGAGAAGTCACATTTGAAAAAGTTTAGATGGGAGTACATTGTTGTCGATGAAGCACACAGAATCAAGAATGAAGATAGTTCGCTTTCCCAGATCATCAGAGTGTTCTATTCTAAGAACAGACTATTGATCACAGGTACACCTTTGCAAAACAATTTACATGAACTTTGGGCTCTTTTGAATTTCCTTTTGCCAGATGTGTTTGGTGATTCCGAAGTGTTTGACGAATGGTTTGAAAACCAGGGTGGTGAGGATACTGATGAAAATACCAGACAGAAGAACCAGGATAAGGTAGTTCAGCAGTTGCACCAGTTGTTGAGTCCCTTCCTCTTAAGAAGGGTTAAGGCTGATGTAGAAACATCGTTGTTACCAAAAATCGAGACAAACGTATATATTGGAATGACCGAAATGCAAATACAGTGGTATAAGAAGTTGTTGGAAAAGGATATTGATGCCGTCAACGGTGTAGTTGGCAAGAGGGAAGGTAAGACTAGGTTGCTCAATATTGTTATGCAATTGAGAAAGTGTTGCAACCATCCTTACTTATTTGATGGGGCCGAACCTGGACCTCCATATACCAATGATGAGCATTTGGTTTTCAACTCTGGTAAGATGGTTATCTTAGACAAGATGCTTCAAAAATTCAAAAGCGAAGGGTCCAGGGTATTAATCTTTTCACAGATGTCCAGATTGTTGGATATATTGGAGGATTATTGCTATTTGAGAGATTATTTATACTGTAGAATTGACGGTTCGACTTCTCACGAAGACAGAATTGATGCCATCGATCAATATAATGATCCAGAATCAGACAAATTCATTTTCTTGTTAACAACAAGAGCAGGTGGATTAGGTATCAACTTGACTAGTGCTGATATCGTAATCTTATATGATTCAGATTGGAACCCTCAAGCTGACTTACAGGCAATGGATAGAGCTCACAGAATCGGACAAAAGAAACAAGTCAAAGTTTATCGATTTGTTACTGAAAATGCCATCGAAGAAAAAGTTTTGGATAGAGCTGCGCAAAAGTTAAGGTTGGATCAATTGGTCATCCAGCAAGGTAGACAAATGAATGCCAACAATACTATTGGAAACTCTAAGGACGATTTGATTGGAATGATCCAGCATGGTGCAAAGAAGGTGTTTGAATCTCAAAAGGGACAAACATCAATGCTTGATGACGATATTGAACACATTTTACAGAAAGGTGCTGAGAAAACAGCCAATCTCAATGCGAAATTTGACAAACTAGGTCTTGACGATCTTCAGAATTTCACTTCAGACTCTTCGGCTTATGAATGGAATGGTCAAAATTTTGCAAAAAAAGAAAATTCTGGAGGTCTAGGCTTCTCATGGATTAACCCTTCTAAGAGAGAAAGAAAAGAGCAAACTTATTCTGTGGATAATTATTATAAGGACGTTCTAAAGGCACCTCCATCTGTCAAGAGTGCAGCAAAGGCTGCTCAAGCAAAACCGAGAGCACCAAAGAATTATATACAACACGATCATCACTTCTTCCCAGAGGGTTTAGCTGAATTACTAGAAAGAGAACAGTTGGCTTATAAGAAGCTAACAGGATTCACATATTCCGCCGAAGACTTTGGTGATAGTGATGAAGAATTTTTGGCTGATGAATTTAAAGGAGAGCTTTCCAGAGAAGAAAAGCGAGAAAAAGAACAAAAGAAAATCGACGAATCAAAAGCATTAACTGCAGAAGAAAATGAATTAAAGATCAAGTTGCTTGCAGAAAGTTTCCATTCCTGGACCAGAAGGGATTTTACAAACTTCATTCATGCTTCAGCGAAGTATGGAAGAAATTCCTATGAAAAGATCAGCAAGGCATTGGGAAACAAGTCCGTGGAAGATGTGGAAGGTTATCTGAAAAAATTTTGGTCTTCTTACCAGCAAATTGAAAGCTATGATAAATACATCTCTCAAATTGAATCAAGTGAAAGAAAGATAGCAAAATTGATTAGCCAACAAAAGCTACTTGCTGCCAAAATGGAACTATTAGAAGACCCGATCGAAGAATTAAGAATCCAATATCCACCTAACAACTCAAAAAGAGTATACTCAAAGGCTGAAGATAGGTTCCTTTTATGCTGTGTTCACAAATATGGTCTCTTCAGCGAGAACTTACTTGAAAAGATAAAAGAAGAGATAGTGGCTTGTGATTTGTTCAGATTTGATTGGTACATTCTCTCGAGAACCCCACAGGAAATTGGTAGAAGAATCAACACATTACTTCTTGCCCTTTCAAGAGAACTGGATGGGCCATTTCACAATAAGAGAAAGCCAGGTAAGCAAGTGAGTTCCAATGCTAGTTCCAGGTTAGGTTCAGTTGAGCCACCTGTGAATGGTGGATCGTCGAATGGTGGAGTTACAAAGAGAAGTAGTTCTGACTTGAAGCCATCGACCACAGATTCACAACCCAAGAAAAAGAAATTTTAAACATTGTACAATATTTTTGGTTGATATAGACTAATAATACTCTAACTGATGGCTCCTTTACAGAAGTCCTGTAATATACAAGAATTAATAATACAATTTTAGCAAGCAAATCTAGTGGAGAAGAATATCGACATCATCGCCTAATACACAAGATAAGTCCTTGAACATATCAGGTTCTGGTGTTGCAGTAAAAGGGGTTAGGCTGTCAGCGAGGTTTTCGGAGCTGCCATTTTCTGATTTAAGTGTAGGAGTAGATCTGTCGCTTTCCGGAGATTCATCCTTTCCTAAGTATTCCGGTAAAATTCTATCTTGGACAGTGGAGATGTAGTATGGGACCTTGTTTGCCGTCCAACTGACTGATAAGAAATCACTCATTTCGTGCTTTTCAACTTTGAAGAAATCAAAAATAGTATCACCAGTTGCTCTGTATCTAGGACTGATAAAGTTTCTCAAACTTATGATTTTGGTTCCTGGCTTGAGGCCACACAATAATCTTCCAACTTCTGCATTTAAATTACCGTCAAATAGGTAGTTGTTAATGATGAGAACCTCGCAATCCAGAGCGGCATCTCTGACGGGATCGTTATCGACAAAACTTTGCAGCAAGGCAAAATTAAAGTTTAACTTCTTCAAACCAAGAACTGCCATATGCTTTTGCAATAACCCCTCTTGTAATTTAGTTAACTTTGAAGCATGTTCCATAAGCTCGCATCCCCCACTCATAGAAGCACCAAATTCTAAGGCTGCTTGAAAGGTTGTATTTCCCACACCAGAGCCCAAATCGTAGAATTTCTGGTTTGGGAGCAAGTTAACTTTTTGAAGAACTTCACTGGTAAATGATGGTAAAAGTTCCCCGTACACTTCGGCTGTAAATGCCTTGTATGATCTCAACTTTCGTGAATCCGTAGAAACGATTCTCGAATAAATCCTTAAGAGAATTTGTTGAGTAGCAAATCTCGAGATCTCAGTCTTCTCTTTGAGTCTAGTAAAGAAAGTCAAATTATAATCATCAGGCTTCATATCCTTCAATTCATCACTAACATTCTTTGGGGATTCAACATCTCCAAGATGCTTTGGAACAAAATCCGATTTTTCAGCATCAGCTGGTTCCTCTTTGATTAGTTGGAACGAAGGACTAATATCTTCAAGAATAACAGCTTCAAGAAATGCCTGCAACTTCAAGTCTTCCATAGTTGGTACTCTTATTTCTTGCTCGGTGAGATATGATCTAAGACCTGCATTAATGTCCTCCTTTCCACTTTGGACAATAGAATGGACTGCCTGTTCATTGGGTGACAACTTAAGCATTAAAGCGTTCCATTTATCAACAACGAACATGAAATCCGAAAAGTCATTTTCTTCGATAGAATGCTCAATCTTTTGACAGTATTCTTCAGTAATGATTCTTCTGATTTCCGAGGAATGCGAAAAAAACAAGGCATAATGGATCATAAATAATTTGATAATCTCATAAACGGGATCCAACTCGTTAGTTTTAGGAGCTGCAAGAATAAACAGTTCACAATGTTGAGGATACAATAGGAACCTGATTCTGACCTTATTCGTAGGATATATTTTCCTTTCCAGGCTTGAGGGGTCGAGCAAAGGTGGAAACGATATAGGCAAATCACGGTAATTCTTAATGTGAGAACGGATGATATCTGCTGCCAAGCAGTCATCGTAGACTATGTCATCGTCGATTGTGGTCATAATTCTCTTTGTCTCTGTTAAAGTAGAACTGCTGATGTGCAGATTTTCAGACTCTTCTGCGACTTCTACAAACTTCAATTCAGGAACTGAGGGCTTATCGACGTATATTTCTGCCGCGTAGAATTGTCTTCCATGAAGAGGTACAAACGAGTCTGAATTGAGATCAACAGGATCGAAAGGACTGTAGGTGTCCTCTTCTTCCTCTTCCTCTTCTTCGATCTCTTCTTTAATAAATTCCTCCGTTTCTGGCGTGGCTAGAGACTCTTCTTCGATAGCCTTCTTCTTTTTCTTCGGTTCTTTTTTCGTTTTTCTCTTATTGCGTTCTTGTTGTTTTTTCAATTTTATGGCTAGCTTGATTTTGCTTTTCTCTGCTTGTCTATGTCTAACCTTTAGCTTAGAAGGCCTCTTGGGTTCGATTTCAGGACGGTAATGGACTGCTTGGATGCGTTTTCTCTTTTGTCCCTCCTCTACTTTCTTCTTATCGCCAATAACAGATTGAAAGTGCTCGGAACCAGCCAAGAGATCTTTAATCGAATGGGTAATATCAGATTTTGGTTTTGTTTTGATTAAACCGGCCGCTTTGCGTCTCTCCAAGTCATCCTTCTTTTGTTTTCTGAGAAGAGCTTTTTTTTCATTTGCGAGCCTTCTCAGTTCTTTCAAGGCTTCTCTACGACGTTCTCTTTTCTCTAACTCTTCCGGAGTCATTTCCTGTTTGGGAGCAGGTCTGGTGTAGATCGACACGAGGGCTTCCTTTTCCATCGTCTCAAAGGACGCTTCAAGAGCCCGCTTGCGGGACCGTCTGGTTGTTGTGAAAGTTTCTCCACTGGAGTAAAGCACCCATTTCGCTTCGTAAAGCAATCTCTCGGACAACGACTTGAAACTCGTTTTGCGCGATGAGACAAATTCAAACTCCTTGAATTTTTCTACTAGGTAGTCTTTGGAACGGCAAGGGAAGTTGAACTGTACGGATTCCAACGACTTTTGGTTCTTGATAGAATCTTTGATAATCTGTTTTTCACCGGTGGTAAGAGCTATGGAATCCAAAGAACCAGCCTGGAGTAAGATTCTGTCTAGTGTTTCCGACAACGACCAGTCGGGGAAAAGAGCCTCGAGTGTTTCTCTGGACAAATCGTGTTGAATGCAATACGCTAGATTGTCATCTTCTGTCGTGTCCTCCATAGAAGATTCAGTAAAATTCGCAACTTTTTTTTCTGCTACAGTGACTTCCAAGTCCCGAACGGACTTCTTGGAGGATGGGTTCGGTTTGGTTTTTTTGGCGAGTGCTACTTGATTTCGGCTCTTTTTCACTTTCCAAACCATCTGGACGATGCCGTGTTTGGCTCTGAGTGGGATCTCGTGACAAAGCTCTGCTACGCCTGCTCTCAAGTTGCTTTCAAGAAAGCTCATCTCGCCCTTCGTCCAGTAGAAACGTGACATAAGCTGGGTTACAGCATTATTGAGCTCTGCTGTGCTTTTTTGCTCAATGAGATGGCCCAACCCGGTACGTGTAGCGTTATGAACAATGCATGTGTGGAACTCCTCGATCTCCTCCTGTGTCCATACATTAGAGGTAATGAGATTCTTCACAGCTGCTTGCACTCGCGTGAAAAATTCACCGGACTCCTTGATTCCATCAACAGATTGCAATGCTTCGATAGCCACAGATTTTAATCTGGAATCATAGAGACATAGGTAAACAGCGAGTTTTCGTTTCCACGCCTGGTAGCGCAAGGCATCGATATCCGTTTTGTGGTCCAACATATAGTCTACTACTTGAGGGATGAGATTGCTGTGATGATTAATATTGTTGTTATTATTATTGTTGTTAGAAAGTTGGTTAAGCAATTGCGATAAAGAGATATCTTTTTCTGCGAGCTGTGGGAGCTCTTTAGCAAGCTGTGTAGCCGACAATGGCTTGGGTTCAGTCAGCTTGTGTTTGGGAAAGCTGACCTTGAACTCATCTGTAGAATGGTCAGAAGTATCCGGCGTCTGGGCCTCTTGCTCCGGCGAGAACATGATGGACTGGTAGTTGAAGACACGGTAATAATGTAAATTTTATTGATGGAAATGTTGTGAAAATATGAGATCGAGAGCACGATTTCTGTTTAACAAGACGAAAAAACACAGAAAAAAAACTGAATCAAAAAGTAAACAACTATGGTAAACAATCTATGGATGACAAATGGAACCACGGGTGTGGATTCGATTGGAAGCGGTAAAGGCTACTTCTCAGACCACCACACAGTTGACCGAAAAAGAACTAATTTGCAAAGAAGAAACGAAGCTGGCAAAGGCCCCTAGAATAGAATGAAAATCAAAAGTGAAGATTTCCAATTGTAAGAGCTGCAGAAGCAACTGAAAAAAAGATGCTAGAAAAGTGCGGGAATTGAAAATTGACGCGTACCAACTGTACAGGAGATGATAAGGAGAGTTGCTTAAAAGAAGAGTGGTGAGAATATAGAATAAATGAGTGAGAGAGTATAGAGGAAAAAAGCTATAGAAGCGACTTTGATAAGAGTAGCTGATGTAGGACGACAGTAGGAAAATGTAGATACTGGACGGAATCGTTTAGCACTCTGGATTGCTCAAGATACGTCTGTACCTTTCTATAGTCCATAACTATAGATCTGACGAAAACGGAAGCAAACGAGATTCAGACATAAGAGAGTATTCAGTCCATGTTCGTATCAAGCAAATATCAGACATGTAAGCTGCAGGTGATCTAGTCAGTACGGCTGGTAATAGCAGCTCTATCTGGATATGATAGCTTTCTACTTTCAATGGGCCAAAACACGGTTCTTATTCTATTCGTTCAAGTTGCAATCTTCTGATTGTATTCGTATTTTCTCTTCTACGCTTGCTATAATCAAAACATTTTGTGCACGAGTTAAAGCAGCTAATGCTAAATCTCGGGAGGATTATACATACAAAGTAAAGACTTCAGACTCAACTGGTAAACTTCGGCACGATCACTTCCTTAAGGCATATATATGTAACTTATAGAAGTCAGTATAAATTACTATTTTCCAGGTTTATTGCATTAAATATATTGTACTTGCATTATTGTATCACAGTTTCTACATAGTCATTACTATCCATTATCAATAATCCCGATGATACAAGAAACTCGTCTTTCTGTGTCTATAACTTACTGGCACGGAGCCCATTCAACCGGAACTTCAATTCCTTGAGCATTTTCGATTCTGGCTTCCAGTCCTCGAACAGTAGATACAACTCGTTGATTTCATCGTAACCACTCTTGCCCAAGTCCTTGCCATGGTCAACGGTAAGGAGCTTGTTGTTGTTGGGCCAGTTCTTCTCAATATTAAATAATAATCCGCGCAAACACCACGGAAGAATGAACGGATTCGTTCCAATCTTGCCAATGTTATATTCCTTTATGTATACTTGGTTGGTTGGCGGGATATTCACGACTTCCCCCAGCTCACCCAAAGACTCATAGATCGCAGTGGGGTTAGAAGAAGAGGCAGCGTTGACAATAGTGGGTGATGGACTCGTAATGGCACTAGTGGGAGGGATCACAAGATCGTCAGTATCCAACACAAACTTGATACCCAAGTCGTAAACTTTACCATCGTTGTAAATCTTGGAGTGTCCGCCGGCTCTCATTGGACCAGCCAACGATGTGCTAAGTTCCTTGATTACGTTATTATCGAAATATCCAAGATTCTGCAACTGACAGCATAATGACACCAACTTCTGAACGAATAAGGGAGTCTGTGAAGAATGGTCAATATAACACGCTCTATAGATGTTGGGATGGAAAACATGCGACGCCACTGCTGAATAAAGAGGTACCAATTGATCGTTGATAGACCCAATAAAACAGATTTTAACGTTAACATTGATTATGATCTGCATCGATTCCTTATACACCAACGACTGCTGACTGTCAAACTTTGTCAATTCGAACAATTCAAACAACGACTCGTGCTCAATTGTCGAATACGCTTTCATGAACAAAGACTTGTCAGCACCATAGAAAGGTCCATTATTTATTCCTGCCATACCCAAAATACCAATACGCTTCCTGATGGGGTCCTTGAGAATGCCCATCTTGATCAATCTGGCCAACAAGATGATGGAAACCACACAACCTTGCGAGTGAGAGGCTACAAAAATAAAATCTGCTTCATTCAACTCATTTTGCCACTTCTTAACAATTTCAGTAAAGAAATCAACTCTATCGAAAATCTTACCTTCTTTTTCCAAAGCAATCTTCTGGATACTGACTTTGGATTCCGTTTCATTGATAAGATTATTTTCGATACAGTATCTGATAACAGCCTTTTCAGCCTCATTTGCAAACTTCAACGAAGTGCCTTTGGGGGCACCAATAAGTGGTCTGATCATCTTAGTTGGAAAGAACCCGTGGACTCCGATGATCAAAATCTTACTTATCTTGTGGAGAGGACCAGATTTCTGATTCACTATATCGGAAGGATTGATTTTGAGACTTCCCTGTTGTCGTTTCTTAGGGCCATGGTTGATTAAAAGGTTTCCTAAAGGATCGTTGGATATGGAAATGGAGTTGGGGTCTTCCGCGTCCTCTTCAATCTGCGTGAGCTGGTTGAAACGATATTCTTCATCCGTATCATGCTTAGTGTAGTACTTGTTATAGTTGGGCAAGCAAGATCTTTTGTGAGCCGGCAATTTGGCTAAAGATCTGCCATAAAGCTTGTAAGATCTCTCATAGAGCAAACTGAATTCCTTCTCCGCCAACTCCCGTTTTGCAGGCTGTATTTCATTTGCTTGGCCCTCTGCCTCGACAATGTCCAGAGCAGAAAATCCCAAACGGGTAGATAAAGTATTCAAGTACAGTCTCCAACTATGCAAATCGCCCTTTTGAGAACTCTCGTTAGATGTGGTGGAACTTCCAAAAATAGAAGAACCAATGCCCCCAGGTGAAGAATACGTTTGATGTGGTAGACACAGGTTCCAATCAGGAACAATTACGTTCTCTTTGAGATTTTCGTTTTTGTGGGTGTTTATCTGCTGGAAATCGGCTGTCTTGTCGTGAGGTTTATATAGAACAGCGTCGTCTACTTCTGGAGACGGATCTTGTTCTGTATCTACAGAATCGCCTACGGGTTCCATGGATGTAGCTCCGGAACCACTTGTGCCTACATTTTGCTGAAGCTCTTGTCTTGTCGGTATCGTCGGTATGGAGTTGACAATGGTATTGGTCATATGATGGTACTCCCCCTTATCCCTTTCTTTCTCTTTTTCTTTCTCTTTCTTCAAATTATTGTTATTGTTGTGGGCTCCGATGGCCTCTCCAGTATTGCTGCCGTTGTTCCAGAAGTTCCATGACGTTGACCGCTTCTTATCTTGGGAAACATGATCGTCAATGACGTCGCCATTATCGTCTGGAACGTAGTCGTCTTCATCTATCACATCGTTTTCATTCGTTTCATCACCATTATCGTCAATCTCTTCGTCCTCTCGTTCATCCAAGCGAGCTCTCGTGTGAGAAGTAGACAGTTGTGGATCTTTGGCAGATCTAGACCCCCAGTTCAACCAGCTGCCTGAAGTCATGGTGGCAAGAGATGATGTGGATGCCTTCTTTCTTACCGTCCGAGACCCAGCTGGAGAAATCGCCCTCTTGACTTTTGATCCAGAGACTGGAGGGGCAAGCGGCACGTGAAGCTTCTCTAACTTGGCCTCTTTTCCTGCAATTCCATTTGCAGTACTGATGATGCTACTGGAAGGAGTCGTAGCAGTAACATTGGCAGTTGTCAGAGTCGAGTTCCCCGAAGCGGGGTTAGCCACTAACGCTGGTGCTGGTCTGGACTCTGTGTTATGTGAATCGTTCACAGTAGCTGTAGAACTATTATTGGAGGCCCACAGTGGTATCCAACTGCTTGAGGCATTGGGATTACGAGTCATTTAGAGAGATATGAAGCAAAAATTAAGTGATGATATTAATATGAAATTGAAATTAAAGTGACTGAAAATGAACTAGTCTTGTATGAGATTAAATATAGCACATGTGATTTGAGAAGGCAAAAAGTGAATATCCTTTAATACTGAACAATGTTTGGCGTGATTCTCTTATAGTAGAACAGATGCCTGTTAAATGAAGATCAATAAGCTATTTGCCAATCGCCGTACTACACTCAACGTGTTATAGAAAGAGCAAGGAATTTTAGACTGAATTAGTATTCTCAACCTTTCATATTCAGATTCTCTTTATGTATTATTGCCTAATCAGGATATGTGATCACGTGATGAGAATGTGAAAACCCAGTTTGCAACCTCAGTAAAGAATACGAGAATTGGAACCACTGAATATGGCTTGATCTGCAGCTGATTCATTTTGAAAAAGAGGAACGTGAGGTATAGATGTTGTTATTTGAGTCTAAATTAAAGTAAATCAAGCGTTTCCGAAAGTTTCAGCGGTTAGGAACTTCTATAATTTTTTATTTGAATTTATGAGTTTTTGACCAGAACGAGATTAAACCTTGAAATATCATTTTGTAATTACACAGACAGAATTACTGCTATTCAGCTGAATATATAACCTTCTTCTAGACTCTTTTACAAATCATCCGTATAAGAATGTTACACATTTAAGAAAAACTTGGTGAACTTTTTCTAGTGCATTTGTATCTATAATTCAATGGCCATATGAATGTCTCCACTTCTATAGCAGTATTTCATTCTCTATCTAAATCTATATATTTTCTACTTCTTTTCTACCAACTTTCTGTACACAGCCAATGCTTCTGAATCGGTCCCGGATCCACCGCAGGCTACAATAATAACAATATCGTCTTTAGCCAAGTTGTCCAAGTTTTTCAATAATAGATCAGTTCTATCAAAGGCAACGCTCAAAGAAGCTCCGCAGGCCGGTTCTGTAAAAGTTTGCGATACATCATAGAAATCAATCACTCCTCTTGCAGCATCCACATCGTCAATGACTTCGTGGAAGGTTTGGTGTGATTTAAAGTTGTCCAACGACGCTTGAGAGATGTATGGAGAACCCAATGAAGTGGAAATGGTGTTGATAGTCTTAAGATAAGTCAATTCTCCAGCATCAAGAGACACTTGGAAGGTTGGAGCCTGATGGGTTTCTATAGATATTACTGGAACCTTCTTCAACTGGGGATTCCTCTCCAATCCAGCGACAATTCCATTGTACAAACCACCACCACCTACACTACATACTACAGCTTTTACCTTCTTTAACTCATCATCAGTCAATTGGTTTTCAGTGATGATTTCGTCAATTAAAGCAGCGTGCCCATCCCACAATAATGGGTTGTCAAAAGGATGACAATAGACTGGAGTTATCGATTTGTCAATGCTTGGAATCAATATTGTTCTCAAGTATTCGTCAGCTTCGCCCCAGTGGTTTCCGTGGATAACAACCTTCGCACCAAGGTTGGTTAACTTTTCATGAACTATAGACTTTGATGAAACAGGAAGTACTACTGTGCATGGGACGTTGAAGTGCTTACTGGAGTAAGCAGCAGCTAAACCAGCGTTGCCGCCTGAGGACGAGAAAACATGGATACCTTCCTTCCTTTCTTTCCTAGCCTTGTCGATGGAAAAAGCAACTAAATAGCCCATTCCTCTCAACTTGAACGAACCAGAAGGTTGCTCATATTCACACTTTAGAACAATACGACATGGTGGATTCTTCAATTTGTTGGTGATGTCTATGAGCGAAGTCTTCACAGCAGGTTGGTCCATAGTATAATTCCTAGTATATAGTCTCTTATGATACTTCTTCCATAAATTGAAGATTCCAATTTCAATTATTGTTCTTTTTGTAATTTTAGTTTGTCTAAGGTATAAATAGAAGTTCGATTGAAAAACTTCTAAGAACTCACCAGAGATATAATCTTGTTGGCTCTTTTTAGGAATAAGTAATCAGCGATGTGGCGCATCGATAACCCCGAAAGTCCCAATATATTTTGATGCGCTCTTACTAAGCAAAAACTATTTCCACCAACTCAAATAGCTATCTCGAGCTAAGAAAGAGAACGGCCGCCGTTCCATTCCAGCCCATCACATTCTTGCAGGACTCAGGCTCCAAGAATGGCAAGACGAAGTTCCAAGAAGCTGGTATTATTCAGCAAGTCAGAAAAGTATGAGAAGGTAACTCTGGAGATTGAAGATGAGATCTTGGAGGTCTACACAAAGTTGACAGAACAGGGGGAGGATCTATTCCTCAGTGACCTTCCAAAGTTGTTTGAGTTGCTAAGACTTCCTAACTGCTTTGTAGAAGAGATCAACGAATGTATTTCTTACTACTACAAGTTTATGCATAGCAAACCGGAGTTGAAGTTCGATTCTACCAACGCCAAACAGTACACCACCATCAACTTGATCCATGCCTATTGTGTCACAGGAACTGTAAAAAGTCTAGATGATATCATTGATATCGTGGATATCGACAAGTTGATAAGAAATGTGTCAAGATTGGTTAAGTTCAGAGATAACTACAAGCACATCGTGGATAGCTTCCGGTTGTTCGTAGCTTCAGCAGCAAGCAAAACATTGACAGACTCAGAGGTAATAAACTACAAATTGACGTTACTAGATCTCAAGCAAGTCAAGACAGAACTCAATCTTGATCACGATAATAGCGCCGGCTACTCCCTTAGCGACTCTCTATTGATCGATATGTTGAGCTGCTGTGCTACGAGCTCTAAAGGTGAGCTTTTGAATTTCGACTTTAATAAGCCAAAGAGCGGCACCTGTGTGACTATCAAAGACTTCGCCGAGATCCTAGGGAACTTGGGTGAATATGATGAATGATATATGACAACTAATGGACACTGTTTATGTAATGATAATGTAAGGAAACTAATCCCATAAGGGTTTAGTCAACGATGTAGAAATTGGTTGCATAGTTTTTTTTCCTTGTTAATTATATAACATCACGATCACTTCTGTATGAAGTAATTTTACAAGATTGATCCATATTTTACTTTGCAATCTGTTCAAAAGACGTTGAACATATAATAGAGCCAATAGTTGATCTACATACTAAAGAACTTAAGACTTAAAAATTGGCACCCAACGCGACAATTGCGAAGTCACGAAATCTATTCAATTCAAAATCTCTTACTCACAACTTTTCATTGCTTTCTTTGTTCTAACAATTTCTTGCAAGCATAATTCCTAATGACGACTGCTGAACGACAACGACCTCACGTTCTTTTCCCTCTCCAAACGTTCGTAGACAGTCAGACCGAATATATCGATCAATTTATACCTGAATTCAAGCAACTTGAAGATTCCACCATTAACATTAACAATATCAAACAGCTCGATGATCTCTTAAGCCATTTGGAACTGTCATTCTTGCGAAATACGAATGAGTCAGATTGTGAGTCTTTTCACTACAACTTGGAAATCCCCTCGGTGAACGTCTTGAGGATTCTCTTCACTTTGGCTTCAAGATGTACGGCCAGTAACTCCACCCATACCTCAGCATTAATCGATGGCTTGGTAACTACCAACCAGCAAATCAGAGCTTTTTATGAAGAATACTCTCAACGCATAAATAAGACACCATTAAGAGATCGTAGCGTAGTGTTGTTGAGCAAGTATGTCCAGGCCGTTGTGAATTCACAACAGGCAGTAGGTTCAAATTCTTCCTTTGTCCAATTTCCCTTGGTAGCTATACTCTACGATCGATTATCTGCCGTGTTGAAGGACTTTTTGGTACAAGAGCCTGTTTCTCATAAACGGAAACCTGGTCCGACGTCTCCAATTTCTATCAAAAGGCATAATCAAAAAGACCCCCAATCGCCGGTGAGACAGTATACAATAGATACCTTCTTTCAGGCATCCCCAAAAACGACAAAGTCAACAAAAACTTCTAACACACCTAGGAAAACAGTACAGGATGATGATAGCGAAGAAGTTAGTGATTCGGAAGAGGAAGAAGAATTGAAGCTATCTTCATGTAAGGCAGATATAGAAAACGAAATCAACAGGTTTGAAAGCTACAATATTTCTCCAACTAACAGGTTCATTGACTCTATATTTAGCGACGTTCAAACTTCAGGAATGAACAATTCGGGTGCCTTATTTCTGAATTTGAACAGTAATGGACCCAAACTCTACAAGATGAAAGGATCTTCTGTAGCAAGGGCCCCCTTGAGAGCCTCCACTCCTCTTTCTGACCAATGGCATAATCTCAAAGTGTTTGAGGAAGACATTCTCAGTAAGAAACTCAATCCTCGGATCAACTCCCATTTCAACTTGTGGAAGCTTATGAACTGGGCATTTTTCTGTGCTGATAGATCTTCCAAATATCAAACTCTGTTGCACAATTCTTCGTCTACAACCTACCATTCAATATACAGCACATACCGAGATCTATTGGACGTCATTGTGGGATTATTGGAGATCAATTTCATCGATTGCATGAAACATGGTCCCGTTGGTGAATTATTAGAAGGACAGGATCCTTTGAAGTCCTTCTTTGCGAGCACTAGAAAACGTATAGTACTCCAAGTTCTCGAAGAGTCTCCTTGCATACTCTTGCTGCTGTTAATGACTCAAATAAGCAGATCACAAAGCGATTGGTACGATAGAATCGTGGAGTTTGTGTTCAATGGATTGGGCATCAAAAGTCAAGAACATCCCGTTTCTTGCTACGAAAGAGAAAAGGATCTCATTAGACATGATAATAGAAAGGAAACCTTCAATACTGTTTTCGCAGAGGGATTATACGTGTATTCTGATAATCACGACTCGATGAGAATCCGATTTAGAGTAATATGTTTGACTTACTACTGGTCTTTGTTCTTTCTGGAAGGTCCAGGCGTGGAAGAAGATCCCAACCTCAATCCCAACATTTTATTGCAAGAATTGAGTCGTAAATTCGTCGACATCGACTTTAGATACCTTATAGAATTTTTTAGGGCGCTGGGTGTTGATGCTAATCAGATCCCAAGAAAATACCAGTATTTGATGTTGAGTCAATTGGCCAGTACGATCTTGTTGGAATTGGCGACAATCTTCGAACCGGATAGGTTCCATATACAAAGAGATGTGTGGGAGGTAAAGACCAATGATGCTTCCTGGTGGCTCATGATTGTAGAAGAGCTCTTGGAAACCATCAATGATGAGAGAATATACTTGCCTTTGGTAGAATCTGAAACGGATTGCAGTTTTGAGGAATTCACTCAGTTGTGGATGAAAGTCAATTATCTCCTTGAATGGCTCGTGGATGTTCACTTTGAACGTTTGCAAGATCTGGAAAATATTTCTCCCAGCATCAAGGATAAGTTTATTAGACGATGTCGAGCTGCCGATGAATTGCGAGCTGGGCTATACCAAAAGTTCATTCGTCAATCTCTAGAAAATGGAGACCCCAGAGTGAGTGCCGGGCTGGATACGGCTAATCCCTGTACATATTTCGTCGATATTCATTACAACAGATTTGGCGCTACGCTATAGAAGTTATATTATTAATATTTTAGATGTTGTATGTATATTGTAAAGGTAGGAATAATAAAGGAGAACACATCAAGACGAACGAGCTGATCTTCACATTCTTCTCTATCGTTTGTTACGCGATAACACAATACGGACGTGGATCTATGATACAATTTTCAGAAAAGCATACATTCGACAATTTCAGAGCAGTCGCTGCAATCAGATGATATGCTTGACCTTGAAGTAGTGCCTCAAATACTGGATTTGCCAGCCTCCCAAGCCCACTAACGAGATGACGACAAGGATGGAGAACCATTTCACTCTGGAGTTAGTGGATTCATTGGTGTCTCTCATTCTTTCTTCCCTTTTCTTCAAGTATTGCAATTCGGTGGCGATTTCTTCTGTCATTTCTTGCACTTTACGTAATTCAAGCTCGATAGGCTTCAATTTTTCAGTGGCCTGAATGGCATTCCAGTCCCTGGCTGCAGCACCGGACTCGATTTCCAACTCGATTTCACGAGAGAACTTGCCGTTGTGACCTTTGTATGACTTGTCTACGTGGTTAGTGAAGCATACATCGAAGGCAGCATTATGGTGACTGGTGAAAGCAACTCTGTAAGTGCCAGCGACATCTTGCTTATTTCTGTGCTTGTTACCAATGGAGTCAACAATCTGCAATTCCAATCTCTGACCATCGCCAACTCTACCATCAGTCTTGATGTTCACTACCACCAATTGCTCTTCTTGTACGAAGTCACGCACACAGACACGTTCCGGATGTGGAAGCGCAGGCAAGTCCATGAACAAGGCCGAGGTCGAGGCTATGAGGAAGTTGACAAGAATGAACAAATACGAAAAGTAGTTCATGTTATCGAATTTAGTATGATATGGATGTTGTGTGTATTTCCAATGGAGTATGATAAATTCGATGGAGCAGAATCAACAGTTCTATGAAGCTTATCGAAGTTATCAATCAAATAACTTCAATTAGTGGATGATTCAATGAAATCACGAACAATTATTTATGTGGTGGTGAAATATGAGAACCAAGACAGAAAAGTACAATTCAACTATGGCAACAATTACAACCGGAGATGAAATCAACTGCAACCCAAACCAATCTACTTATTGACAATTTTCGTTGTGTAGATCTAAAAGAAACAAGCTCTTGCAAAGTGATGAAAACAAATATGTCGTCGAAATTGAATCTGTCTGATCTCCTCATAGAAGTTGCTATTTTTGTTAGCGTGTCCAGTTGAAGATTTTTCACGCGTACTATGTCGCACGACATGAGACATAAACAGTGGTCATGTGATCTGCTTATTGATCTTTGAACAGTTTGCTCAGTCTTTCCCAATATGGAAGTCTACCTCTAGTTGAAAAATTTCTACTTCTGCTTCTACTTTTACGTACACTTAAACAAAAGTATAAAGTGGCCACACATAAACGTCAGAAATTTCCTCTACAACAAAGTTGCAAAATGGCCAGAGCTAAAACTACCCATACCATGGTCAAGCTCATCTCAGCTGCCAAGACCGGGTACGAGAAATGGTTCAACATTCCAAGATCAACTCCAAGAATGAACCTCATTTTGTACGATCCAAGAGCTAAGAGACACTGCTTGTTTACCGAGGACAAAAAGAGAAGAGTCGCTGAAAGACCTCCTAAGGATTATTCTAGAAGTCATCGTTAATTCTCTGGATGTTTTTTGAACTGGTCATTGAAATCTTTGAAGGATCCTTCTTCGAAATGGTAATTGTCAGAATTCTCATAGATTTTTATCAAGTTCACGATTAATGCTCAATTATTAATTATTGACATCAATGTGCATCTTAAATCGCCCTGAACTTCGTCTCTTGTACATATCCGACAGTCTCTGTCTTAACGACTTACGCATCACCATAAGTATCTGTTTATATTAATATATACATAACGTCTATCATCTATTTACAGGATTTAATTTACATTCAACTCCTGAACAGTCCAGTCCTTCCCAACATTCAAAGTAGTTTTATCGCCAATAACTGTAACCAGATTATCCTTCTGATCGACCAAGTACTTCTGGATGACGTTCGTCAAGTCCTGGTTGTTAACGCTCAAGAAATTTTCTCTTCTTTCCTGCCTCAAATTGTCCGTGATACCTTCGTAAAACTCAGTAGAGCCCTGACTAGAAATATTGGAAGGAGCGTCAACACTCTGGAAGATTCTCAACTTGGCTTCTTGCAAGTCCTTAGGCTCCCAGTTTACCAGAAGCCCAAAATCAAACGATTTCTCAAAAGATTCTACTGACTTCAATGGATTTGGATCTCTATAGGAGTAGAAGTTCAAAGTACCTCCTAATCCATCATAAAGCAATCCTCCACCGTAGGCTCCATTCGCTTCTCTGATCACAGAGTGCAAATGTTTGAATGTGTATAACTGAGCCAATATCTGTAAACTTGCTCCATCCTTGGAAGCATACTCTGCCCCAAGTTTCCCGAGAGAAGCGTAGCTGACTTGGAAAGGTAAGTTGAGCAAGGTATTTTGGTTTGCATTGATTCCCAAATTGTTGGAGTTGAAAGCATTGACCAAATTCTTCAATTCAGAAGCATTTCCTTTACTGGAAGTGTTTTTGAATTGGGAAATTTGGTCGTTAAATTGTTGAACCAACTTTTCGTTCTCAGCAATAATGTCACTGTCGCCTACCAATCTATATTTGAATTCACCCTTAACATTGTCAATGATTAATAACTGAATTTCCTTTAAAATTGGTAAAATCTCGTCAGCAAGGTACTGTTTGCCTTTTTTTTCAATATTAGAATTTAACTCCATTATAAACTCCACTTGACTGATTCCAGAGGTAATATCAGAAATATACTTACCGAGGGTCAATTTTGCATTGGAGTATCCACTTGCATATGAATGACCCCTGTCTGCTATTACATTTAGCTGGTTCTGGCTCATATTCTTGATTAACGTGAACAACTTGTCAACGACGTCGTCTTTAGAATCAAATTGCGTATCAGTGAGCACTTCCTGCCACAAGTTGTAGATATGTTCAGAGTTCTCTTTAAGAGCCATACCCGACATCTGAAAGTACAAGTCAACTTCTCCAATATTATATGGGTTGGTGGATATTCTGTGGCTGAAGGAGATACCACCTGTCAATCTGCTAATCTTAGTCTCAAGGTCGGTAACGGATGTAGAAGAAGTTCCTGCTAAATTGGTGAGACATGAACTGAACAAAGAAAGATACTTATAGTACCCCTTGGGCAAATATTTGATATTCTTTAAAGCAGCAGTATACACCAAACCATTTGTGTCTACAATTCTCTTCTGTAATGTATTCGAACCAATTGGCGAGTACAAAAGTGAATGGAAATCTCCCTTCTCTGGAATATCCTTAATGGTCAAAGAAGGTAACACTTCTCCATCCTGTTCTTCCGCCTGTTTTTTAGCTAATTCTTGGCCTCTATCGTGAATAATCTTTTTATCTTTTTCCGTCAAGCTTTTCTCCATCGTTTCTACTCTTTCGGCTTCCAATATGGACAAGTTCTTGTTGAATTCTTTCTCAGGCTCCATGACAAATGCGAACTTTTCACATTGTGGATTCAATATCGAACGATCAAGGAGATCTTTGAAAACAAGCAATCCTTTGCATGCAAAGTCTGACCTGAACTGGTCCAAAATGGGTTGAACACTTAACGATTTGATTGGGTCCAAACCATTCACCCACGTAGGGACAATCACATTCAACAAGCTCAAACCAAAATCTGGCTTATGCTTTTTCAAGTTCAATTCTATCTGGTGCAATATAGCTTCAATTCTAGTCGTATAGGAACTTTCCGGGTTTTCCAATTCCGGCAACACCTTTTTTCTAATGATTTCCAACACTGTGGATTCCAACTGACGAACTTTTTCTGCAGTCAAGTTGTTCAACCCAATAGTAAATGAGATCAAAGCCGTTGTGGCATCTATTCCTGAGTTTGCTGAAAAATCGTCACCAAACTCAGTTTCAATAAGCTCTTGATAGAATGGAGCATTGTGTCCATCACAGAGAAGAGAACTCAAGATTTTCCACTTGAACAACTCGTATTGGTTTGCTTCTTCGAGCGCGTTTCCCAAGTTCCACGTAATCGAAGCCTTATATTGTTGTTCAGCTGGTTTAGACGACATGGTATCAACAGGACCAGGAACCTTGACTTCGGTTGTTGAAGATGATGTGGATGTGTTGGAGAATATTGGCAATTTCAAATCTTTGGATTGAGGACGGGCACCAAACGTCTGGAAGTAATCGCTCAAATGCTTCAAATGGTTCATCAACGGCAAATTACCGTAAGTGAAAGTTCTAGAGTTGGAAGGATGATAATTTCTGTGGTGGAAATCGACTAAGTCTTCATACTGCAAGTCAGGAATTTTGGTAGGGTCCCCACCAGCATTGTTCAAGGAAGGGTATATGGATTCTAAAAACTTGATGTAGAAGTAGTACGAGGTGTTGGAGTTCTGGCCTTTCATCTCGTTGTAGACGACTCCTTTCAATTCGAGCTTGCTCTTAGGGTCGCTTATATCTTTATTTTCCAACCTCCATCCTTCTTGGATGAAATCGTTGTACGACAAAAGAGGCTCGAATACCGAAGAAAGATAGACATCCATCAAGTTGTCAAAATCCTTAGCATTAGTCGTTGCAAACGGATAGAAGGTAAAGTCATGGCCGGTCATGGCATTCATGAAGTTGGAAAGTGATCTGTTGGTCATCTTGAAAAAAGGGTCCCTTACAGGGTATTTATATGAACCACACAATGTGGTATGTTCCAAGATGTGTGGTACACCTGTGGCATCTGGAGGATTGGTCTTGAACGCAATCAGAAATACGTTATTGTTGTCAGTGGGTGAGTCCAAGTGGAGATGTTCTGCACCACTTTTTTCGTGTTTGAGATGGACAGCTACGAGCGAGAACTCTGGAATGGGCTGAATATTGTCAATGACAAACCCATAGAGGTTGAGGCCAATGGGGTATTTCGAGAGAATGGAGGAAGTTGCTACGGAGGCAGAAGTTGCCGTAGCAAGGCTACGTCTTGCTGCATTGGCTATACTTCGGGAACGAGCAGCTAACATTTTATCAGTTGGTGAAGGGCAGGTCCTCTATATGGAAAGAAATAAAATATGTATGGACGAAGTCGATTTAAAATTGATGGAAAATCAAGATTTGGACTCGGAAAGTTGCAAATCAGATGCTTTTTTCATAGTGCGACTGCGAATTTTAATAAAATTTATTAGTGAGCAATACTGGGCCAGACGGCTTCAAGTACGAGAAAGAAATAAATAGCAATGGCAGATAAATATGGAAAATAGTATTAGACAACCTATTGGTATACAGTAAGATACTTCTTACCATTCAATATTGAGGTAAGTCGAAATCTCAAAGTATATATGGCTGAATCTTCGTTCTCTTTTCGATACTACTATAACTAGGTGATGAGAGTCATTACCTACTGAAATGAATTCAATAATAGACAAAATTGACCTCTGAATGATGGTTCTAGGTCAGAATAAAGGAGAATAATCCGTATCGTTTTTAATTCTGTAAATTTTTCACACTATGATACTTTTCTTGAAGAATCTATTATTTATATTCTTTACTTTAAGTCAGTTTCTAGAATTAATGCGAAATGTATTTTCCAAAGAAAAAAATTCACATTTTAACAATTTTAGCACCAATGAGTAGCCGGAGGTATTAAAACCAACACTTACTTAATACTCAAGATTAAAAAATTCAGAATCTTGTGATATTTGTATTTACTTGTTCTCACATAAACCTGTTTTGTTAGACACTCTAAAGAGAGCAGATCAGCGCAGTAGCCAAATAAGAAAAATCCACACCGCAACAAAAATCTTGCGAACCGTTTCTCAAATATCATACCTCAGACGAAGACATATTTCAAACATAAGAACATCTACACCGCAATCATAACACCCTCACATATATTCCAACAAGATCCATGCCGCCAGATTAACAGAATATTGACATATCACGTGATACAGTAATTTCCATGCACGCGGGCCGGTCCAGCTCCTAAACCGCTGCTTCAGAAAAATTTCAGATCTGCGATAACGAACTTTTCAGGTGTGATTTATTTCTAGCACAACTCCAAAATGACTCTGATACAAGAGGAAGTAGCGTTGCCAGCTAAGGTAATTCATGTACCAGTTCACAAAAATGACTCTGAGAAAGTGTCGACTCTCGGGGGGTTCATAGCCGGAGGTTTAGCTGCTTGTGGAGCTGTAACTTTCACCAATCCCATCGAGTTGATCAAAACTAGAATGCAACTTCAGGGAGAACTCGCCAAAAGTTCTAAAGATGCAGTTATCTTGTACAAGAATCCGTTCCAGGCCTTTGCAGTTATATACAGCAATGAAGGTATCCGAGGGTTGCAGCAGGGACTTATGTGTGGTTATTATTACCAATTGGGGTTAAACGGGTGTAGAATTGGACTCTACGAGCCAAGTAGATACATCATCACGAAATATTTGTCTCCTTCGACTTTTTCAGAAAATGAGAAAATTCCTCAGAACTTGCTTATAAACGTTGCTGCTGGGTTTGTGTCTGGTTCTGCTGGAGCTGTTTTGGCTTCTCCCTTCTTCTTGATCAAGACAAGAATGCAATCATACTCCAAATCCACCACCTCTGAGGCTGCCCACCATATTGGCCAACAGACATATTATAAAGGAGCATGGGATGGTTTGTCCAAGATTTATAGTGCTGAAGGGTTCAAGGGCTTGTATAGAGGCGTAGACGCTGCCATTCTCAGGACTGGTGCTGGTTCTGCAGCCCAACTCCCAGTGTACAACTTGACCAAGAACTTTCTATTGAACAACCAGCTCGCAGAAGAACACTCGTTGGGGCTTCACTTCATGTCATCTTCAATGGCTGGACTTGGTGTGGCCATCGTCATGAACCCATGGGACGTTATTCTTACAAGGGTGTACAACCAGAAGGGTAACCTATATAAGGGTCCCATAGACTGTTTCCAAAAAACCGTGAGAACAGAGGGTCCCTCGGCCTTGTACAAGGGTTTCTGGGCCCAGCTCTTCCGTATTGGACCTCATTCTATATTGACGTTGATGTTCATGGAACAATGTATGAAGGTAATGGTTAAGGTTGAGACAAGGTTATTTGCCTAGATATTCATTTGCATCACTTCATGTGATTAGACTACGACACTATTTCATAAAATACTATTTATTACATAGACTAGATATAGACTTGACAAGGCATATAAATCATACTGGGTTGTGGCATAGTGACTACTAATAAATGATACAATTTCTAAATACTACATTGTTCAAAGTAACCGTTACTATGCGTATACAATTTTCTCTAATAAATGGACTAGCTCACTATATCTTCCGTGTGTGCAAGTAGGATCAATAAATATCTTTCTTTTTATACAGTCAATCCCAAAATAATGGCTTTACGAGGGCAGAAATAGTTCGGCACGTACGAGGAAACGAGTCGGATTATCCAACAAAAATGTCGCACACTGTGAAAACCATGGCTGTTTCACTTAACAAAACGGTACCACACTTGGAACAATTAATTAACCTACTGCAAGCAATTTTGTCGTCATCTAGAAAGACGCTTGACGTACTTTCGATATGTAATTGTCCTAAATTTGACGTACAACACAGAACTATAAACTAACATTCGAAGAATTGCTACTGTTCGCAGGATAAGACTACGAACAAACTGACAATTATTAGAAATGAGGACAAAAATTTATTCTGAAATGTTACGGCAAAATGTATGAAGCTATGTTACTGAACTTTTCACTAAAAGCGAGTAAGTTCTTGCTTGCCTACGAAAATATATTCAATATGAAGCGATACGAGCTTTTACAAAACGACATTTTTGTGAAGCAGTAGTGACAATTAACTTCCGGTACCACTACTCGTTTTTACCCTCGGATCGTCAATAATTTGAGATTTACTGTATTTGCACCCTCACACCTGCATGAAGAGCCTTGCACACAAGTGGCAATTTTTTTATCGTTTTAGTAATCTTAATATCAACCCTATATCCTTCGAGATAGCTCATCCAAGTCCATATTCACACCCGGAACCAATCCTCAGACGCCGGATATCCGTTGTCTCCATACATAAGGGTATAGTGTATTTTTATTTCTGCTCAAATCTCCCAATTACAGGCTGCTAGTCACAGTCATTTCCAGCAAGAACAAATACTGGATTCGGATTAAAAATTCGATTGATATTGTCCTAGCTGGGGTCGAGTGCAAGATAAATCTAAACTTCACTACAAATACAAACGTGTCTGCCTACGTGTTTGCCTTGGATTGCCCAAAAGCAAGTTGTCATTAACATAGTCTTCCGTTTACATCTTTGACGTCGGTTTCATATATTTCATATACTACCGTTTGCGTTAAGTGTTTTTTTCTTTCGTTTTCATCTTCATTGACTTTGCTTTTGCTTCTTTTTGTTCACCTCATACCACAGAAAATGCGCGATTCAAACTACAAGTCCACCTCGACCAATAAGGCGGCAGTCACAATAACCACCAGCTTGTACGACCGGCGAGCTTTGGATGTTACGTCCGACAAGCCGTTGGTCAACTCGTTGAACTATTTGACCTACTTAGTGTCGTCGCTGGCCAAAGTTAGAGAAACACTTTCCATCGACGGGGGAATAGAAAGGTTGATTGAGATTTTGCACGAGTGCCATAACTCCACTTTTAACGTCGTAGACAACATCTTCAACAGCGAGAGAAAGCTCTTAACTGCGTGGAAATGGACGCTTGCGTTCCAGTGTCTTGTTCTAGTGGCCACAAGAGGCACCGAGAAAATAAGACAAAAAGTCGTAAAGGCAGGAATCTTGCCCATCATCGCCACTGTTTTGGACAACTATCTATCTCTCCATGAAAGAACCTTCATCCATGCCAACTCTAGACAACAGCCTCAACACCTGCTGATGCTACTGTCTCCATTCCACGGCCAACAAGAAGGCGTTGGTACAGGCGGGCAACAGCCCTCGATGGTGCAATCTCCTGTTCAATTCCAACCGTCTACAGATACTATCACCAATCAGCACCAATCGTTCGGTGTACAAAATCCAAGACCAAACCCTCCTCAGCAGGCATTCATAGGGGCCCAAGAGGAGGATTTGACAGGGATAATAGGTAGATCCAATACAGATACAGACTTTGCTACTAGGACTACAGCAACAACAGCTACACAACAGACTCTGTTCTTAGAACAGCATCAGAATACAATGCCCGATCAGATAAGAAACTCGCAGGCATTTGATGTTAGCAACTTGCAAATCCCGATCCATCTTGCTACGGCAGCCATAGAGGCGACTCTGATATCAAGCAACAATCCATACCCTTCTTATTTCAACACAAGCCACACAAATAGTTTGACTAGTGATGATTACGACAATTTAACTGTTGACCAGTTGTTTAAGTTAATCAGATTGAATACATTTGCTCCAAGCTACCATCATGGCCAACTATCCAGATCTTCCACAAGTGCAAAGACGAATACTATCAATAATGACATTAGAAGAAGATTCATCATCGTTAATATCATTAAGAAGTTGAGAGACGAAAAAGATACTGAAATTTTGGATGATAGGTTCTTTGATGATTGTGACTATCAGATGGATAACAACTTGCAGTTCTTGTCAGACTTGTATTTGCAGGACTGTGAAACGAACAAAAACTTGATCGGCTCAAAGATAGCTGTAAGAAATTTCACTGAAACTGGGGTTGTTATACCCCGGGATGATGATATTGTCTGGTCGTTACAGCTCTTGGCGTACATCTCGAAATATCCCTACCTAAAAGATGTGCTCCAGAATACTCATTTGGTAATTGACATGAGTATCAGAGATAAGCAATTGAAGTTATATTTGGAAAAGCAGATGAAGTTGAAGTTAAAAAAAAATTTGGCAATCAAGTTGAGACCTACGATTACTCCTAAATCTCGTTCAAGTAAGACTACTTATTTGGAAAGGTTTGAGCCATCAGCATCCAACTCTCCACAGATGTTGAATGATATCAATACGATACATGATGATAATTTCATCTTGGAGGAAGACAAGTTCGAATTGTGCAATAAACATGACGAATCTAGATTAACTGTGGCAGCTGAAATCGAGGACGAAGAGGAAAGCGAGGAAGTTGACGATGAAGAGGATGAAGAAGAAGAAGATTCACTAGGTAACGATTCCGATAAAAATGGGATTGGTTTATCAAACTCCAATTCTAACTCGGAAAAGAATTCCGACTTTAGTCACTTAACGAGTGATGTTATTAATAACTCCGACTATTTGAGTAAGTTATATGACTCCATAATTCATAGTGAGTCCATAGTAGATGATTTGGAAAGGGAAATTTCGTTGTTTCAAATCAACGAGAAGATGAACAAGTTTATTGAAATCGAAAGCAAGAATTTAGTGAGTGCAATTATCAGAAAGAGAAATGAAACGAAAGACTTCTTAACCAAAAAATGGAATTATGACGATTACGAACACTTCGACATTGATGAAAGTAACGAAGATCAAGATGACTCGCTCATAGAATATAAAAAGGTCAACTTGTTTCCTATCGTTGAAAAGTTTACCTTCTTGTCCGGAACGGACATGTATTATTGGTCTGGTGTCATCATGAGAAACTCGTGTAGACGCAACGAATTGAGAGGCGGTGTAAGGCAATGCGGTAATTTGGAGTGCGGTAGATGGGAAAAATATCCACGAGAGTTTCTGAAGTGCAGAAGATGCAAGAGAACAAAATATTGTTCTCGTGAATGCCAGATGAGAGCATGGCATTGCCACAGAAACTGGTGTATACCAAGTACCTCCAGCACAACTACAAGCAATGCTGCATCTGCTCCAACTCAACAGACCAATGTAGCGGCAGGAAACGGACAGAACTTTGAGGAAAGATCCGATTTGACCCATGGCACTGATGATCAGGATAGTCAACATGAGCAAGAAAATGAACAGTTAAACGATCTGTCATGAACCCTTATTATTCCGGAAGATAATCCAAGAGTATTTGATTCTTACGCATCATCATACCATATTATAACGTTTATGAATTCATTCTGCATTTGTTCATACAGATTTGTAGATTTGGCTGGTTTATATTTGAGACATACTGTCCTGTGCACTAAGTTTGAGTTGTTAATTGATTTATTTAACGTCTAGAACACTGGTTTCAAAATGAATTTGTAGTCTTCAAATATCGAATCCTTGTAATGCATGATTTACTGAGCAATTCAATAGACCCATCCCAAGGTATATACTGTAACGTCAGTGATCACTATATTGACTATTGCCGGTCAATTCTTAGTTGACAGAATTGAGAGAAAGCTAATTGATGTTGGATATTTTTTGTTGTTGTCCAGAGACAGCAAGCCAAATATTGTTGTCTTTACAAACAAAGGAAGAAATATTCTCTAAGTGATTTAAAACAGCTGTCAGAATTTTGGCTCATTTCTCTTCTACACCAAGTATGAATACCCCAAAAATGTTTATCACGCAACTTTAGTGTTCTCAAGCGACAAATTAGAATGTGTTCAAACACAAATATACGGAAAGAGATAACTAGTTTTCAACAATTTAGCTTCGTGTTATGGATAACTGGAGAGATTCCCGAATCTGAAAGATACTAATATTACACATTAATATTATTTTCAGATTTGTATTGCTCATTCAAAAATAACAAATTTATTGGAAGGGACAATTTGGATTGGCAAATATTTATTACTCCAACGTAGAATAACTATCTAAAATAAACTCTTGCCAAAATACGACTCCAATCTTTTCAGCGAATTTCGAAAGAGGTACGTGGAAATTTACTTATCTCTTAATTTTGCAGAAAAGAAAATGGGAATACAGAGAAAACTCCAAACATGTATCTTATGCACATTGTATAGCGGAGAGGAGCGTGAATTCACAGCACTATAATGCATGGAATAAGTAGTGCAGCGGAAGGTATCCCCCATTTTTCAAAGACTACTAAGCCAGTACCCAGCGTAGAACACATTAGGGATCTGGATTCAAAAATGTTCTCAAACCGGTATATGGGGTCTACATTAGCGTAGAGAATTTTTTTGACATCTAGGTTTTAATTACATAATGACATCCTTAAAGTGTAATTTTTATTTTGTATGGGAGATTACGACCAGGGGTAAAATAATTAGAAAAACTTTCAACTGTCCTGATTTTCGAGTTTAAAGTCTATCGGATAGAAAAATGATGAATTGCATTTCTTTCCAATTAAAAGAATATAAATTGGTTGCTGGAAGTACATCCTAGCACTAGCGAGAAGGAACCGGCGGCGGCTATTATGCAGATCGTCATTTTGCTAGCAAAAGATTAGAAAGAAGACTTAGATACCACGCATGTATTCAATTAAGTAAACGACGAGGTGCCGATCATCATGTCAAAAAAGGTCAACAATATTAGGGATAAAGTAACTGTGATTAAATATCGATCTTATGATGCAGGATATTTTCTTCAAATTATTGCAGAAGATGTTTCGGAGTGTTTTCCTTACATCTCACAATGCTTTCCACATTCGGCCAACCCAGATGATATCATCGCCATTACATTACAGGAAGAACTCGAACACCCAAACTACAGTACGATTTCTACACCACGTCACCCACGAACATCCCCTACACCAGAGGTAGAGGCAGACGTAGAGGAAGAGGCACATGTAGATCAAGCACAACCAGATTCAACGGTTTCTTGAACACCAGAAAGCAAGGCTACCAAGTTAGTGTCTATTTCATTTGTTGCCGAGACATTCGCTCTCGTTCAATTCCACATTTAATGTTCGACACGAACATTAAGTCCTTGTCTCAATTTTCATGCTTCACATACAGTTCATACTGTGTCTTTGCTGTAGATGTAGATATTTCCAACGAATGAAATAATTATGAAAAGGGGTCTCTACCCAATTTCTTTTCCAGGCCCTACATTTGCCGACATTTGATACTATCTTCCTTTTATCTATTATAGTTTGTGGTAACATTTGTTACGTCGTAAGAATACCTATTTGCACATTTTAAAACCTTATTGTAGGAAAATTATTAAAAACCGTCAGCTAATAATCTGAAGGTGATTAAAAACGAATAAAATCAGAAATACAACTTAGACCCGGTTTTGGTCGAAATGTTGCAATTTAACTACTGTTTATGTGAAGTATAGAAAGTAACCCTTTGAAACTGTAAGCAATGTGTACTTTCAATTTACCAGAGGTGCGAACTTTTTCGAACCTGCATGGACATCAGAGAACTTGTAATCTCAAACTAACAATTTGATACAGAGATACAGTGCTTTCATTTTATATTCGTACTAGCGACCGGAATTGGTTCAAACCATCGCGTAGAAATTATTCATACTGTGGGCCGGAATTGTTTCATACTAGCCCACCAAAAAATTCAAACCAGCCAGTGGAAATTGTTACTAAAATATTGTATTCAAATACCAATGCAAATGAGCCACATCTGAGCACATGTATGGAGTTACAATTGAACAGCTAATGCCTGGTCCAGGAAGTATTATTTTGCAATTTAGTATGAACCAATTCCGGCCAGTAGTATGAATAATTTCTACGCGATGGTTTGAACCAATTCCGGTCGCTAGTACGAATATAAAATGAAAGCACTGTACGATTTGTGCGTAAGTATCTACTACGAACCTGAATTCTTTCTTTCACATTCTTTCTATATATATGGCGACAACATGGATGGTATATCTGAATTCGAAAACTTCGTATTGCCATCGTATGTTCCTTTTCAAAGAGTTCTCACCCGAGACTTTGAATTTGCTACCAGTTTTGAAAACAAAGTGGAAGGTGATTTACAGGACTTGTGCAAACTGATAGTTAATATAACCAGCGAATACGTCAACTACACCTTACTGAATGGTCATTTGAAGTTAGACCAGGAGTATATCCAAGGGAATCTCGACAGTCTCGAACGCGTGCTTCGCAATCGCTTCGAATTGATGGAGTTCAAGGATTCATTGCAACACTCTAAGGATTCGATTCGAGAGCACAATATGAATGAGTCGGAGTTGACAGTAGAAGCTTTACAAGAGTTCGAGGCAAGTACAATAGAACTTCATAATTTCGATGATGTCATTATTTCAAATTACGAAGAACGAAAACTGCTGCAGAAGTCTGGCGAGTTCAAGAAGTTTTTAAAGTCAGATAAAAACTACGCTTATTTAAGAAGCATATCATTCATAACAAAGAACCCCGAAGATCTGATACCAGAACTCGAACAGGATGACGATGATGTAAACATCTCTGGAGGGAAAATATCACTCAAGGATCCTCTCTCGTTGCATTATTTTGTAGATCCTGTAAAGTCTTCTGTCTGCAATCATACATTTGAAAGAGATTTCATTCTTGCTCATTTGAGTTCAGGCCACTCAGAGTGCCCGATAAATGGGTGTCGAAATACGTTGACAAGCAAGAATTTGGTCAAGGATGACATGATGAGTCTCAGGATCCAGGTATTTAATGCAATGAAAAGAAAGACTAAGCCTGATCACGAAACAGCAGAAAGAATTGTGTGAACAGAATCAGCAAATAATGTCGAGATACACGATACAAATATAAGAACGTACAATTCAAAAGCAATGAAGATACAAATAGTGGATAATAAATTAGAAAATTGAACCACTTGCTCTTTCTACTTGTTCATATTGATAAAAAGAAGATTCTTCAAGGTTTGCAAAAGACAGAGTTCCTCTATTCCGGGCCACAATAGTGAACGAGTATATATTTTGAGCCGCCATTGCGTATAGTAGTCGGAATTACAAGCAATAACCAGACGCATAGAAAAGAAGAGAGCTTGAAAGAAGAGAACTAGACTTTTCTTCATTCTCGTTGTTCATTGACCTACAAATTTGTAGACATTACTTTATAACAAATTTCATATTTTCTAGTAAAATAATATAAGCAACCATAAGCACATGTTAGCTTCAATAAGATTTCAATCTGACTGTTACAGCATTGCCAAGTAAGTAATTGGTTAATGAAGCCATCAACATGCCTTTCAAGTCGGTATACTTTTCCGTTGCCAAATAATCTGGGGGTAGAACCGGGGGGCGTGTGCCCGGTAAATATTCCCCACCCCCGGAATAGCTCTCATCCAAAGAGCCACATCAAGCGCGACGAAATCTGGATGAAAATTCGAAGTGGAAATGTTCAACTTTGGTTTTTCTTTCTCCAAAAACGCATTGTGTTCTTGCAAGCATTCAATGATGAAGTTATTAAGTGCTCTTGTTGTGCTCATCTCGGTTGTATTTTTTTTCTATTCCCAGACTTCTGGTGCTGAACCAGTTCCTTCTTTCGACCCTCCCATCACTAACAAGGTATACTTTGACATCACCGAAGATGGAAAGCCTTTAGGAAGGATTACCATTGGCCTTTTTGGAACGGTGGTGCCCAAGACAGTGGAAAACTTCCGTCAATTGGCAATTTCCAAAGATCCCAAGTTTGGCTATACTGGCTCGATTTTCCACAGAGTGATCAACAAATTCATGCTTCAGGGAGGAGACTATGAAACCGGCCAGGGTTACGGTGGAAAGTCGATTTATGGCGGCAAGTTTGACGATGAGAATTTTGAATTGACTCACGACCGCAAGTACCGCTTGTCGATGGCCAATTCCGGCAAGAACACGAATGGCTCGCAGTTTTTCATCACTACCGTTCTCACTAACTGGCTCGATGGAAAACACGTTGTTTTCGGTGAAGTTGTTGACGGTTTTGATGTTGTCGACTATATCGAAAAAGTTAGAACCAGCCACGGTGACCGTCCAATCAAGGAAATTAAGATCGCTGAGTCTGGTGAGATTGAAGTTGAAGTTGCAGAAAAAGAGGAAGCTACCAAAAAAGAGGAAGCTACTGAAAAATTGGAAGTTGCACACGATGAGCTTTGATTTAAAGAATAGCTACTAAGGTATCTTCACGAGAATATTAAATATGAAGAATTACGTGAAAATCACCACTGTAAATCAATATGAGAATTGAAGCAAATGTATACATTTCTCATCAAATTTGAAGAATATGAACTATGTAAAAGCTTGCCTATTATAGATTCGAGTTTAGCTATCTCAGTATAGTATGACCTAATATATCTTCCGTAGATTAAATTCAATAGTATATCCATCGCCAATATATTTGACTGTACAAATTAACTTTACTGATACACTATTGCATACTTCTCTAACTAACCTCACCATCCAAATTCACTTTCAACCCCAACATCTCCACCGTGCTTCCTCTTCCGTAAAGCGGAATATCGTCCAAATATATTTTCTTTCTATCTTCGGCACTTTCAGCACTACTGGAGCTTCCATTCTTCGAAATAGCAGCTGTTGAGTTGGCTCCTGATTGAACTGCATTATTCAAAAGATTATCGAACGCTGTGCTTGTGATCTCGATATTTGTGTTACTGGAATTATTAGCATTATTGTTATTCGTAGAAGACCCGACTGTAGCTGCCAAACCGGTGGCTGGACCATTTGGTCCTATAGTCTGAGGAGTTTGCATAGTCATAGGTGTAGCTGTAGTTCCAGTGTTTCCTACAGTTGCTGACATTGACTTGCCCTGGGAAGGAATAGAAACAGATTGCTGCCCCTGGGCAGAGTTGGTGGTCGATTGGTGTATGGCATTGTTGTATGAATGACCACCATCCAGCACATGGAACTGGGTCATTTTGTTGAGTAAATCTATCAGATTACGCAATTGCAAGACGCTAGAAAGTAACCGTGACGATAAAACATCGTATACTTTTGGTGCCTGATAAACGTTGGCACCAATTATGTAATAATCCTGCAAAGTTACAGCGTTCTGTGGATCCAATTGGAGCTGCTTCCGTATAATCCAAAAGTCTGGCTCTCGGTTATAAGCTATGACAAACACCACGCCATTCATTTCTCGAAGTTTTTCCTGGAAAAACTGTTGGAATGTTGTATTTACAGGTATTTGGATCTGCTGAAACTGAAACTGCATCATGAGTTGTTGATTATTGGACGTTCTGTCGTAGAACGGCGAAAGAGAAAAATATTCAAGCACATTTCCAGTGTGAAGTCCTCTTTCCTGGATGAATTCTGGTGATTTCCATTGTATTTCGTCAAGAGATTCTCCTGACATATTGAACAATCACGAAGGAGAATTCTACAGTCTTAGAAGGAATTACGCTTTAGAACTGATGATAGAATATTGAAAATTCTATAAAGACGAAAAATGACAGTTGATGTTAGATATTCGCACTATTTTGTCAATTGTGAGAATGTGACATAGAATCGACAACCGAAGCTTTCGAAGCCTCTCGACTAGATCAAAGTATCTCTTCTATATGGAGACAACTCAGATACAATTCTAAATAGAGAAACTTTCTTTTGATAAAGAAAATTCGTAAGAATGTTCATAGCATATAGGAAAAAGTCATAAATCGTGATATTTCATATATTGAGAATCCATAGTTAGAGAATACAACGATTAATCAATATAAGGATTCTTCATCTCAAAGGATATATCAATTCTATTCCATTACAAACTTCTACTTTTCCTCCAACAGTTTTCTATATTTCTCAAGCTCCTGTGCCAACCAGCTGGCTTCCTGGTGCATCACTTCCGGAGTTCTCTGTACTCTCTCAGTCTCTGGCACTCCGAACGGCACTTCTACATCTTCAAGCGACTTCTTTCTAACTTCAAAATCGGCGTAAGCAGCCCCTATGTCATACTTCTCAAGGAGACTATGCAATTTGTCGTTGGCGTAGCCATCGTTCCTATGACGAGGGATCAAGTGGGTGTGCAAATGGGGCACAGACTGGCCAGATTCGGGTCCATCCTGAATGGCTATGTTGAGAGAATCGGCCTTGTACACCGAGAGAATGAGCTTGTGCACAAGCTGTAGAGTGTTCATGTAATCTTGCGACTCTTCTGTGGTCAAATCTCCAAAGCGAAGTACCGAAGTTCGAAGTGGAACCACAAGAACATGGCCAGGAACGAGGGGCTTGATATTGACAAGAGCATAGGTGTATTTGGACTTAAAGAACACCTGCGGCGTCACCAAGTACTTGTAGAAGTATATCTCGCACATTCCAGAAAGAACCAGCTATCCAACCGAGACCAAGTTTAGCCATTGGACTAGAAGCTGGTATCATAAAGTGAAAAATTCTGGAGAGAGCTTTGTGTTCCGAAGTTTCGGTCCAACTTTCCGTATCGCGACCCAGTTCCTTTCCAAGACAAACCGATAAGTGGCTCTGAGAATTGAAACCGAAATGAATCTAGAGTTATTAAGATTGTTGGCTCAATCTTGTCAATGCAAATTGAGTGATCTGATTGGTGTGTATTGTGCAATTTGTAAGGCAGCTATATCTTTCTGTATTTTTTGTCAACTGTTAACTCTTTAGTTTTTCACTATCTGAGTTTGCAATTAATCACGAATTTTTCACTTTATCCACATGTTAATAATTGTCAGCCAAAGTAGACATTGAGGGAGATATAGCCGAAAAGTGGGCACATTAATCGAAGTTCCGGTTCTTTATCTGCCATTATCTCATTCACGGGCAGCTGGGAATCCACCACAATTATCTCATACCTGGAACTTAGTGCTAATTGCATGTATATGGGACTTTTTACCGGATTGGGCCGATAAGACGTTCAAGGTAATATCACGAAGAATTGGCAAATGAAGAGTAGACGATAGAGACACGTGAGAGCTGACATCAAGAACTCAGTAAATAAAATAGAACTATGGAATTATGGAAATGAAAAACAATCAATTGACAGTCAAGCTTCAAATAGAAAGAAAACTACTACAATACTATCAGACAGCCAAGAACTATCAATTTGAACTACGGTAAAATCCATTTATTTAAATATCATCATAGTATTGCCTATCGATAAGCGAATCTAGGGCGTCGCGACGCGTTTATATACGGATAATCTAATCCTTGTTGACCTTACCGAAGTATTCCTTGGAAGAGCTAACTTCTGGCTTGATGGTTTCAGCACCAGGAGTCCAGTTGGCAGGACACACTTCACCGTACTTTTCGGTGAACTGGAAGGCTTCCAACAATCTCAAGGACTCTTCAACAGATCTACCGACTGGCAAGTCGTTGACGGTGATTTGTCTCAAGACACCCTTTGGATCGATCAAGAAGATACCTCTGAGGGCAACACCTTCTTCCTCAAGCAACACACCGTAGTCCTTGGACAAGGAGTGGTTGGTGTCGGCCAACAATGGGATGTTGATTGGACCCAAACCACCGTCCTTTCTGGCGACGTTGGTCCAGGCCAAGAGAGAGTATTCCGAGTCGGTGGAAGCAAACAAGACTTCAGCGTCCTTGTCTTGGAACTTCTTGATGGCCTCGGAGTAGGCAATGATTTCTGTTGGGCAAACAAAGGTGAATGCCAATGGGATGAAAGCCAAGAGGACCCACTTACCCTTGTACTGTTCAAGAGTGACTTCTTCAAAGACACCGTCAACGACAGCGGTTTTCTTGAAAGTAGGAGCGGGCTTTTGAATGAGAGCAACCATTGTATAAGTCTATAAGTTTATGATATAAGATGTGATGAGAAGAGAAACAGAAAGAAAAGAGAATTCCAAATGTGAAGTCTGAAAAATTGATGGCAGATCCACGTCTATAAATACTAAGTCCATCAAAGCCAAAGTCGGCCGATTCGAAGAATTTCTATTCTGGCAGCGCAAACGCTAACTGTGGTGGATCCTGCAGACAGCTGAGATAACCCGCGGATCAGTCTAGAAGGCCCGCTCATTACTAAGTATGGGCGTTGAAGCATAAACGGAGCTTTTGGCTAATGAGCAAATCTCGACGAAGCCGGGTAACTTATGGCCAAATCAAGATAGGAGATTCGACTCATGATTGGTTGAAAATGCTCGGGACTGCTGCGTTCGGAGAACCCCAGAAAAGAAATCCCATTCTGGTCAACTAACCATGTGGCGTTACTTTGGCCTGTGCTCGTCCAGTTAAGATCCGACACGATGAAGCCACAGTTAGCACGTGATCAATATGCATGTGCGTCTATTTGGCAGACATTTTTGGCTTGATCTGTCTAGACTAGCCGATGCTGACAATTTCTGTGACAAATGAAAAGCTACTTAGTAGGCTAGATAGCGAATGAATGGAACATTCAGGGGGTCAAACTCCTGAAACGGCTTAAAAATCGTGCTACTAGTAACTGCCGGGCAAGCTAGTCCCATTCGCTCTTCATCCTCTAGGCTAATTCCGTTTTATTTGGTTACTTTCTTTTTCAACATTTCGGTTCGCATATTTTTAAGCACTTCGCAAAAAGGAAATTTGGGTGCAACTCAAACCCCGTGCCGTTGTTGGAATACATTACATAAATCATATATAATCATATTCGATTCCTTGTGAGCCCAGACTCGTGTAATTACTCATATGCTATGAATGTATGTCATTGGAGGTTATCTGCTTCTATTACAACCTCTCAACTACTGAGTAGAATAACCTGCAATTCTTTTATCTTGTAGTCAGTAGTTACTCAATGGAGTTATAATTTTGTGTTGGCTATATACTTCTGTCTTCTGCTGTGTCCCCGATCTACTGCTTCATTAATTATTCCATTCTATGCTATATTCATTTCTAATCACGCCTCTTCTTCACTTTGTCCCACGCACTGCCTGCCTTTCTCTTTCTAGAAGTGCCAGTGCTGACATTACGGGAGTTGGTTTCGCTGAACATCGACCAGTCCTCTCCGCCAAAAGTGTTGACCATGTCTCTTCGTCTCTGCTTAAACGACTTTTTGGTCTGGTTCTGGGGCAATCTAATAAAGTTGCTTTCTTCGTATCTCTGGACTTCCTGTTCCTTCTTCTTGTCGTGCTGAGTCTTGACACCTCCTCTACCATGGTCTACAATAGTAGAACCAATCGATGACTCCACCAGTGGTAAGTCAGATTGCTCACGCAAGTACTCTTCCATACTCTGCAATTTTTTGTTCTTGTCTTCCTTTTCTTTGGCATCTGGATCACGCTGTGGTGCCGTGGGTGGTGCAACAGCAGAGATCTTGGGTGGTTTATACTTTTCGTTGGACTCTTCGTCACCATCACGCGATTTAGTATTGTTCCTGGAACTCTTGGGGGCCATCTTGGCCAAAGCTGCGGCATCGGGCCTATAAGATAGGACATCTTCGTCATCTGAAGAATCGTCGCTATCTTCACCTTCCTGACCATTTTTGTATTTGCTCTTCAACTTCTCTTCCAATTCAGTTTCGTCAGCTTCCATTCTCGTGTACGACCTCACCATTTTGTCCAACTGGTACGTCAACTTCTTTTCCAAAGGCTTAACTCCTTTCTCTAAGGCCACTCTCTGAACTACGGTACGCTTAATAACATCTTCTCTGATCTTTTCAATGTCGCTGATATCCTTGGTTTCCAATCTTTCCAACTGGGACAACACTATCAAGGCAAGGTTGTTCAAATACGAGATCAAAGCGTTATTCTTGAGTGCCAAAAGGGACATGCCCTCGACTTTCTGCTGCGAAGACTTGTCCAATAACGACTGGATGATTTGGGGGTATGAATTCTCTTCGTTCTGGACACCAGACACAAGCTCGTCCACAATAGTCTTGGTAGACTGAAGTGATACCGAGATGTCTTTCAATATTTCATCTAAAGATTCAGACATGACAATATGTTTGGATAAGAAAAGATATGAATATAAATATGAATATGAATATGAATACGAATACGAAAACAAGTGTGAAGGGAATTTATATGAATGAAGGACACTTAAATGTTATGTATCGTAGTTTGAGTATCCTATGATGGTTCTATATGTTGCCTTAGTGAGATATACGGTTTAATGAGTTCTATAATGAATCTTAATCAGATATTGAATTCTCCTATAGGATCCTAAATGAGATTTATTGTAAATTTAACAACTAAGACAATTGTAGTTGCATCAATATAATACTATTAGTATTTCAAAACCAAATTAGTGACAAGATTCGTTCAGTATTCAACTCGGCGAGTTCAGAATTTTTCACTTTGGTGCTCATACTATCTGCCAGTTAACTCCCATACACAATTAGTATGCGATGCCCCAGTAAATCTTTTTTTTCCGAGATGGGTTTCCTGCAGATGAACCATTAGAATAAAGATTTTTTCCTATACTGAAATTTTATATATGTCTATGATAAACTACAAGCTTCTTTAGTCTGTTTGTATCCAACGACTTTTACCACTCACTATGCCTCAAAACGAATATATCGAGCAGCACATCAAACAGCACGGGAGAAGATTGGACCATGAGGAGAGAAAGAGAAAGAAGGAAGCCAGAGAGGGCCACAGAATCGCAAAAGATGCCCAGACGTTGAAGGGATGGAGAGCCAAACAGTTTGCTAAGAAGAGATATAGCGAGAAGGTGGCCATGAAGAAAAAGATCAAGGCACACCAGGAGTCGAAGGTCAACGGCCCAGCCACACCTAAAGAAGATGAAGGCGAAGCCTTGCCTACGTATCTTTTGGATCGTCAAACCAACAACACTGCGAAGGCCATTTCTTCTTCCATCAAGCAGAAGAGATTGGAGAAGGCAGACAAATTTTCAGTGCCTTTGCCTAAAGTTAGAGGTATTTCCGAAGAAGAGATGTTCAAGGTCATCAAGACCGGAAAGTCTAAACACAAGTCGTGGAAGAGAATGATCACCAAGCACACCTTTGTAGGAGAAGGATTTACTCGTAGACCAGTCAAGATGGAAAGAATCATCCGTCCAGCAGCCTTGAGACAAAAGAAAGCCAATGTAACACATCCTGAATTGGGTGTCACTGTCTTCTTGCCCATCTTGGGAGTTAAGAAGAACCCCCAGTCGCCTATGTACACGCAATTGGGAGTCTTAACCAAGGGTACTATCATCGAAGTCAATGTCTCCGAGTTGGGTTTGGTGACAGCCGGTGGTAAGGTTGTTTGGGGAAAATACGCCCAAATCACCAACGAACCCGACAGGGATGGCTGTGTCAACGCCGTGTTGTTAGTATAAAATCATTGCATCGAGATTAATGGGAGGTTGTATTTCTAGTTATTCATATTAAATTTCAAATTTATACAGTTATATTCATTTTGCATAGGTCATCACCGATATTGTTTACTTCATCATATACTACCTTTTTAAATCTAATATACATATAAAACATAGCTGTTAGGCATAACTTTCAGTCATAGACTGCGCTGGTAAATTCGTTATAATATTTAGTGGTAGTCAATTCATTATACAACTTAATCGTCAAACTCGTTCTGGAAAAGATCAGGACATAAGATATTCTTCTTGCCGATAGACCTATAGCCACAATTGAGGATCAACTTGGCATTCTCACGGATCACCTCCCATTGGCTACACAATAACTTGGTACCCACCAAGAAACACAAGCCACTTATATTCTGCTTGTTTGAGATGAGACTGAGCAAATCACAGTACTTGGTGAGAATTTCATGAGGTGAGAAAGTGGAGTCTTCCTGATGGTTGATTCGCATAGGATGAATGTTGAACTCCTTATGCAAGTTATCCTTACGAAGATTGGTCATAAACTCTTGTCTGACTCTGCCTAAGTACTGATAACCACCTTCGGCACTCAACTGTACCAATTGCTCATACTGCTTATTGGTTAGCAACTTGTCCAGCTGCAACTCCTTTTCCAAACTCGAAAACCGCTGACTTTCTAGACCACAAGTGGAAAAGGCATAGCACCACAATACCAATGTAGCAATACTTACCGCATACATGGTGTCGAAGTAGTCACGATTCACATTCCAGTCAAGATACTGGGTCTGTGTAATATCGATTCTGTCTTCATCTATGGGTCTGAGCATAAGTTGCCAAAGCAATAAGTAACAGTGGATAACGTTTCTCAAGTTGATCAATTCATTGATTGTACGTTTGCCAGGCTGGGAATTCTTCAACCACATGTTGGTCAATTTACGCTGCACTACATAATGGTCTTTCATCGTAGCATTGACACTCATGTTACCGGGGGAGCCACCAAAGATTGCAATGTCGTAGTGGTTGATATCCGACATCCCAATAATTTGACTGAGATGATACATCGGGAATGGAACTTGCGAAGAGTTGATGTCGTTGAAGATAGAAGAAGTACTGGGAGACAAGATCTGAGAAGAGTAAGACTCAATGATCTCAAAGTGCCAATAGTCAAAAGCTTTGGTGAGAATCTCTTTCCAGATCTTCGTCTTCTGCGTATTGTTCTGGATTATACCATTTGTAGTTAACAACGGTGAGCTGTTTTGCACATCTGTCTGTTGCATTTGGTACATAATAGAAACTAGACCAGCTAGTAAGATCTTCCTAGTGAATATTGAAACACTGCTTTTGAAAATCGACTCCTTCGGTTTATACGGTCTCAACAACTTCTTTAAGACGTTCAAGAAACTGTCGCCATTTCTAATTTTAGTAGGTTCTTTGGTTTTTTTGCTGGTACTTTTAGCATCTGCTTGTTGTTGTAACTTTTTCTGCCTCTTTACGATCCTTCTGAATGAGCCGTTGACTTCGTTGGACTCCCAGAGATGTTCGTCATCACATGGCAAATTCAACAACTGTAACTGATAGAAGTTGATCTGAGGGTTATGACGGAATTTTATATAGTCAATAATATCTAAGTAGAATGTCAAGAAAGTCACTCGTTTCATCGATTCAGATTCCACCCATCTGACGAACAAATCGTAATCGGCAGAACCACTCTTGCTAGCGGCCAATTCGCTAGCAGCTGTATCTGAATCTTCTTCTCCAGCACTCGTATTGGACCCACTGGCGGAACTGGACGTTTTCTTGTTGGCATTAGCCGGATTACCTCCCAACAAAGGAGATCTTCTCAAGAGCTGAACAGTAGTGCCATGGTGAATATGAGCTCGCTCGTGCATTCCTCTCAGAAGAAAGTTCTTTTCTACGCATTCAAGCATATTCAAACTCTGCAACACCCAAAGTCGTACGGGAGTTTTGAAATCCTCATGCTGAAAAATCATGAATCGCAAAGGGCTAGCAATCATCATACTGAACTTAAATTCAACAGACTTTTTATGAGCCTTTGCCAATACTTCAGATAATGTAGGTGAACTATAGTGACACCCAACTATGATCATTGAAGCTAGCAACAACGGTTCTGTCAGTTTCGTGTCAAACGAAGGTTTGTGCAAAATCGTAAACTGCGGATGGAATACAAGCCAATACATCGACAAGTAATATGAAATTCTATCTTCCAATGTATACCTGTTAGTGTCGATTTCGATAATAGATAAGTCTTCTCTAGTGACACTTTTTAAAGCCTTGAGAATCAGGTCTACGATAAGACTATCGATAAAGATATGCCTATGTTTGGGAAGATTTTGTTTCTCAGCATGATACATTAGTTTGTGTTCAAATATGTCTAACGGAGCATTTTTCGTACTGACAGGACTGAAATCCACAGAGTTTTTGGGTGTAGGATCCGAATCATTAGTGTTCGTAGGAGAATTAGAAGATGCAGTAGATGTCATATTAAGATTGAGCAACGCTGGTGTGGAAATGAGTCCAGCAGATCCATCTGCAAGTCTGTTTCCGTTATTAGGATTAGCTCCAACTTGCACTTGCCGGATAAAAAGTTCATCTAAGGGGTTGTCGTCGTTCAGAAAAATGTTCAGATCCTGGAAACCGTAATTATTCATGGTCTGAATATTCGTATTGAAATTAGACTGAGGACTACTATTCATTGGCATTCCCATAGGTGGAATCATATTAAGTACTCCAGCAGACGATGCCATTCCCTGAATCTGTTCACCTAAAGGTGAAAAGTGGGATCCACCATGAGGTGAAGGTATTATATTAGCGGCTCCACTGACAGGAAACTCAAGCCCAGAAGGATGTCTCTGTTGGGGTTGACTCTGGTTTTGTTGAGCAAGGCTGATCAGGTTATTCTTGCTACCAAATCTTTTGTTGACAGATTCATGCGGTGAATTAGACATCACATTAGTAGGAGAATCGTTAAACAACCACGACAAGATGTCGTTCTGGGTCTGAGGAATATTACTACTTAGGTTCAAGACTGTTTGTGAATATAGTTCACTGAGATTCGGTTGAGACATCAGTTCGTCATTGAAAAGCTGGTTGTTCTGGTATCCACCGAAAGAATCGTATTGGGTTGCAGGAAGCAGGGCGTTGAGTTGGTCTATAGAATTACCTTTAGCAATAATGAGAACTGGTTGAGTCTGATTCCGCCCCTGAAGTTGTTCATTATGTTTCTCATTATGAGGCATGCCTTGTATTACGTTTTGGGATTGTAATTGATGATTTTGAAACTGTACACCCATCTGGTTATTTGGGTTTAGAATATGATGGCCAGTCTTTGGATTAGATGAAACTCCCACAATATGGGGATTGTCAGACACATGATCGATGATCTCTGGATTGGTGATGTCTTGTGGAATGTGAGGCTGTGAGATCTTCAGTTGTGCAATGAATCCTGTTTGTGGTAGAATTGGTTCTTGTTCAGGCTTAATTTGTACTGGCTGATTTGGAATTTGATGAGAATGTATTTGAGATTGCAAATGTTGAGATGATGAAGGTAAAGTTTGTGGTAGCATTGGTACTTGATGTGACTCTATTGGTTCATGGATCAGCACATGTGACATTCTGTTGCTGTTCTGTCGTGATCTTGGTTCAACTTGTACGTTTTCTGTATTTACGTTCACGTTAGAATCAGCACTAGCGCTGGCACTGGAACTTGATTTCACGTTTTCGTTGATCAAGTTGGATATCTGGAGAAAATGACCATTAGGCTGAGAAGGTGATTCCGGACTGGCTGACGATTCTTCGTTGGTGTTGAGTTTGGGAGAAGTTCGTGAGCGAGATGGGGTTTCTGTTTGACTAGGAGAAGAAGTCTGGATGGCTGAAGCAGATTGCATCTGCAATGGTAACGTTCTCTTGCCGGATTCTCCCATCATTTCCAAATGACGTTTGGCATGTCTTTCCTTCAAGTCTTTTCGTACAAACGTCTTTCCACAGAGTCTTTTTCTTCCTGTGCTATCTTCGAGTATGACATCACAACGAAAAACTTCCTTGGGCTCGTGGTTTAAGTTGTGACGTGCGAGATGATCTGATCTTGTAAACACTTTATCGCAATGTTGACATGGAAACGAGCCGAGGGTTCTTCTTTTCTTGGACGGCGGTCTAGAACTGGAGTAGAAGGGCGGCGATATCACTCCATTCGTAGATCGGGGGGTGCCTGAGGACTCAGACATAACTTTTGGCTAAGAAAAATTGTATATGAACTCAAATTTAGTATAGAAATTGCAAAAGCCAATGGATTCTAGAATGTATACGCAGGTAACCTATCGTTGACAAAATATGGACCGGATTACAAGAATAGGAGTGCTTCGAAGATCGTGTAGATCGTTGTGTCGAATTAAGTAATGGGGAATGTTCCGATCCGAAAAAATGTAAATCGTGTCAATGTGTGGGTCGTTTATGATAGAAAAAGGGTCTGGTACCTCACAGTTATGTAATTGGAACGGTTTGAATTTCACAAAGAAAAGTCCAAGTCCATAACACTCTGAAATTGAAGTTATTACGAATATGTTCTTGTCTAGTTTCACCTGAGCAGAACTCTATTGTATCTATAAATATAATGGTAAATTTCGTCTTATGGAGTACTCCGCTTTTGGGCTTGAGAAGCTTTTGCTGCTAGCGAAAAAATCTTTTGCATCACGTGAGTCGTCAACACAAATGTGGAAAGTTTTTCGCAGCTATTTGAAAACTAAAAGACAAAAATGAATACTTATAAGTATAAAGTGTAATTTGAATATCTGGCCACGATCAGCAGTATTCTAAGGAAGCTGGAAAAGAGTTACAATTGGAATGAGATAATATCTTCCCATATAATTTTACAGAAATTTTTTCTTATCTCATTTCTCGTTATATAGTACAAATAAATATTAGTGGTATCCACGTCAATATATGTGGACTGAGTTGACAGGTTGGTGTTGATTTACACTTACGATTTCGACATTATCATTGAAACGAAGCAGCTTTCTATCTGTCAGTTTTGTAGACGAGCGACGACTGGTATCCACCGAAGAACCAGAACTGACACTGCTCCGAATTGTATAGTTGCTTCCACTCGAGTAGAGAGCTAGTCCGTCCAACTCTGAAGTATCTGAAACAAAGTCGTCGTAGTCTGATTCGTCTGAATACTCGCCACTTGAATCGTACAACAAAACCCCAGACTTCAAGTCTCTCGTATAGTAGACGTAGAACTTGTCAAAATTCATGAGAAAACCTGATTTTACGTAGAGGTCCATAGTAGCACGGTCATTCATTTTCTTCAGCTTGTAGTGTTGGAAAATGTCAAAATACTCGTCGGTGAAATAGTCCTTGGTGTAGATCTTGAAGTTAGGTTTGTCAAGCTTCCAGATCTTAGAGTACTTTTCGTAGAGATTTGGCTTGTTCAACAAGTTATTATCTCGTTTGTCGGCTACATATGTGAGGAAAGATGTAACGTAGTCAAAGTAGCTGTCGATATTGATCTCCTCGTACTTGTCCACGAATGCATCTCGAATCTGCTCCACTAACTTCGAACGATAGCTCTTCCGAATGATCTTGTTGCAGATGGTGTTTATGTCTGAATCACCAAAGCTTTGAAGCACCGTGTTGACGACGTAATTCTTGATTTCGCAATAATCTTCATCATGGAGAACACCAGGAAAGTATTCTGTGATTAGAGATGCAATTTTGTTTCTAGTAAGCGACAAAGACACCGCTCCTAGCCGTTCTTCAGCTGGCTTGAGATTCGATTTGAGATCAAATTTGAATGCAGATGGCGAAGAACTGGGAGTATATGGTTCTGGAGCTGGTTCTTCATAATCTGATTCATCGTAGTCAGACTCAAGATCAGAGACTTCTGATTCATGATATAGGTGCTTCTTAAGGTATTCTACCTTTGATTGAATTTCAATTTTGTTGATCTTTTCTTCATCTTCGTTATCATTTGCAATTCCGAAATCATTTTCGTTCTTATTGTTGTCCTCGTTTTCATCATTTTCATCATTTGCATCATTTTCAATTGCTGCCGCTTCTTCATTACTAACCATCAACTGGTAGCTCTTCACAGAACTGTTCAAGCCCACAGTAAGCGACTTGGACGAGTCCTTCAAGTTATCATGGCTGCACTCAGACAACGGGAACCGTCCGTATATTGTTGCCGAGACCATGGCAGGTTTTCAGCAACACTTGGGCTGGCGTGGCTCTCAGTCAAAAGAAAACGAGAAAAGTGAAAGGTGAAAAACGTATTTGGGTGCCAAATAGTTTTAGTCGCAGAATAATTTGTCTAGACTCACAAAGACAGTTGGGCCAATGCTGAGATGTTCTGCTAGGGGTGGAAATGGTCAAAGCAAAACAGTTTCTGAAAAGACTAACGTGTATTTATTTCAGATCCACATAATTGTATTATTTTATGCGACAACTTCGTGGTGCTAATGGCAGCCTCGTGTGTCATCTCGCTTGAAAGGGTTGGAAAACGTTTCTCGCAAGATCAGCCCCGAAAGGGAAGCTTCGACCCACGAGTTTCGGTGCATGAGATGCAGTCACGTGTGCTGCAACTCCATTTCCGCAATAGGCTGTAAGGTGCGAGCCGTACGCTTTATTAAGGGAAGCTGACCGATATATACAAGGTCAGTATGATGGAAGATGTAATTGAGATGAAATTTAGTGCTGTATCGGGAGGATGGCATGCTAAGCTCTGTATGTTGCTTTGTAGTTTTTGTTGTTTTTTTCTGCTTCAAATTTATTGGTCCATCTCTCCAAATATTCAGGGCGAATATATTTCTATTCTTCTCATTTGCTACGAAATCTAATAAAATACCCATATGCCATTTCTTTAAAATACAGAATAGACGACACCTTGGCATAATATAACTATTGATTCCAAGAACAATACCAACTACGCCATCGAGTTCTGGGACATATCTGTTTGTTCATTACGGGCCAACATCATTATCATATTCAACAACCTGCAACTTAAGAAACCAACTTTCTTACAGTCTTGCAATAACCTTGCAATCGTTAGACTTTAACTATCTGCCACGAAAAGACAAACGCGACTATGTTAATATTCGTTGTATGTGACTATATATAGAACATCTTTGGTAGAACTTCTTAAACAGTGTTAAAAGTACCGATTCTGACTGGAATCTGTTCAAATTTTCCTTAATCCTTCAGCCGACCAGTTGCAACACAACTATCCAGGTTTCTTTTCACATTCTTAATTTCTCGTATTTGCCGCCCCCATTCTTTGTCTTCATCTGCTGAATTGTCGCATGCTAATAAATTGAATTATTATTTATCAAAATATTTTACTTCTACGCGCCTAAACACGACAAAGAAAAGAAACGCCGACACACCCTAAAAAACAAGTTATCTAATCGGGATTTCAGAAATTTTTCGGTTCTTTTGTGAAGGGCATTTTAAGTATTCTTTTTAGGGAGTTTACGTGTTGTATCTAGAATTCGTATCTCTTATAGATCTAACTACCGTGTTTCTTCTGTGTTTTCTTCTCGTTCGCTTAAATCAGGCCAGAATTTAGTATAGTTCTGCGAGCCTGTCCATTATTACTAGCCAAAGTGTCGAGTCTATTCCTCAAAAAGCTGTCCAAGAGACTCCCTTCCATGTTCTCTAACCGTAACGTTCGCTACCTACTTCTGGCGTTAGCCATCTTGGGGATCGTGGCCTTTTTTGCAACCACGCAAAACTCTCTAGGCTCATCTATCCAAGGAATCAAATCTGCCAGTTCAGGGGATGCAGTCCTCCCATTACTGGGTGAAATCGACAATGTTGACACTTTGCAGGGAAAACCTCACCAGGGAAACGAACCTCCATACCAACAAACTGGAGCCAAGAAACCAGCTGCTGTCGGCCAGGTCGAAGCTAATAAGGATCTTGCTACAGAACCCGAAACTGAAACCACTGAAAACTCAGTAGACGAACAGAGTTCGCCAAAAAAGACCAAGACGAAAGCCAAGTCAAAATCCAAGCCCAAGACCAAAGGCTCATCTGGCGGTGCATCCAAGGGATCTTCTGGTAGTTGTAAAGAAGTTGACTACGTCGTCATGATTGACGCTGGCTCTACTGGCTCTAGGGTACATATCTATGAGTTCAACACTTGTGTTTCTCCACCTAAGTTGTTGAGTGAAGAGTTCAAAATGTTGAACCCAGGCTTGTCTTCCTTCGACACCGATACCAAGGGAGCTGCCGAATCGCTCGATCCATTGTTGAAGCTTGCCTTAGAAACCGTTCCAGAAGCCAAGAGAAGTTGCACTCCTGTGGCTGTCAAGGCCACTGCTGGGTTAAGACTTTTGGGTAAAGAAAAGTCTGATGCCATTTTGGCTGAAGTCAGATCGCACTTGGAAAACGATTACCCATTCGCGGTAGTTCCCGATGATGGTATTTCTATCATGGATGGCAAAGACGAAGGAGTGTACGCCTGGATCACCACCAACTACTTGTTGGGTAACATAGGAAGTTCCGAAAAGAACCCTACTGCTGCCGTTTTTGATTTGGGTGGAGGTTCTACTCAAATTGTATTTGAGCCTCAGTTTGGTGATAACGAGAAGATGATCGAAGGTGACCACAAATATGAGTTCACTTTTGGCGACAGAGATTTCCAGCTCTACCAGACTTCGCACTTGGGCTATGGCTTGATGCAAGGTAGAAACAAAATTAACGCTAAGGTCATCAAGGGCAGTTTGAAGGAACACCCCGATTTGGAAAAGCTCAGCGACAAGGCAGCCGCCAAGGGCGCCAAGGCCACTGTCACCATCAAGAATCCTTGCATTCCTCCAAATGTAGTTGCTCAAGATGTAGTAGTTGAAGTTTCTGAAACGGAATTCTATGTGGTCAACTTCCTGGGACCATCAAGTCCTGGTGGAACTCTTTGTCGTGCCATTGCTGAACAAGTACTCAACAAGGATGCCGAGTGTAGCTCCAAGCCATGTTCGTTCAATGGTGTGCACCAGCCTTCATTGGTCAAGTCTTTCCAGAAGACTTCTGACATGTATGTATTCTCGTATTTCTACGACAGAACCAACCCCTTGGGCTTCCCCTCCTCGTTCACGGTCGAGGAGTTAGCTGATTTGGCCAAGATCGTGTGTAACGGCGAAACCTTGTGGCAGGAAGTTCTCTTGGATGACCACATCACGGAGTTGAACAAAGAGCCTCAATGGTGTACTGATTTGTCATTCATCACAGCCATGTTGCACACAGGTTACGACATTCCTTTCCACAGAGAATTGAAGACTGCCAAGAAGATCGACAACAACGAGTTGGGATGGTGTTTGGGAGCATCTTTGCCATTGTTGGACAAAACCAACTCGGGCTGGCAATGTAGAGTTGAACAGACCGCGTAGTCTGTATATATAGTATTAGCATTCATACAATGTATACTACTTGAGTATAATAGATATAATAGTGTATTTCTCAGATCTACAATACGATAGTTTAGCAAAGCAGTTCTCTATGGTTCTACAGGTGTACAGTTTATTAGGTGTCTAAATCAGCTCTGGTACCCAGTATCACTTCTTCATTACAGTCTTTCTCATTCTTCCATTCTACAAGGTATTTGAAGCCGATGGGTCGGAGAACGACACCGGGGCCACTTCTTGAACCAGCGAGTCACAAACACATTTGCACACATTTGCAAATGTGGAAAATTCTAAGAACAAACATGGCGAAAATCATAGCACCTACTGAAGAGCACCAAATACCAGAGAAATTAGAAGAACAAGCAATAAAACCAAAAAATGGTGAAAAGTATGAACAATACGGAATGTGAAAATTACGCCAATCTCAAAATCATAAGAAAAATAAACAAAAGTTAATTCAACTGTCTGCTGTTTATAATGAGAGGTTATTTGAGAATCCAAGTCAGGAACAACCTCCTAGTGTTTATTGTGTAGGAGCCAGTAAGTTTCACAAATGCTTACTACGGAGAATCGTCAATCTTGTAGTTTCGCTTCACTATGTAGGAAGCCTTATTAAGTTCCGCATCGACTTTCTTCCGAACCCCAGTCCGATTGTTCTCCGGCCAAGAAAAGGAAGGAGGTTCTTCCAGAGAAATATGCTCAGTATATATAGCCAATGGAATCGGGCAACATTTTAGTTTTCTCTGGTCTTCTTTGTATATAAAGTCAGGCAGCTCTTTGCTCCGTCTCATATAGATTCCATTTTTCGTAGCTACAACTCTAATCTTCCCCACTGCTACGTCGTACGAGATAACTTCCATCTCATCTCTAGAGCCATATTAATAGACAGCGGCCTTCCATATATAGATTCCCTTTAGCACTAAGAGCACTCCAAAACGGATCCAGTCAATCCACAGTACTGGTTGTTTGTATCTTACTGTTTCTTTCCGTTTTTCTTTCCATACTAGATAACTTGAATATCGAGTAGTACAAAGCTTCCATTCTGGACTTGCATAAAACAAATTTAGTTTTCCATATCGGCATCACCCCCAACTTTTGATTGTGCCGTGGCCATCACTTCTTTCCTAAACTACAAATACCAATTACATCCAACTCTGCTGATATATAGCTCTCATTTACGACACGAATACGGAGTCACCACTGAAATCTCGTTGTGGATCTATTCTACTTTCTTAGTCATCAGATTCACCGGAAACTTTTTTTCCAGTACCAGAGCTTCGTTATATTACACTAATCGTAATTTTCGACTAAATTGCCACTAGACCATGTTCACAGACAAGAAGAGCCAACTCGCAGCGCGACTTCACGGTGAGATGACCAACACAGACAGACCCACAAACCCCACGAAACGAGCTCTGAGTCGCGGCTTCGGTACAGTTGTGACTAATGGCCACAGCATCATCGCTAACACCAGCCATGCTAACGGGCTTCGGAGCCATAGCCACGGTCAGGGCCAGTCGCAAAACAGCAGCGGGACTACTAGTCCGGTAGGCAACCACATTCTGAGAGAGCCTCCGATGATCCACAACAAGCTCTACTGCGAGCAGGTCAACAAGAAGATTACCAGCTCTTCCAACATGTTGCTGAAGCTTTCTGTAGACGAAATCCGTTCGGTCAAGTCCCATACAGAATTGGCGGAAACAGCTAACGGAGTACGTATGCTTGCAAAAAACTTGTCCAAAACCACGATCCAGTTGGATGTGCGTGCCATCATGATTGTGACTAAAGCCAGAGACAACTCACTTATCTACTTGACACGAGAAGTGGTGGAATGGCTTCTCACTCAAGAACGTGACATCACCGTCTATGTTGATGCCAAGTTGGAAAACCTGAAACGATTCAACACTGACGACATCCGCACCCAAATTCCACAAGCAAGCGGCCTCTTGCGTTTCTGGGACAAGAAGTTTGCTTTGAAAAACCCAGAGAAGTTTGACTTGGTGGTAACTTTGGGCGGTGACGGAACAGTGCTATATGCTCTGAATTTATTCCAGCGGGTAGTCCCACCAGTGATCTCATTTGCCTTGGGATCTTTAGGCTTCTTAACCAACTTCAAGTTCGAGCACTTCCGCGAACGCATGAGCACAGTTATAGCGTCAGGCGTAAAAGCGTACTTACGAATGAGATTCACCTGTAGAGTACATACAGCTGACGGTAAATTGATTTGCGAGCAGCAGGTTCTCAACGAGTTGGTTATAGACAGAGGCCCATCTCCCTATGTTACCCAGTTGGAGTTGTACGGAGATGGCTCTTTGCTTACGATAGCACAGGCTGACGGCTTGATCATTGCAACACCTACGGGTTCAACTGCGTACTCGCTCTCAGCAGGAGGCTCATTAGTCCACCCGGGGGTCAGTGCTATCAGTGTAACGCCCATCTGTCCACACACCTTGTCGTTCAGACCCATCTTGTTACCGGATAGTATGTTCTTGAAAGTCAAGGTGCCCGACACTAGTAGATCTACTGCTTGGGCATCTTTTGACGGTAAGGTCCGTACAGAATTGCGCAAGGGAGATTATGTTACCATACAGGCTAGTCCATTCCCGTTCCCTACTGTTATCTCATCGAAAACTGAGTATATCGATAGTGTCAGTAGGAATTTGAACTGGAACGCTAGAGAGCAACAGAAGCCTTTCAGCCACTTGTTGAGTGATCAGAGTCAGCGTATGATGAGAAAGTCCACCTCTGCAGCAACTCAGGATTTTGAGAATCTCCATATCGACACTGGTGCTGGAGACGACGACTTCGATATCAATTACAGTTCGGATTCGGACTCTACACCTTCGGATAACGAGACAGAAGAAGACCTTCCTTACATTCCTCTTCCCGGAGACGGCATAAACACCCCACCTCCAGGAAACAATTATGGTGGATTCGAGGGAACATGCTTTGCCCATCCTCATGCCAAAATCACCTTGAACAGCTCGGCTACGTCGACTACAAACTCTACCAGATACTCTTCGTCAACTACTGGTTCCGGGCCTGAAGATTAGGATTATTTTTACGGGGTTTAATATGAGGTCGCCCGAGGGGGCAGTTACATAGTGTGTAATCAATAGTTACAGCAAACAATGTGTAGATCGTAGAAAAGGTAGGGAATCTGGAAATAAGCGTGAAGTAGTATAAACCAATATCAAAATGAGAGTTAGGAGAGAAATAAGAAGAAAAGAACCACAAGATAACAGAAGAACTAGTACAAGGCAGGAGAAGGATTAGTACAACTATAAGACTTGGTCGATAAGAAAATGTTTGCAAAATTGGACATGTGCCTAATCACGTGACATAAATACACGTACAAGATAACTTGGATTTTCCCCGAATGCTTTAAAGAGTGGAGCAATACAAAATGGCAAGTACGACTTAGTTCACATAGCGTCACTTTTACAATGTATTTTTCTAACGAAAACAGCATTACTGGAGAGAATGAAGTGATAGTGAGTTATGGAGTGATGTCAGCGTGTGCATATAGTCCAGCGATTTGGTTGCATTTTTTGGCGCAATTTCATATGCTGCGAATTTAGAATTATAAATTATAAATTAGTAAAGATCAGTTACGAAGATCTATACGCACTGATATCTACATATATGATATCGCCATATCTTTAGTATGTATGATAAAAGCGATCTGCCTATGCCGATCCGCTCAATTATGTACATTTGCGTCGCATTCCGGTCCTCTATCTCTCTGTCCGTAGATGTGTTTAAACGAATTATTCTGCTAAGCAATTTCGGCAGGCTGCAGGACAAAAAGGAGGCATGTGTTCATAATCGCAGAGGATACCGAGATAACCAACACAAAAGTCTTATTCAAAGAAGATAAAACAGACAAACAAGTAGGCCAATCTCATAGTATCATATGCCATTGATGATATAGCACGTTTCATACGTACGTATCGCTTATATCATATGAAAGACGTTCGTTATCTGGGTCTTTCTGATCCACACCTGCACGCAGCGGTCGTTCCCCTACCGCCAAAAGAAACTTATTCGCAACGAAAAAATTTTATTGATTCTGATGATACTCAAAAAAAAAGATAATTTGCCCTCACCGAATTTGTTTGTAACATCTTCTTTCTGAATAGTATAGCAAATATGACTGATATTACCCAGAAATTGAACGAGCTCTCCGTCCAAGACGGTGGCAGCGGTGCCGGCAACGCTCCCGGCTCCGGAAACGGCCCTAGTGGCGGTAACGGCTCGCGTAGATCGCAGTACGTGCCTCCCCATCTCAGAAACAGAAACACGTCTTCTGGCTCTGGCTTTGGCGGCAGCGGTGGCGGCCGTGGCCGTGGCGGTTTTGGCGGCAACAACTTCAACAATGGTGGAAACCGCGATAACTCTATCTTTGGAGGTAGCGGTCGTGGTAGAGACCGTGGCTTTGGTGGAAGAGGAGGACTCAGATCCAACCAGCTGCGTCCCGGTGTTGGACGTTGGGTCGATGGCAAACATGAACCATCTGCCCGTAACGAACGTATCGAGCTAGAGTTGTTTGGAACTGCTGAGGACACCAGCTTCCAGTCGTCCGGAATCAACTTCGACAACTACGACGATATCCCTGTTGAAGCCTCAGGTGATGGCGTTCCAGAGCCAATCACCGCTTTCACAGCCCCACCTTTAGATGAACTCTTGGTGGAAAACATTACCATGTCCAGATTCACTAAACCCACCCCAGTGCAAAAGTACTCCGTTCCTATCGTTGCTGGCGGTAGAGATTTGATGGCATGTGCCCAGACTGGTTCCGGTAAGACTGGTGGATTCTTGTTCCCCGTTTTGTCTGAATCGTACATCAATGGGCCTGCTCCTATTGCTGAAAGTACCGGAGCTTTTTCTTCCCACAAAGTTCACCCTACTATTTTGGTGATGGCTCCTACCAGAGAGTTAGTCTCCCAGATCTACGATGAGGCAAAGAAGTTCGCCTACAGATCGTGGGTCAAGCCTTCCGTCGTCTACGGTGGAGCTGACATTGGACAACAGATCAGAAACTTGGACAAGGGCTGTGACCTTTTGGTTGCCACTCCAGGTCGTCTTAAGGACTTGTTGGAAAGAGGTCGTGTGTCTTTAGCCAACATTAAATACTTGGTTCTTGACGAAGCCGACAGAATGTTGGACATGGGTTTTGAACCTCAAATCAGACACATTGTCCAGGAATGTGACATGCCCGATGTCCAAGACAGACAAACCTTGATGTTCTCGGCCACTTTCCCAACTGACATCCAGATGCTTGCTCGTGATTTCTTGAAGGACTACATCTTTTTGTCTGTCGGTAGAGTCGGTTCTACTTCCGAAAACATCACCCAGAAGATTTTGTACGTCGAAGATGAAGAAAAAAAGTCTGTCTTATTGGACTTGTTGTCAGCTGGCGATGCTGGTTTGACGATCATCTTTACTGAAACAAAGAGAATGGCCGACAACTTGGCCGACTTCTTGTACGACCAGGGCTTCCCAGCTACTGCTATTCACGGTGACAGATCGCAGTACGAAAGAGAAAAGGCATTGGCTGCTTTCAAGAGTGGTGCTGCCCCAATTTTGGTAGCTACAGCTGTTGCTGCCAGAGGTTTGGATATTCCAAACGTCGCTCATGTCATCAACTATGACTTACCTAGTGACATCGATGACTATGTCCACAGAATTGGTCGTACCGGTCGTGCTGGTAACGTTGGTATCGCTACCGCATTCTTTAACAGAAACAACAAGAACGTTGTGAAGGGTATGATTGACTTGTTGAGTGAGGCCAACCAAGAGGTTCCTGATTTCTTGGCCAAGATTGGCAGAGAATCCGCTTTTGGAGGTAAGACTGGCGGTGTCCGCGGCGGTCGTGGTGGCTCTAGAGGTCCAGTCAGAGACTTCAGAAGAGGTGCCAGCGGCGGCTCTTCCGGTGGCTGGGGCAACTCCAGCGGTGGTGCTGGTAGCTGGGGTGCTGCTCCAAGCGGTGGCAGTGCCTACAATTCTGGCTACAGCTCTCGTTCCAACTCCTACAACAGTTCTTATGGATCCTCTGGTTACGGCAACCCAACCTCCACCAACTCGTGGTGGTAAGCACCACTTTTACTGTGTAGCGCAGTATTTGACTACTGTAGTAACAGTATTTAATTACTGAAGAGTGAGCATAACCGTGACAACTATTCAGTGGTTGTCTTTTTTTGTCTTTTTTGTCCGTTTTTGTCCGTTGTGTTCTCTGATTTGAATACTCCACTTGAGTGCTTTTGCTTTGTTGGCTATCCTTTCAACCTACTCCATGTCTGGATCTGTTCTTTATTGTGTCAAGGAAAGAGGAAAAAGATTTTATTTATTAAATTCATATTTATTACTATTGCATTAATCACTTTGCAGTTTGTTTTTTTGTTTTCATCTTACAAGGGTCTTTTCTTAGTTGAGTTTATCTATGACTGCTTTGCGGTAGTTGTTATGGCGTTGTTTGCATTTTCATCCATCCTGTCCATATCTATTCCATTCTAGTGAAGCCAGTTGCAAAGGTCATATTTGATAAATTGTATTACTAGTTTCAATTATTATTAATGTTCAAAAGAAAAGAAAAGGCACATATTTCCACCCCGAATATGAAAAAACTTATAATAGAAGAAGTTATTAATGGGTTATTTGATAAATCTTTTTTGTTTTCTTGGGTTATTTGTTTGAAAAGTTGATTTTTGTTGTACTTATGATTTAGACATTGGGTCACCTTTATAAAGCTTTTTTTATTATCGCATGCAAGTGTACATCTTACATAATATATAATTCATTTAAAGTGAATGTAGATCTACGATCGCCAATAGAATTTGGTGCTTCATAGAATTTTATTGTACAACTTAGTTAGGAGTCATCAGATATTCTTAACTATTATTACATATATGTCCAGGTTTACTTCTTTTTCCGCAATCTCATTACACTTTCGTCAGATATGAAATATTTATTGTCGGTAGGATTCAATATAGTTTAGAATGTATCAGACAATTTTGTAAGCAACTCTGATGAGAATAGTAATCCAAGGTGGAGTTTCAGTTTCAGCATGATCACTAAAATTAGGTTTTCTGAAAATATTAAATCTTTAGATAATTATTAAAAAATATTAGAGTTAGTCATATTATTAGAGGATAGGAGCAAAATTAGGTATTGACATTATTAGGATATATCTTTATTCTTCTGCCTCTCCAATTCTATTTTTTCACTTCGCATCAATATCGCGTTTAGGCATTTCTGACAGAAAAGCCCAGACCGCGCTCCCCTTGCCGAATTCCCAGGTGTAAATTGAACGCGAAGTTCACGTGACACCGCCTTTCGGATTTTCTTCAGATTCAGTTAAATAGATCGAGACTGAAGAATACTTCAAGTCCATTTTTGGAGTCTCCGTCGCTGCAATGATTAACAAGAGGGTGAGACTAGGATTGACAGTAGTACTAGTGTTGTATTTATTGTACGGCTTTTTCCGAACCTTTTCTGTTGCGGGATCGTCACATAGAACTGAATCTGGATCGTCCAAGTTGCAATTGAAAAGAGAACTCGAGATTCATTCCAATTGGGCTAAAACAGGAATCAACTTCCAACCAAACAGAAAGGCAAGATTACCTATAGAGTCCACTGTGAGACAGCAATTATCATTTCAGTTCCCGTACGAGCCTAGCAAGCCTTTTCAGAAGAATATCTGGCAGACATGGAAAGTCGCTTTAGATGACGATTCGTTTCCATTGAGATACCGTACTTACCAAAATACTTGGGACGACAAGAATCCCGAGTACAAACATTATGTGGTAGCAGACGATGTGTGCGAGGAGTTAATCAGCCAGTTGTATCTGACCGTTCCTGATGTTGCTAGGGCTTACAATATCATGCCCAAGAGCATCTTGAAGGCTGACTTCTTCAGATACCTAATTTTATATGCCAGAGGAGGAGTATATTCAGATATAGACACAGTAGGGTTGAAGCCCATAGATACATGGATATCAAGCAACACAACGTTGTATGATAAACCCATCAATCCTGGATTGGTTGTGGGAATCGAAGCTGACCCAGACAGACCAGACTGGGCTGAATGGTACGCCAGACGAATTCAGTTCTGCCAATGGACCATTCAAGCCAAAAAAGGACATCCTATGTTGCGTGAATTGATTGCTGACATCACAGAAAAGACGCTTACAAGAGCTAGAAAGGGACAGTTGAAAAAAGTATTAGGCAAGGACGAAGGAGGTGATATCATGAACTGGACAGGTCCAGGTATTTGGACTGATGCAATATTTAACTATATGAACAACGTTCTTCAATCACCTGAAAACTTCAAGAAAAAGAAGTACGACGAAATCATCACCTGGAAGATCTTCACCGGTATGGAACTGGCAATAGCTATTGACGATGTCTTGGTGCTTCCAATAACCTCTTTCAGTCCTGATGTGGGTCAAATGGGAGCCAAGAGCATAAATGATCGGATGGCATATGCTAAGCATATGTTTATAGGTAGTTGGAAACATGACGAGATCACGAAACCAAATGTTAATTAGAAACTGTAAATACGGATTTTATTTATTGTACAATACTCTGTATTTTTCATATATCACCAACGAATGAAAACCGTAATTCAATAATCACCACAACATGTCTTCATTAACAAATACATTTCTCTGAGGGGACTTCATATTGTATGCCTTGAACTTGTTGTAGTAGACGGAACAGTCTCGATTTAGGCACACATCTGCACAGCTCTTGGTCACATTTATACCAATTCCTTCAAAGTTACGGTTGATACACCTTTGGCAAAGAGAGTTCATGGTGATTATTTTCATCTCGTTCTTCTTGTTTTCCAGAAGTAGATTAGTGACCACTTGCAATTCCTTCTGCCCGCACCTGGAACATAAATAACTGGATGCACTAGATTGTAACCCCTCTCCACAGCCCAAGCAGGCGTGGCTCCGTATATTTCTGCTGATATTCAAGATGCCTTTCTTCAGGTTCTTTTGTGACTTGGGCAATTCTCGATACCATCCTTTCACATCCACTCCTATCAAATTGAAGATTCTCTCTAACGGAGGAATAAGTACCCTGGTGATATAGTAGTCATAATCCAAAATATATGGGTTTGAGGTCTTGTAAGAGTCGATGAACTCCTCTGGGGATACGCACCTGTCCTTAATTCTTTTCTTCGTAGGATCCATAACTACAACGTAAGGGACTCGTTCCCTGTACTGTGGCTCTTTTCGATGGTCCTCATCAACCCGTTTCTGAGCAACTATAGCACCTGGAGGAAGATATTGCTTGTTCTTATAAGTTCCATAGCGAACCTCCTTTGCGAAACAGAAATCAATTACTGATACCTTGTTAATCGAAATCTTGTGGAATTGCTTTTGAACGTATTCCTTGACTCGAGACAAATTCTTGGTTTCAAAGAGAATCCTGAGCGACTTTTCAACAATCTTCTGTTGAGCTGGAATACCGTCTCTTCTCACAGTCTCGATACCTTTGGCATCAAACTTGGGAGTTGCTTGATTTTCATACTCATAGCTATATCCAACATATCTCTTTTTGGTTAATAAGACACAAGGATGATAGACTTTCTCAAACTTCAATTTGATGGGGTCAGGAAACTGATCTGTAATGTACTGAGCTATATGACGACCATGACTGAATGCTTCTGCTCGTGATTTACCAGGGAAATAGACAAACAACGAATCAGTGTCACCATAAACAACTTTGGCACCGAAGTTTCCATTATCAATAATTTCTATCGATTTACGCAAAATCTCTCTACCTGTAGATACAATTGCGTCTGAGATATCTGGATTAGGCATTCTTCCGCTGAAAGTCGCTGAAGTATAACCATAGGTGACGTTGGCAATCAACTTTAATGCTAATTGTCTTGCATCATAAAGTCTAGTCAATTCTGTATCATCCCGGAAGAGTTTCATTACTTCTTTCACTTTCACTCTAGTATTTAGAATTTCTTCAAGCATTTTGGCCAATATAGACTTCCGAACATTACTTTTCACGAACATATACCCATTAGGCGAGAGTGTAATCGCATTCTCCTTTTCCATAAGGTCCACCAACCCAGGAGGCAACGACAAATTTTTTAAGTATCCAATTTCATTCTTTTTAGCATTGAAATTATGTAGTCTTCCCAACAATGTCGAAAAGCAGTAGTTGTATGCAATCATGACAGAAGGATACAAGGATTGAAAATCAAGTACAACGAGTGGCGATTTGTAAAAATTAGAATTTGGTTCCATGATCAAAGGAATACATTCAATTGGTTTCATTTCAAATACTTGCTGTTTGGAGGGAGAATTCAATAGTAAATTTTCCAGCTTGGCAAGTCTTGAAAGGATCGACTCGATTCTGAATTGTGATCCCCTGTAGAAATTTGAATTGAAGTCAATTCCAATCAAGCGAGAGTTCTCGACATTTCGAGTAATTAGTTCCTGGACCTCAATTATTTTAATTACTAATGCAATTCTACGTTGATAATACCGAAAAACTGTTAAAAGGCTCAGAAACTTGTGACTTCGTAACCATTCGGAGATTTGAAAGTTCAGGAACTTAGGTAACGATTGATGGAGAAGATGATAACTCACATTCTCAAGGGAGTAACTTGTTAAACTCAATTCATGACGGAGAAGACGCCAGACATTTATAATATGTCTTCCATTTATCTTAATATTTGATGTATGCGTATAGCCCCAACGATCACCAAATTTACCATTTGTTTTATACAAACCTCTGCTGAAATCTGCCAACAAGTTTACCTCATAAACAGTTCTGAATCGTTCAATTAGATAACCCCACGAAGATGCATTGACTTCGTATCCTGACAAAATGTCTGGGTCAAATATTTCTATTATTGACACCAAACGATTGACCATATGTATTTCATTATCAAAGACTTCAATTTCTGTTCCGCTTTCAAGAAAAGCCGTAGAATTTCTCAACATTTTGAGGTCAATCATGCTATTATTAAAAATCAAGATGCCTGATCTGTTCTTCAGGCTCTCAAACATATTGTTTGCGTCATCGAAATAGTAGCTTATAATAGAAACAGGGTCCTTCAACGGATCTGGTGAAAATTTGGGATCATCTGTATTAACATGAATTTCCAAGTGAAAATTACTCAAACGATTAAAACCGTCGTTTCTGCGTTTCACCTTTTCAGAATTATAGGAAAACTTGAAGTCGTTGGTTTGAGTAATACCAGGTTCTATTTGAGATCTGAACTTCTTTGCTTTCTTCGTTAGCCTTTGTTCGCCTTCTTGTAACCACTGATTAATTTCCAACTTAGAAGGAGCCTCTGGCAAATACTGCCATTTATCAAATTTTGGAAGATTAAGATCAATATCCAGCTTGAATTCGGCATGTTCGAGATAAGTTTCAATATTCTTAGTCATTGGCAATCGGTCTATCAGGGACACAGTCTTTAGAGGCACAATAATTTTCTTATTTGCAAAGATCAATGTTTTACTGGGCATATCAGATTCTTTATCGTAGAATGGATCTTCGTAGTTGATTTTCATAATTCCATATCTTTCAACAGATTCTGATATTCTGTTCTTTATTAATTCCTCTGGTATCAACACTTCGTATGCGTTAATTCCACATCCAAAATCAAGCGTCTCACTGGGTGTGGACGAGAACGAAGTGTGAGCTACCGATGAAAATGAAAACTCGTCAAATGAACTTGGAATCTGTATATCAGCCGGTTTAGCAATTCGAGAGACTGTCTGAGACTGAAGGCTATGCTTTTGAGTGAATGCAAAGATTTGTTGATCCATTTCATGAAGTTGAGTTTCATCGGCTTTATCCTTATCATCTTTATCTTGATCTTCATCTTGATCTGCATTTACAACATCTACTTGATTGATACTCTCACTTAAATCATCATTATCTCCAATACCCTCATCATACAGTATATTTCCATCATCCCACGAATCATACAGTTCTTGATTTATGTCTTCAGAAGGATTCTCTTCATGTCTACCAAATTCTTCATTTGTAGCCTTCGGAGTAGCGTCGCTAAAGCTGCCGAAACTCAAATTGAGCACATGTTCTTCACTGCTGCTGACCATTTGGGTCGGGAATATCAGGCGTTCAGAGGAAGAGCTTATATCATTGTAAAGTATATTACTATCACCTTTCCAATTGATTAGATCAGTACCAAATTGTAACTGACTATAGTTCAAGTTGTTTGTCTTTTCGAATTCAATTTCTTCAAATGCAGTTCGGAAAACTGGCTCTTCAATTATGTCGGACGGGTTACGTATCATATCTACTATTGAAGTTGTTTTATGGGCTATGAATTTTTTTGAATAGTTTTCAAGGTCGAGATTAGTCTGTCCATTCAATTTTATGACGTACTTCAAAAGATCTGACAACTCCTGATAGTTTGTCCACTCAGTTTGGCCTGTTCCAAAGTAATTCAACTTTTCATTACCGGAACTAGAGTCACCTTCAACATTAAAAGTCGATCCTCTAATGTTACATTGAAAATTTAAATCTTCGTAAACAAGTTTCAAAGAAGCCAAATAAATACGCTGATTTCCTTCCCTATCAAATTTATATCCATGAGTTGCTTGTCGGGGGTCATCTTCAAGCAACTTCTTATAATCCTGCAATTCAAAGAAATCATTGTGTAATTCGCGTAGTTCCAACGTATTACGATTAATGATGCTGTTCGTATTAATATCAATTTCGAGTAAAGATTTGCCAACCCTATCAAACCTTGTTGAAGTAGATTCCGATCCGGCAGAATTCTGAAGAATGTTCTTATTATTAATAAAATTTGAAAGATAGTTCTTTAGACTGCCAATCTGGCTACTCGAAAATGCTTCTCTGTGCATTTCAGAGATTATTGGAGAGCGGAAATAGATACTCTTCGTACCTGAAGCTGCAAGGTTTTTATTCTTGTCGATGTAGAGCCATCCACATCCAAAGAGGTTGAAGTCTGCTAGAAATTGAAGGAAATACGGTATGTGTGCTTCATATATAAGAGCTTTTTTCTTTGGCCGTTTAGGATTAGAATCTTTTTGTAATGAATCAAGATCCACTTTCCTTTCATACAATAGTTTGGATAGCCTAGTCTTATATTTAGGCGACAATAGGGATATTCTGTATACCAAACGATGACCTAATTGAAATCCATATATAGGGGTTCCACGACACACAGAAACACCTGCTATGAATTTGCGACGTGGCTTGCCATTTTGGTGGACGTCATGGTTTTCCAATTCTTCTTCATCTGATTCAGACTTTTTCTTACGTTTGAACGAGTCTATCATGGACGCCTCTAAGTAATTGACAACATTGTCTATGTGTTCTTTGGAGGCTAGCTTTCTCTTGTCTGATTCGAAGCAATCTACATATAAATACGGATAGTAATTATGAACATGTACAAGCACATTGAATACCAAGTTAGGCGATGTTTCTGGAGTCCCATCGCGTGTTCTTCGGAACAGATTAGTTTCTCCACTGACATTGGACGCGTTAATGGAATCAATTTCATCAGTGTTTGTAGAATTACCTGGAACTGAAATGGTTCCATATATTCTAATCACTGGAACTTGACTAACATTGCCATAGAGATTGTCCAACTTAGAGGGAAACGTCTGATACGAGTCATAGTCATTGATTTGAACAGAGAAAACATTTGTTATATCATTCTGCCTTTTGCTCATAGAAATGGTGGAGGAGTAGAAGAACGATTGCAAAAAGAAGAAAAATAAGATTCTGATATTCGAAATATTACACTATGAAATACTGTATATTGGATTCGTGTACAATGAAACTCCGGGCAGATGATGATTTACGCAAAGATTATAGTATGAAAAGAGGTGAAGTTATGGAGAGAAATGAAATTATCCAAAAGACAATAGTGACCCTACAATTATGTTCGTTCCGTTTCTATCTCTATTGGTGAATGTTCTATAATTTTTGGCCAAAACTTTGGCTGCATTAATTATAAAAGCTTTTCTAGTTACCCCAGATATTAGTGAAGAGGTACAACTTAATTCAAAGTTCCAAACTGTAGATATTGGAATTTGAACCAAGAGAGAGTAAATAGAATCTTCAGAATTTCCTTCACAAGAAAGTTCAGACTATTATGGCAATTTTGGATACCCGTTTGGGCAAAGAGTCTACAGAACGTACCATGAATACAAACTTACGCAATTTGACCAATCCTCGTACCTTAATAAAATGTATATTTAGCAATCGGTAAAGCGCTGACCCCTATTTTAATACAGAAACCATTGACGTCCATGCAATGCAAGCCCTTTTGCTCGCATTTAAATATTTGCATAGCATTTCTTCAGTAGCAATTAGCTAAGCATTTTGCTAGGATCTTGCATGAAGAAGTACTTGAAAGAGCACTGAATGCTTGGAACCAATGCTTGACTTACACGCAGGTTCAACTAGCAAATATAAAGGCGCTGACACAGAGACAATTGGATTCCTGAAATGCGGCCACAGCACTGGTAAATGTCTCCAAGTTATATTTAGTCTTCGTATAGAATTGCACATTGCTTGCCAAGCACATCTTCTGGTTTAGGAAGGAATACTTGGCGATGAGCTGTTTAATCTACTGTAGGTCTTGTTTTGTGATCGGCGACTAGATGTAAATTATAAGCCCGGAGAAGCCAAATCGTCCATTAAAGTATGTAATTATACGAGTGAAAATATGCCACTCATATGAATCCAAAGAATCAATACTCGTAGAAGACTTCATTATTATTATGAAATTTTCTGTCAAGAAGTGGACAAGAGAATAAAGTCAGAGAGCGGTTAGGCAAGAGATGCGAATTTAAAACGGCTGAATGGGAATGTTCTACACTAAAATTTCCAGACCACTCAATAGCAGAAGGAAGAAGTGGCGAAAGAAAATTGGTTAATCTGTGTAGAAGAGATCGTACCAGATAACGTCTTCGCCATCGTTTCCACCTATGGCTGACAGGGCAATCGACGTTGGTAATGTTCTAAAAATAAAGCCACTTTCTACGTGCGGTTCGGATAAACCAGAACTGATCCGCTAGCGCCGACGAGGAGAAATAAATGCATGTAACCAGATATAAACAATGAAAATATTAAAGGCGGCTAGCAATATTTAGGACACTTGTGTCCAAGGACTCGTAGTTGGCATGGCCTGTCGTCCTCCATTGGTTATAATACCTGCTCAAAGTCCAAAAAGGGCGATATATTTCTGTCGCCGGTGATAACTGATCTTTTGATTTTAATTTTTGTCTTTAGATATTTTTGCCCGAAGATATTATGGCAAGGCATTGTCCTACAAGTGAATTCGACTGTATCTGATAATCTGGTTCCTAAACTTAAAACGTGATTTTTCAGGTACTGCGAGGCGCACAATATATTGTTAGGCTTTAGTAAATCTTGCTATTATCAAATTATTCAGGATTGTTTAAATATGATTTTCTGTCCTCAAAAATTTGACGAAGACATAAAAAATATTCCCCGTCTGCACGGGCTGCCCTCTCACGAACGTTTAGTGACAAACTTAGCCATTCTTATTCTCCTACAATGGCGGTCCCTATTCCAGCAGCAAATGACTCAATGGGAGCCGCGAAGGGGTTAAAAAGATGTATTAACCGTATGCAGGCGACAAAGCCCTTGTGCAGCAGAGAAAAAAAATAAGAAAGTTATCACTCAAAAAGTACATATTTGAATTGTTGACCACATTGAAAGTGGGCCAGAGGATTTTTATTAGCGTACATTTGGACCAAGCGATTTGGTAGTGAAATAATTAGTTTTTAGGTAGACTCTCTTTTTCTTGTGCTCTAACATTTAGACCAGCGGAATTCTTGTCCATCTTATTGATTACCGTTTGCCACGGTTTTTATAGTTGTCATTGCCGTACCTGGTTGTCCCAATTAGCTTTTCATATGGCTTTCAGCTGCCAAGTACTGATTACGCTCACTAATTAGACTCACATACGACGCAACGTTCTTATCCACTTGCTACAGTCCTGACCCACACGTTTATCCCTAGTCGATACTGTCGCCTGTTTCTTTGTCATTTCACATCCCTAATCTGTCTATTCCATTCTTTGGGACTAGTCCATTGCTTATTGAATAGCAGCACAACCTGACGCTGAAATTTACCCGCTTCAGAACAATATTCGACTCGTAGTGTAGTCACATTCCCACATTCCTTGCTGTCGTTCACTATAGTGGCTGGTCTCTGAAACCGTCGCATCCGAGGGAACTGATTTTTCATTCATCGAATAGTTGAAATACTAATAGTTGAAACAACTACAAACACAATTTTCACCAAACGTACCACAATACGAAACCTTCCCTTGTACAACACTGCTTGTAACAACACTGCTCATAGCATTACAAGACTTCAATCCTCATTGCTTGCGTCATACTACTCATTAAGCAAAATCTCGCACCCTTCAACACTATTGCACTAATAGATCCACATACCATGCCTCAAGAAATACCATACGATGAAACCACCCGTGTTGGTGTAAGGCTAGAGAAACTCAATATTTCTCCCAATGTAGTTTCAGGTTCTCCCGGGAGTCATTTCTCGTCGTTAAATAATAGTAGCTTCAGACCTTCACTGTCTCCCCCCGTTTCGGCTTCACATTCGCAAATAAACAGCGATATACAAGCGCGACTATTGGCATTCCAACAGAAGAGAAGCAAGCCCGTAGACCATTCCAGCTCTCCATCGCTTTCTGGAAATCATAGCATGACCAATTCTCCCAACAATACGTCGCTCAACCTTGCCAGTAACAATATATATCACGAATCTGACTCTGATAGACATCTTCCAATGACTCCATTAGAGCTAAATGAGCGAACTGGCGACGCCATTCCCTTTCCCATGGATAGCGACAGATTCTCGGTACAACCGATCCTAGGGAATGGAGACGAGCTCAGTTCTCCCTCAGTGTCTGATGCCACAACACCAGGAGCCACGCCTAAATTCACACCCATTCATAGTGGAACTCCTTCATTTCAACGTCTTCCAAATTCAGCAAATGTAACACCATGTCAAAGTTCGAATCCGTCTGTCAGCAGTTTAAGAGGGAACTCGTCTCCAGCGCTTCATTATCTGAAGTCGTTTGAATTGAAGAAAAAGCCATCATTGTCTCAAAGAAGAGGGATGAAGTTGAACATGAAAGACTTAACTTCTCCTTCCGGAGCATTAGAGTCGCCTAATGTCTTGAGTCCCCCCATAAAGTTGACGAATGACAAGGAGGACGTCTCGCAAGAACAACCCAGTAATCCTCCCATAGCCAGACAGTTCAGTTCTGGAAGTGAAGTGGGCAGAAATTTGTCTGGTCGAGGAAAACATAACTTCAGGTTGAACTTAGATAGTACGAACAGTGATCTCCCCCTTAATAATGGAAGCAACGGCTCGGTCTTGTCTCAAAACAACAGTTTGAACCGAAATGATTCTCTACGTAGTATATCTAGTGATGGTAGCATAGGGTCAGATTCTGAAGCTGAAAAGAAGCCACAATTACAAGGACTATTCGCCAACTACTCCAAATACTTGGATATCAAGTCGGGCCTGTTGAATTTCGCTGGAAAGGCATCTTTGCATTCGAAAGGTGTGGATTTCCTGTCTGGTTCTTCGTTCAGAATATCTCTAGATGAATTAGAGTATATCGATGAATTGGGCCGAGGAAATTATGGCTCTGTCCTGAAAGTCTTACACAAGCCCACCGGAGTTCTCATGGCAATGAAAGAAGTCCGTCTTGAATTGGACGAAACAAAGTTCACCCAAATCTTGATGGAGCTTGACATTTTACACAAATGTGATTCTCCATACATTGTCGACTTCTACGGTGCCTTCTTTGTAGAAGGAGCTGTATATATGTGTATTGAGTACATGGACGGAGGCTCTTTAGATAAGATATATGGTAAAGAACATGGAGTTAAGGATGAAGCTTCGTTGGCATATATTACTGAAAGTGTCATTCGTGGTCTTAAAGACTTGAAAGATGAACATAATATCATACATCGTGATGTGAAACCAACGAATATTTTAATTAATACTGCTGGAAAGGTCAAGCTTTGTGACTTTGGTGTTTCTGGAAACTTGGTTGCTTCATTGGCTAAGACCAATATCGGGTGTCAATCGTATATGGCGCCCGAAAGAATCAAGAGTATGAATCCTGACGATGCTACTTACTCGGTGCAATCTGATATCTGGTCTCTTGGTTTGACCATCCTAGAAGTTGCCGCAGGTCACTATCCATATCCGGCAGAAACATACGACAACATTTTTTCTCAGCTCAGTGCTATTGTAGATGGTGAACCACCTCAATTGGATTCCAAGATATATTCAAAAGAAGCACAAATCTTTGTTAAATCCTGTTTGAACAAAAATCCAGATTTGAGACCATCCTATGCTGCGTTATTGAAAAACACTTGGTTGTTGAAGTATCGCGATGTAGATCCACACATGGATGTGCTGGTTTCCAAGAGAGTTAACGAACTTGAAGAAGACAAGGAGAAGCGCAATATGAGCAGATCCAATAGCTTGAAGAAAAACCCACTTCCAACACCAGCAAACATCGAAAGTGTACATTCCTTACTTCGAAACAAGGTCAAGGCTCCTGCTTTGCATAGAGGTGGATTACCGAACAACAACAACAGATCATTTTTACATAAATAGTCTGCGGCAAGTATACCATCTAAATATTACCTCCTGCCACTACCTTTGAAGCTATAGTCAATAACTAATAAATTAACTACATACATGACTCTATAATGTAAAGCTTTTCGTACATTTAAGTTTGAAGTTCATAAATTTATAAAGTCCTTTCATTATAAACCATACCTTTATATATAGCGTTTCTATTCCTCGTCATTAAGCCATTTAGACATATATGGACCATCCAAATGGTAGCCTAGTTTTGCATAATAATTTCTGACACCAACACCAGAGATGACAGATATTTTTTCAGAACCATGCTCTTCTTTGGCGATTCTGGCAGCTTCTTCCATCAACAAACTACCAAACCCTTGATGCTGGAACTTTCTAGGATCTCTGGAGTGCAACGGCACAACAGAACCGTAGACATGCAATTCTCTAATGATAGAGGTAGGCTGGCTCGTGAATTCCTTTCTATATGTATACTTCTTAGAAGCCTTACGCAATCTCAACAAGCCAATCAATATATCCTTCTTTGGGTCTTCGTACGATAAAAATGTCTCCCAACCTCCGTTGGCGTAGTAATCTCTTCTGATCAACTCTACATGGTCCGGGACAACTTTATGATGCACTTCTTGAATTCCGACTTCCCTCGTACGTACATCTCTACATGTCGTACCAAAGTCTTTCATTCTCGCAAGAGCCAATTCTCTCAAGTTTCCGTTTTCTACACCCGACGTGACCAACGGCATGGGGATATCTCTTTGTACACGGTAGATACGTGTCCACGGAGGAACCATGGCCATAATACGAGCCACCAAGTCAATCAAAGCATTCGCATTGTATGACTTATACAACCCTTTCTTCCACAACTCGTACAAACCAGTACCTCTAATAACCAATGTGGGGTACAACTTCAATCCGTCAGTCCTGAAGTCAGGATTCTCAAAGTACTCCTTAAATTGCTCTAAGTCTCTTTCCATGCCTACATTAGGTAAATCAGGCATCATGTGACTCACAACCTTGTACCCAGCATCTTTGGCTACAGCAAAGGTTTCACATACAGCCTTTACCGTATGACCTCTATTTGTATCTCTGGCTACATCTTCATATACTGATTGTACCCCGATTTCCAATCTGGTACACCCGTACTTCAACATGTCGCTCAAATGGGTTTCGGTACAGTAATCGGGTCTGGTCTCAATGGTTATTCCCACACACTTAGTCTGTGATTGTTGGGAATATTTTATTGCTTCATCAATGTCTTTACCGTTATAACCTGTCAATGCGTTGTGCAACTGGGTGATGAAACCTTCTCTGTAATTGATGGGAAGAGACATGAATGTTCCACCCATAATGATGTACTCCACTTTGTCTATGGAATGGCCCAACAGTCTCAACTGCTCTAATCTGCCCCTAGCCTGTTCATAAGGATCGTACCTGGCCCGAATGGCTCTCATGGAAGTTGGCTCATACCCGGTATAAGACTGAGTCGAGTACTCAAAGTCTGAGTCTGGACCTCCTGGACAATACACACAGATGTTTCCCGTGTAGGCGATATGGGGACATCTGTGAGGTTTACACATAACAGCTACAACCGCAATACCAGATGCGGTACGGACAGGTTTGGCCTTGAGCTTTGGAATCAAGTACTTCTTGTACTGATCTGGAATGGAAGATATGATATCCGTTAGTCTGGGTTGCTGTTTCAACTTGTACTTTTTCGCATACCTGATAATTAAACCGTTCAAGTTGATATCTTTGGAGTTCTTGAGTGAAGCTACAAGCTCAAGGGAAATGTCTCCACAACACAGCAAAAATCGCTCCTTTTCGGGTGCCAACTTCTTTTTGCCACCCTTTGAGTTTTGGACAGAAGGCATGACGTCTACTATAACAAAAAATGCGTTTATCTAAACTTCTGTGTAGATGTAGGAGAGCTATATTCATAGAAATATTTTGATTCTACTGTAATCTCATCTCTAATTCGAATTTTTCTGCTCCCAAACTATGTACAGGAATTTATACTGGGTGCAAAATATAGAATGATTTTATAAAGTTGGTAAAGGGGAACACAAGAGGAGGGGAAGCCTATCGTTGTCAGGCTGTTCTACAGAATTAAAATCTACAAATTATTAAACATTGAAAATATTTCATTAATCATTCATTCGATAATCATAAATAATAATTCATGAGTAGTGCAAACTATAGCTATATTGTGTTGATAGAACGAGGCCCTGCAAGTGTAGGGGGAGAAGAATAGGCGGAGAATATAGTCAAGATTATTTCTTTATGGACAATGAAGTCTTTGGAGATATCTTTCACGGAAAATTATCGTCAAGTTAGAGTTCACGTTTATCTCAACAGTGGTACAACATTTTACACACTGAAAACTGTACTCATTCGTTGCTCTTCAGCTACTGGACTAATAGTCGTTCCATAAGTACTGGATGTAGTCGACTTGTTCTCTGGCTTCTTCCTCCACGGTCTTCTTGTTGTCTTCTTCGTGATCCTGTTCATGTTGGTGGTTGATATCGTGCTCGACGTCTGAGAGATTGGCATCCCCCAAATGAGTCATGAAGTTGAATATCACTTCAGCCGTAGAATGGTGCTCGTCAGGATGCTCAACTTCTGGGGGGTGGCGGTCGTTGTCGTTTTTACCCATTGCAGTAGTTCTGATTATGCTTGTACTATTAGATGTAAATCGTTGAAAGCAATGGCAACAATGTGAACTTCAAAAAAGGTCGATTCAGAGAATGTGCCTATATATATGGTAATTATACCAGGCCAACATCTGCACTCAAAGATAACGCAACAATTCAGTGCAACGAAACCCCGACAAATATCGATATCTACACGTTGAAGATAGTCACACATATACGAAAAACCATCTTTATAGTATGTAGCCGATTTTGGAGGGGACGATTCAATTCTGTAGCCAGTCACATACCACCCTCTGGTCACCAGAATATGTGGGGATAGTGCGGGTGGAGAGATTTCTTTTAAGTCATTGAAGTCGTGGAGAAGAAAAAGTCTCCACATATTAAGGCAAATATTCAGAAATTCCAGAAACATTATGACCTCATGCCACTAGACTGAGTAATGTCAGATAGACTCTAATTGGATAGTGGAACCCAGATCTCCAAACACTTGATAGTCTTCGTGACTTTTCACTGTAACCACATGATGGATCACGTGAATTTACAGTGAGAAATCGAGAATTCAAAATTTTTCAGATTTTTCACTACTAAATCGTAAAGTTTTAAGGAACGAGGCAAGCCTACCCACTATTACCTGAACTGTACCATGATGATCGGATTCAGACCGCTTCTCAGGTATCCTGGCTTTGTAGGATTTTCCAGAAGAGGTGTACCTTCCTTCCAAGGCATCTCCCATAGTATGATTTCCAGATTCTACTCTACTGAGCCAGAGAAGAAGAAGAAGAAGAAAAAGTCCCAGGCAGCCGACATTTCCCAAGTTCCGGTGAAAAATATTGGAGTTATGGCGGACTTTTATGTTCCACCAGCCTTTTTGAGCTGCCCTGTGACTTCCTGGCACAAATTGATCTTCAGAAGATTGGGAATGTTTGTAGTTAACACCTATAATGTGATCAAGTTCAAGAGAGAAACTGGGTTGAAGTTACAGTTCAATGACTGGAAGGACACGGCCATTGAGCAATATGTGAAAACCAACAAGATCTTTGCTGCTGCATGTAGTAAGAAAAGAGGCGAGAGAACCAAGTATTTAGAGTCTCAATTGGGAGATGTATCTGGAGCTGAAGTAGTCAGAAACTTGGCCGAAAGAGCTGATTCCTTCCCAATTGACTCCAAGTTGTTGTGGGAATTGGTTTCTATCGGCAATAACCCTAAAATAGTGTCGTTTAACGTGATACCCGACTCCAACAACGTCACTGTGTATGTTCAATTCATTATCAAGCTAGTCACTAAGCAAAAGGTAGTAGTCACAGTTCAGGGTAAAGATCAAACAACCGAAAGAACTGTCAGTGACTACCTAGTCTACAGCATGGATCCTGTCACCAGAGAGCTCTTTTTGGTGGGTAAATTGTTTGAATCCGACCACATAAGAAAGGTCGCTCCGGACGACAAGTTTACGAATCCCAAATTTATGGTTGCTTTCACTAGAGCAAGTGGTGATATATATAGGGCCAACCCCAAGGTAGTGGAACCTTCCAGCAATAACTGATGGGGATAATATTGTAAATAAATTCTTGTAAATATAATACATAAAGCTTCTTCTGATTTAACAACGTGTCTCTGAACGTGTTTCCTACCATGTTCATCTTATCATTTTACCTTTATAACATATATCTATGCAGAGGAAGTAAATTATAACATCATCAAATTTCAAAACGGTTATCTATACCCATATAACAACGTAAACAAAAATTTACTGTCAGAATCAACTACTCTTAAACAAAAAAATATAACAATCATAATAAAGATATTCCCAAATATGAATAAACAGCCATGATATCAATGTCCCTTTTCTTTATTCCAGAATCTTTTATAAACTTTTTCAAACTTCTTTATCGCAACAAAAGCGGGTACTTTTCTTTATCCTTTGGAAAAGCTCCAGGCTCATTCCATTAAAAATACATCTTCGTGTTGGGCTTTGCTTCCACTGTTTTTTCTAAACACCCCGTTGGAAACGAGGTTTGGCTGGTGGCTACTGGTTCCAGAAAACGCGTGTTCGGCGTCGGTATCATCCTTGCTGCCAAGTATAGAGTTCAAGTTGGGCCTGCTGAGCAAAGTTCCACTTTGCGATCTTGAATCTCTTCTCTGAAGCTCCTGCGGAGTTAAAATGATATCACTCAACGATCCAGGAACGTAATCTTCGGCAAATACTTCGCTGACATTTGTTCCGGTATTGGAGTATTCATCGTCATCTACTATGGCTGAAGAGTCCTGGGTATTGTAGTAATACGAAGGAGAAGGCAACTGGCCATTACCAATGGAGTTGTTAGTCAAACGAGACGAGAAGGAGATCTTGTGGTTACTGCTACCGTTGCTATTATTGCTGAATACATTGAATGCTCCGGAAGGTGAGAATTGTGCAAAGTGGCTATTAGAGCTGTAGATGCTCAGGTGTTGTGGAGAAGAGTTGACAAGGCCAACAGGGGAAGTGGATGTGTTGGCTGAATACGAACGGAACATAGGTGGATGATGTGCAGGCAGACCGTTCGACAATTGGATCTGACTTCCCGAGCTATTAGCCAAAGTGTTGCTGCTTCCAAGTACGGAATCTTGCATTACTGAGTTTGAGTTTGAGTTTGAGTTTGAGTTTGAGTTTGAGTTCGAGAAGTAATTTGTCTGTTGAGAAAGCAGCTGTAATTGGATATTCTGGTTTGCTTGTGATTGGAAAGGCTGAAATGCTGATCCAATATTAATATAATTAGCAACATTGTTCCCACTATTTCCATTGGCAGCAGCTACGTGGTTGTTGGAGAAAGTGTGGTATGTAGGAGAGTATCCAGCATTAGAAGAAGAAGCTTGAAACGAACCAAGACTGATATCGATGGGTTCAGCCAGAGAAGGAGGGGTGGTGATAGCACTGGTATTGGCTGTTCCTCCCGAAGAATTGGAAGAAGCCATAAAGAGTGAAGAGATGGTCTGGAAACTCTGACTCACAGTATGAGACTGAGACTGAGGATTATGGCTGTGGATCTGATTCAGACTCAGAATCGAACCATGAGATCCGCTATGGACCCTTTCCATACCATGGCTTCTATCAATGATATAACCATTACTGTTGCCACCACCACCACTATTACCAATTGTACTATTACCATTACCATTCAAAGAGATGTTAGCATTGGCATTCGAATTGGTGCTCGCATTATTGACATTACCATTAGAATTGTTAGCACTAGCATTATCGTTCCTATGATGATGGTGGCCGTGGTGGTTATGATGGCTATTGCTATATCCCAACAAGTTCTTTGAGTTGACTCTGGTGCCGTCTGGGAGAAAATGGGCCAAAGCACATTTAAGTCCGAATTTGCAATTTCCTTTCTGGAAGTATTTGCAAGGCAACTTGTCTGCTGCTAGAGTACCATCGAGGTTGTGAGAAAAGGGACAGGAGTTTCCAGCCTGGCAAATCCCTTGTTTGTAGAATTTGCAGGGGACATGGCTGAGATTCTTGCTGGAGTTCGACGACGAGCCCGAGCCGTTGGTGACAGCCACAGTTCCAGGGGGGCCGGTGTTGGGAGGTAGTTGAGATGAGATGGCCGAAAAATTAAAGGTACTCATATCGCCGGGGTTGGAGCGAGGTTTAGTTGACGAGAACGAGGAACCCGAGGGGCGAGCGAAGGATGAAGCTGAAGGTGAAGACGGGGTTGATTTCCTCTGCGAAGAGTACAGAGGCAAAGAGGAAGTTGGGGTAGAAACTGAGGCTGGCGACTCCTTGAAATACTTGGACTGGAGGAAGAGTTCGGAAGAGTGTACGCCCAAATTCATATCAGGGATATGAAGATTTGTTTCTGTAGGCGGATATTTAGAAACGGAAAATAGTGCTACGTGATATGAAGACGTACAGAACGGAGCTGGAGAATGAACAGCAAAGAAAAACAAAACGCTGTAGAAAAAACGACGAGAAGTAAACAGAATTATATAATATTGAAACTGTGGAAGGGATCTGAGTCAGGCCAACTGATTTGCACAAGATACAAGATCAACGTCCACGATAGTTAAGCACCTAAGATAAGGAGTGTACACACCAGCCAGACACAGGGACAGGGTTGAAAGCTGTGATAAGAAATGGCGAAATTGTGCTCTGAAGCTTTGGAGAGAGATGGCTTGCTTAGGGGACTTGGTGATGGAGACTTTTCTACGAATATCCCAATCCATCTGCTACTATTACGAGATGTTGGCGAAACCAACGAAAGCTTTGGTTCTTTATCTGGAGTTCCAGCCGTTTTAATAGTGCGATAGCCCTGCGAAAATATCACTTACGGATAATAAGGCACAGGACCCAGACAATTGGAGAGAGTTTCTGGAACACTTGCCGAATCGTCACTTCACCAACAGACGGACCGAGATGGAATCTGAAACTTGATCATAGGATCGAACTCATGGATACAATTGGAGCCATAATTCTGTTTTGCTTCGCTTCTTGCTGGAATCGTTACGGACTATTTTCCGTTATATTCTTCCGTTGTATTGCAATCAGAACTTTGAATGGCAAAATTTAATACGGACAATCTCCTTGGCTACACCAATAATACCTGGAGATTATCTGAACAGCCATACTTCCAATCCGTCCTATTCCAGGATCCTTGTCAGTCTACCAATCAGGAACTGCAGGGTCACCTACGGTACTTGCCACTGAAACTGGTTGCTTCTTCTTTTTGTGGTCGCAAGCTTATCTTTTGTGGAAACTTCTGAAATTCTCCTTATCTAGCCATCCCGATTTGGAGCTATTCTCACGTGAGTCTTCAAATAAATCCCCGGTCACGTGAAATGGCTGGATTCGAGATGCCATATCTTCTGCTTTGACTCCACCACCACCACCACCACCATCAAGTCTCCCACCGCGAGTGTGCTCATTCGGAACCGTTAAAGCTTTGATGACGTCAACTTTTCGTCATCATCTAACTTCACGCATTATTCCTGTTGCTACCTCTAAGTGCAGCGTGCAGATGCATAGTGGGTTCAAGGCAACACCAAACGATATCGGCAAATTCCAAAATAATTCCTTTAAAGCCTTAAATACACAATTGAAATCCATAAGCCATAATCGTTTCTTGAAACCATTCTTCTTCTAACGGAAGCATAGTTATCCAATGAAATGCTGCAGAGTCGACCACGTGACTTTATCGAATCGGCTGCGAAATAACTCTATTCTGTACTTCTCTCAGTCTACTTACTTCTTATTGTTTCTCGGCTTCTCTATTTCTATACTCTATCCGTACTCCAGTTTGATTTCTCATTTCCCTTCTCTACCTTCATATCCCTCATTCTTCTTGCACTTACAAATTTCTCTCTAATCAATGCTGTATTAAAATATAAACCTATTGCACAATGTGGACTCTGACTATCTTCTGTCGGAAGATCCAATACCCCTCTTACCGGAAAACAAATGCTTTGGAATGGATGCTGTAGCGTGACGGTCACCTTCACCTTGTCTGGCTTGTCTGTTTCTTTCTCTTCTTTGTATTTTGTGCAATCTTTCTGCTTGAGATCTGAGCGCACCGTCGTTAACACCGTCATTGAGACGATCAGTTTGGTTGGCAGCAGCCTTCTTCTTGTTGAGTCTAGCAGTCTTGACACCCTGGTTCTTTCTCAAGATGTCAACACCAGACAACTCCTTGGCTTGAGATCTCTTTCCGACTCTTTCTCTCAAAGCATCGGTATCGTGGCCCAACGAGTACATGTGTTCTTCCATCTCGCCAAACGACTTCTTGACTTGATCGCGGGGCATGATGGCCTTGTTTTTCAACGACTTTCTGTTTCTGGCTTCGACAATCATCTTCTTCTGTTTGTCTCTTATCCATTGTGCCTTTTCTCTGATTTCGTCAACGCCTTCGTCTTCGACTTCAGAGTCGGAGTCGTAGAAACCTTCCTGTTCTAATCTTTCTTCCTCATCTTCCAAGGCTTGCAACTTGGCAGCAATATCTGGGTCCAAGAAGTCGTAGACATTCTTACCATCTAACACTTCAGGCATGATGTCGTTCTTCCATTCATCGTCTTCCAAAAGGTACTTGTCCTTCAAGTTGATGTTGAACACACCAGCACCTCCATTCTCAGATTCAATGTCTCTGGCTAATCTTCTTCTGTTAGGATCATTTACGTCATACTTCTCTAAAGCCTTTACAGCATCTGGAATGAATGCTGCTCTGTCCACATCGTCTCTGGCCTGAGGTTTAGCTACATGGATCTTGTTCAAGACGTTATTTACACGAGCAGTTCCCTTCAATTTCTGCTCGATTCTTGCGGTCAACAACTTCTCACAAGCCTGATTTCTCACCTGCATAACGTTTTCTTCTTCGTGACACGAAGCATGCATGACTTCAACACCAGGAACAGTAGATAAAGACTTCAACAATTCCTGGTTGGTCTCTGACAAGTCTTCGGCCTTGATGATATCGCTCTTGTTCATCACAACCATAACAGACTTGTTGGCAAACAAAGGCTTAATAGAGTGGAACAACTTAACTTGTGCTTCAATAGAGAAGCCACACTGCTCGGAAAGATCCATAAAGTACAATACACATGATCTTAAGTGAGCAATAGCATAGATGGATTGCATTTCAATATTATTCATTTCTTCCGTTGGTCTGTCCAAAATACCAGGAGTATCAATAGCTTGAAATCTCAAATACTTGTAGTCAAAATGACCCACGTAAAGCGACTTCGTGGTGAAAGCATATGGCTGGACCTCCACATCTGCCTTGGTGATACAACGCAAGAAAGAGGACTTACCAACGTTAGGGTAACCACAGATCAAGAGAGTTCTGGTGTTAGGGTCGATAGATGGCAATCTGCCTAAATGTTGTCTCACTTGTTCCAAATACACCAAAGGGTCCTTCAACTTCTTGGTGATGGTAGCCATTCTACCGAGTGCAGCACGCTTCAACTGCTTACATTGATACAACGACTGCCCAAACTTCAACAAGCGGACATAGTCTCTAGCAACCTGCTCGATAAGTGTCTTGGCTCTGGAAACAGCAGCCAAAGAGATTTTGTAGTGGTTCTTTTCATAAAGGGTATCCATCAAGTCTCTGTGGAAAGGATGGACATCGTTGATGTTGGGGAAGCCAGAGATGATGTCGTTGAACTTTTCGCCAAAACCTTCAGCAGTAAACTTGACCTTACGCATGTAAAAGGCTCGGATTCTGGTAATTTTGAAGCCTGGTCTGATCACAGTAGGAGTTTTTCTCTGTGTTCTGTTAAGAACAATGTCCAACATATCGTTGGACGTGGGAACCGTGGGGATATCCTTCCAGGAGAGCTGCATTTTGTGAGATTAAAATACTGTGAGATAGATGGGACCTTGGTAACGTATATGCCGAGGTTCTTTGCTAGACTAACGGATAAGACAAGGTATCTACTACTGGACTCTGAAGAAAAAAGCTAATAACTTCGTGAAAATTGAGAAATTACAATTTTTTTAGACCTCTTCTCATTTTGGTAGATGAGAAGGAAAAAAAATTGGTGTGCATGCGGCTCACGATTACCTGATTAGGATCTGAGGGCTAAGGATATATACTGCTATATGTGTGATAAGAGGCTGCTGAAAATTAGGTCTGACTAATTCCAAGAGTTGTATTCCTCTCGATACCGATTTTCAAGAGTATTTATGGAAATTCAACTCACTTGTCTTTGTCTTTTAAAGTCCCTTGATGAAGAAGCGATATCTTCCAAAATTTCTTCTGTTTCTGCATATAGCTCTCAGAATTATACCTTTTATTTACGTTATAGATTCCATATGTAAATCTATATGTCACGTACATGGTTTTGTTGTAAATAGTATATATGGAGTGTGATAGAAGATTATAACAAATTTTCTCTTTCGAATATATATTTATGTTGTATTTATATCTCTCATCGTCCTCATATCACTGCTCAATATTCAATAGATCTCATACCATCGTAGATAATTCTCATTGTACACTTAGTTCAATACATGCTTAGTCTATTTGCCTATAGACAGCGCTATTACGACACGCAAGACCTTTATCTCCATCACTCGTTGTAGTGGTATACTAAGTAGTTGGGCAAACCAAACACCTCGTAGCCCAAACGTTTAGTCATCTTGGCAAATCCCTCTGTTTCTATCAAGTGGTAGAATGGAAACGAAGGGAACATGGCTCCGTCTCTGTGGACATCAGCCTTCACCATGACAGCACCTCCTCCAACACCATCCAATTGCATTTCTGTATGGGAGTCACCTTTGGCATCATAGAAATGAGCCATGAGAGGTCTGTAGGTAGCCATCTCAGCGTAACCTTCAACTACAATCTCGTCATCAGCTAAACCAGCAGCAATCTTCAACCCTTCTTCAGACTCTACCCAGTTGTTGAAGTCATATGGTCTGATGGAAGGCAGTTGTGTCGAATCGTCTACGTATCTCTGGTACACGTTGGCCAGAATCACTGGTTTGTTGTGTGACGTCAAGTCCTGGATTAATCCAGCAGGAGTTTCTACAATATCTGCATCTAGCCATAAGATCCAAGACGTAGTTGGTGCAATAGTGGTGAAAAGTAAAGAATTTCTGGCAAGTGCCATCATCAGTCTTCTTTCCTTCTGCACATTGAGTGCATGTCTGTCCTTCTCCAACTGCGAGTCAAGAGAGTTCGAGTCTTGTCTCAATATGGTGATCTTCTTGTAATTCAACTGGTTAGCCGCTTTGGCCTCCTTGATGGCTTCTTCCAAATGCTTAAGCGCTACATCTCCGTCATTGTTACGAGGCAATATGAACCCTAACAGAATCAATCCGTGATCATACGTCAACTTCTGGATGTTATCCCAGTACAGTGGCGTGAAACGTGACATGGGCGTCAAAATCAACACCTCCTCCTTCTTTGCAAGCGAATTGGCAGAAGTGGATAACGTGTTCAAGTTGTAGTGACTGATGTGATTCTGAGGCAAGTTCTTGAGAATCACCAGGTCCCTATTCTTAGCGAACCAGCCCCGCGATTTCTTGTTGTAGCTGTAATTGTTGCTGGAAAACGAAGAGGAAGAGCCATGTCCGGAAAAAAAGAAGAAATACACAAGCAATAACAAGGAAATTGGTGCTATCAATGTCAAAGGCTTTCTTCGTATATAACGAATATACTGATTCTTGACGTAAACCATGGCGTAATAAAAAATGGCGTTGACTACAGCGATAGTCCGGAATCAAATAAAACAAACGTTTACTACCGGATTGAACTTAAAGATTCCGTGGATGGTAGCACCTGGAAAGAAATGTCGTGGAAAATTAGATCAACCTCTTCTTTATTCGTGTTTGTTTCCTGAGTGGAAAATTTGGCCTGAACACAGCAGTGTCGCGCGACATGCCACTGGATGTCAAAATGTCGCGTTCCTGAAATCTGCTAACATACATGGATTTATCAATTAATTATTTACCTGAAATGTCCTATAAAAATAGTAGGAGAATGAGTCGATCGTGTGAGTATGGTAGGAGTATGGTAGGAGTTGTAAATATACGTGAGAATTAAAGCTACAAATTTTTGCAAAAAGTTTTGTATAAATTGTTTCACAATAATCTCGCCTCAACTTGATGCCTGCCATCTAGATACGGCTAAAAATAGTATTTCTTATGCACGTGATTAGTGGAAAATTATGCACAACATGTTTCTCTATAGAAGTACCTACAATATTTTAAGACTTAAACATACTTCGGTAATATTAGCAATAAAAAAGTTAAATAGCTTATTTGAAGACCTTACCATCAGCAATTTCTCTCTTTTCGCCGTTGACATCAACAGGTTGGTCCCAAGCCAACATATTTTCAATAAACTTCTTGGATTCTTCATCTTTAGGGTCCAACTTGGTGTAAGCGTAAGATTCCCAATCTGGGGCAACGTCGAAGGCTGGGGCGTACTCTTGACCTCTAACCAAGAAGAAACCGGTGATACCATTGTTGTTGTTTTCACCGTAGACAACCAAACAACCGAACAAGTACTTGGTGGAAGCAGACAATCTGTTGAAGAAACCACCGACTAAGTTGTTAGACATGAAGGTCAAGGTCAATTCATCGTTGTACTTGTAGTCAACCTTCCACAACGACCATTCTTCTGGGTCGTATTGGTTCTTCCAGAACCATGGAATAGCGACTTCTCTGGTCTCCTCATTGGAGTAAACTCTCTTCCATTCGTCAAGAACAGCCTTAGGGTTACCCAAAGCGGCCAATGGGTGCTTTGGCTTTGGAGCGTCGACTGGAACGTCATCTTCTTCCTTAGGAGCAGCAGCCTTCTTTTCCTTCTTTGGAGCGGCTTCCTTTGGAGCAGCAGCCTTCTTTTCCTTCTTAGGAGGGACGAATTCCTTGGCCTTTTCGATGAAAGTGAAGTCACCGATGATGTCATGGAGGATCTTTTGAGAGATCACAGTCTTGAACCATCTGGAGGTGTTTGGGTGGGCACTTCTCCATTCAGCACCGAACAAATGCTCGAAACCTCTGACAAGAAGGGCAGCGGAGAACAAATCAGCGAATGTGAGTCTTTCACCAACCAAGTAGGTGTATTCAGCCAATCTAGCTTCGTAAAGAGAAATGACTCTTTCAACGTAAGCAGAAGCATCATCGACGTTTTTCTTGTTGTATGGAGAAGCACCGGTCAAAGGCTTGAAGACTTTGGCAATGTTTGGCAACAACTCCATGTTGGTCAAAGACAACCACTTCAAGATCTCAGCGTATTCCTTAGCGTTCTTACCCAACAACTTAGACTTTGGATCAGCCAAGTTAATAACTAGAATTGTTAGTACGATGAACAGAATTAAACCATTAAGTTTATTGCTTGTTGTACTATCTCTGTGATTTCAGATTAGGTATTCTCGACATGATTTATTAAGACAGGGATAACTGTTTAATATGAAAAAAATTCTCATCATTTAAGACTAGCCAACATATTTTTGCAAATAAATCAATTGCAGCTGCAATTGCAATAGGTGGTGCTAATACATACGATAGATGGAAATGGCAATGACTTCGTGCAACTTGAAGCCCTTTGGACCAACAAAGGCTGGGATCTTCTTCAATGGGAAGGCCTTTTGGTAAGCAGCATCATCGGAGCCAACAATCTTGACATCCAAGTTGAAGTGCTTGATAAGAGCCTTTGGTGGGACAGTGCGGATCTGTTGATCGCCGAATAAAGTGCCTAAGGACATGTTTAATTTCAATTCGTTGGAGACCTTTTTATAACAAGCTGTCCTAAAAATCAAAAACCCACTCTTTGTATACTGTGGTATGAAAAATTTTCGAAAAATAATGCGGCCGGGTAACTGCAAAACTTTGGGTCCACGACGATGGTAGGGGATTTTCCCTAATCCTTCCAAGTTGAGGTTGTGTATATTGACCGTATCAGTTCCAGCCACACCAACATCTACATACTATTAGCTGTCTCTGGAGGAGTCGGCCAAGTAACATCGTCTCTCAGTGCTTCATATTGTTAGTGAGTGATATGTACACAATCTACAGCAAATTCAACGCCAAATTCAGTAAAATTTACGAATCGTTTCTTCAAAATGATATCAAATTTTCTGAGCTAAATGGTGATAACTGGTTGGATCTTTGAACCAACAATTCTTATCTCTTTCTAAAACAGCTAGATGTCCGTGCTCAATTTCAAAGAATAGTAATGTCGGTGACAAAGAAATCTTTATGTAGATACTAGAATATAAGTTTACGTTGACCGTTGTCCTACTCTTTGTGCCCACTGTGAGTCAATTTTCCTTGATGATTGGTGTTGGAGTTGTTCTCATCCGATAGAAAATCTTGTCGAAAAGAACTCTTGACGAAAGAAATATTATGACGATAGAATTTCTTGACGGTGAAACTCATGACGATGGAACATGAAGAGCAAGTTGATCTTGGCAATAGTTATTGGCTCGGTTCTGTCAGTCAATAAATAGCCTCATTGACATTTATGTAAGGTGCTAACTGTCATTCGAGCAATTCCGATCTCAATTTGCCATCCCAGATTAGGGTGCACTATGCCTGCAAAATTAAGACCATTTTAAGGTTTATACTGCAGAGACGTAAAAGATCTGGATTAGAATAAAAGGAATTGAGGCTGGTCAACAATTTGACTCTAGCTTGGATTGTGCTCTACCCTTGATTTTCATTCGGTGTCTTCTTGTTGTTAAGAGATCGAAATCTATAGCCATGAATGTACCGTATCTCCTGTCTTGCGTACCCTGTAGCAAGTGACGCAAATTCGACATTGAACTTCGGCATATGATAAATTATAAATTTCATCTCGCATATGGCTGTGAGCAAGTTGAATATTTATATTACAGTGGCTGTAGCCAATGGGTTACAGATTAATTTGGAACATATTTTCGTCTCCCAAGTTTGTGAGGGGGAAAATGTAATTGCAGGTGGCTTAATTAAATAACGTCTCGGATCTTTGTCTGTTCTATTATTATTTTGGACACTTTTATACCATTACCTGAAGAAAGTATTAACGAATCTTTGGAATTGTGGACTATTTAAAGTTCACAATTAAACCTTCTAAGTCTTATATTTTATAGTTATGCCGAACAATAGTATAAATCACGTAAGCAAATACATGTTATGTGATCTGCAGTGATGTAATTGAAGCTTTTATACAATTGCAACGTCAATTTTATTAGACCACGTTTTTGTGAAGAAACGGTACGCAGACTCATTATTGGAATTTACAGACGTTTTGTGAATACATTATTAAAAAACAACAAATTCTCAGTCATTCTACAGAAGTTGATACAAGTTTCTGAATGAGATGGAAAAACTATCTAATTATTTCAGCGGAAGCAAAATCAAAAATTCGAACATAAAGGTATTTGTGCTGCCCATAGAATGGTAATCATTTGGGCTAATTAATTAAACAACCATTCTTAAAAAATGTATTTAGTACAAAATAAATAGACCTTTGAATCTTCAAATATTCATCTGTCTCATACTTGTGAACATTATTTCTAGTTGGTACTTCAGAATTGACTTTTGTTTATTTTGAAGAAAAAAGGAGAAAGACTCTCTCAACTCTAATTTTCTAGTCTCCAAATACACACATTTGCAGAATTTGAAGAGTATTTTAAAATGAAGTTCATTTTGAATTTATTTTTCAAAATGCCAATGCTTTCTAATACTTGAAGAGAGATGCCAATACCCATCAATACTGAGAATATTTCTTTAATTTTCATAGCATGTGATTACAGGGAGCGCATGTATAAAGATAACGAAGTGGAACTTGTGGGTTTATTGTTGGAAAGTTCATTCAATATTTAGCAAGTAAACATATTTGGCGCCGGTTGTGGACCGAAGTGAACACTATTTTGGTCCTGATAGGATTAGAAATTTCCATTATACAATTGCGATAAAACAAAAACAAGATATGCGCAGGACAACTTTCCAAGAAAATAGTTTAATATCCTTGCTTATAAGACACAATTTAAATTTCGAAGAATTTTTTAACTTGAAGACTTACATTGAACTTACCAACCCATATAAACATCTATAAACTAGAGATAAAGACTAATCATCATCCAATGTATCTTGGCCTAATCAAGAGGAAACCCCGATGGATGAAAACATCTGAGGAAGGCGTATAAATAGAAACTTAAATAAAGGTATAAAAGCCGAAAGGCATACGAAGTAGAAGATGAACCAGAAAGTGAACAGTAATGAAATTTTAAATGATTTAATAATGTGTAACCGGAAAAACTGATACCAATGAACCTAGAAAGTCAGATAATAACATACTATATCCTCACCCGATCGACGAAATTAGATTCACGCAAACTCATTCGCAAAGACAGCAACTGAAATCTTAACTCGAAGGTTTCTCTGAAAAATGTGTCTAAACAATGGAAATGATTCAGACAGAAAACTGAAAGTAAGCAAATTAAGTAAGTGCTTGAAACTGGAGCTTGTGAAGTTAGAAGCTTGAATTCATTACAATAGACAATCTTCACGATGAAGATGTTCCACGTGAGAATTTGAACAAAAGTTGGAATACCCAGTTCAAATGAACCTAGTGCACCTTGTATATTCAGCCCCAGACCTGACAGCTTCGAACAGAACCATCGTTGCAGAACCTTTCTTATTAATACCAACTGCTTCTCTTTTTCCCAATGTACTACTGAACTCAATGGTTAAGAACATAAAAAATAGAATTAAAAAAATTAATATTGTTTTGCGTCTTGAAAAATAATAAAACTACAACAAAATATATGTACATACTTTTAACAACTTAGAAAATATTTGTAATTTTTTTCATAATACTACAAGAAGACATTGAAACATTGGCTATTCAAGATATAAACTTTGCATTCAATATCGCAACATTTGTACGTAATGTTCAATACAGATTATATCGTAGATTTCAAGTGATACCAAGTTAAGCTTTATTTATTTCCTCGGTATCTTTACCTCTTCAAGTCAGAGTACGTTTCATGAAAAGACCATTTTTAGGCCCGCGTGACTAAAGTTCCGAAAGATAGTTATGCTATGCACATGAAGACACTGCTGCTGGCTTCCCCAGAGAGATTACAACGCCTTCTTCCAAATGCATGGATTCTCCAGCTTATATACCCATCAGACGGCATATAAAGTTGAACTTTTTCTTATCGTTCCCAAGTATTCGAACAGAATATGAATATTGGCTGTTGGGAACAAGAACGTGCGTAGTCCCCTGAAATTGTAGTCCAACTTATTGGACTACGATTTTACACTAAGCATCGGTATTATTCAAGTTTCTAGATTTGTTTGTTTGGAAATTACGAGTTAATTAATTTTTCGGAATGCAGGAAGTCGTCTTTTGTTCGACGCCAAACGAGAAAAGGATCGGTGTACTGAAGTGAACCTTCTCTTACCGTGGCGTTATCACTGCAACTCCAACAAAAAAACAAATAGCCTCATCAGAATCTCTGCAACCCAACCATGAGTTTTATCTGCGGCCCACCCACCAAATTGATTATTATTCTTCGGGTAGGAAATAAATTCATATCGTTGTTCATAGTTTAACGAACGAGGACGTGCATGTGTTAAATTTTTTTGATGAAATGCTTAGACTAAATTCTAAATATTTGCTTATGCTAAAATGTACTAGAATTGTCGAGGCTTTGGTGATCCAATGCTAAATTTTGTTACGAAACGAGAAAGAAACAACCTGGTACAATAGAGCATCAAGGCTCAAAAGGGCAAAGAAGTTTTGTGGCCTGGACACTAAAGAAGTCATGGCCACTGCAATATCAAGAATGCAGCAAAGATTAGGCTAGATAATGGATGCATATCATATAAAATAGAACTTTTTAAAATCACTCTAAAAGCTTGTTTGAATGATAACGAATTTTATTTAAAATGCAATATCACCTAAATCATTGAACATGCACAGAATCATGATTAACAAATACATGTGTTAACTATTATTTCTCTTCAGAACCTAAATTAAAAAGGAACTTATCTTGTCAGAAACAAGTGCGTTCATGTGAAGGGTTGAGAGCGACGGAAAAGCACAAATAACTACCTTCATGTAATATATTATAGACACAATTTTGATATCTGTCCTGCCATTTTGCAGTGTTTGGTCAAATAATAGCTATTGACGTAGTTTTTCTTCCCTTTCTTAAAATAATTATTGCCTTGTATGTGTGTAGGTATTTCAAATCAAGTAGACGATAAATACGAAAGAAGGATTAAGTGCGGAGTCACATTTACTTGTAAAATTGGACGATAATAGTATCCAACCAAAACTGTAACTAGAATAAATGTGATGCTCCCTCCTAGATTTTGGCATTGTCACCCGGTAATCCCTACTTATGTCCTGATCTTCGCTGACACGGCACAAAAAACTTAAACAATATTCAACATACAGACCGTTTAGGAGAATAGCGTCGAAATTGCGCCGGGAATACACTTTAGGTGAACAGGGTATCGAACAGCATATATTTTTGCCTGCCTGAAGCTGTACATTGCATTATTGATCTTTGCATGACAATATTATTGAAGTCGCCACTTGCTCCGGATGTGACTTCTTAAGCAGGAAACTGGCAATGAGTGTTCTAAAGGCATTATATATTGTGTGTGCAGTGCCATATACTGTTGCTAAGCATCTTTTGTAAGGTAAGAATAGCCTAATATCATTTTTTTCGTATGATAAAATTTACTTCTTCGCGTTAACATCCTGAATATTCTGTGGCACTACGTTACTTCCCACTTACTAATAAGCAAAACAAAAAACAACGGAACTGAACAATAAAACCCTTCTGTCGGAGCCTTTGCCTGTACTGGTTTTCGGTGATTTCTATTTCCTAAATCCAAGTTGTGTCAGATTCAATGATCATAAGTATATGTATCACGTGGAATATATTGCCCATACTAGGTACAAATATCAATACCGTTTAACTCCTAAACGGAAGTTATTGTTTTTGAATTTATGCCAGCGCAGCGCTGCTAGTGTCAGTGGGTAAAGCATTTAGTCCAAATTCTTTGGTATACAACCAACCACAAATATTGACATTAGAATAAGATTGATTGTAAAACCATAACCATAGTTGAACCCGAACCTTTGTATCAGGTAAGGGGTTATTGTCGTAATTATCCAGTTAGTCAACCAATTGGTTGCTATTGCATAAGCAAGGATTTGAGGATCTTTCTTGCTAATGGCGTTACCCAAAATCGCACAACATGGACCCCAGCTTAGAGAAAATAAGAACACAAAAATAACCCCCAACGAAAGTAAGGCATTATTATTAAAGAAATATGATCCTATTGTTGAAAAAGTTACCATTACGGCTCCCATCGCTATCGAGCTTGTAAGTAAGATTGTTTTGATGCTGACTGCTTGGATTATCGGACCACTTATAATAGAACCCAATAAATTAACAAGACTCAAGAGTACGGATGCATAATTACTTTGAAACATCAAAGGTGCGAAGTAAAAAAAATAATTGATTCCCGTGAGCTGCTGAAAGACCATAACGCCACAGCAAATTAACAGGTCCTTTCTTTTTGTCCCCTTTAAATTTATTTCATAATCGAGAGCTACCTTTTCAGTATACGCACAGTCAAACTCAATTTTAGTGACATTCCTGATAAGTTTCAGATAAATTAACTGAAGCGCATCTGTGTTCTTCATTCTTTCGTGGAACAGTACGGAGTCTGGTAGCCATATTGACAATAAGTTGAAACCTATAACAAATGCCACCTTAACGTAGACAACAATTTCAAGTAAGATATGTGATAGCTTCATCAGAAGCAAATTGCCCAATAGAATAGTTAGGCATACAGAAGTTTGCCATAAGCTGATGTAAAGACCTTTCCTTGGAAAATTGAGAACCAAAAACTCATACATATGCAATGGCCCTATAGTACAGGCAATTCCGCAATTAATTCCACAAAGAAACCTTGCCATCAGGAAACCAACCAATGATGAACTGGTCACAGAGACTAATTCGATAAAAGAGCCCACGAAATAGAAAATGGTTGTCGAACGAAGAATGAACTTTAAGTTGAAGTTATTGGCATACTTTCCAACAAACAAGCTACCTGCCAAACAACCTATGTTGAATGCTGAAATTGCAATCCCTAGTTGCAATGTCGAAATAGTGGAGAAAGGGAATCTGGGGTTGGATATTAGACTGCCTGTTGTGCCTACGTCCCAGCCAAGTGGAAATGACGTCAACGCAATTATGCAACAGTATAGAAGAATGTTCCAGTACTTGAACTGGATGTTATTTGGTGATTCTATCTGCAAATAATGAGGGACATGATTTGTGGATTCCGGTCCTTTTTCAGAGGAGGAACAGTTCGTGACGATATTTTTAGGGGATTCGGGGTATGTCGGCATTGTAATTTGGTAAGTGAACAATCCTTGGCAGATATCTAGAAAGAAAAACAACGTACAGCTAAGGTGTATTAACTTTCGCAGTGTCGTGGAAGGGATTGACTCAAACTGAATTTATGTAATTTTGATCTTTTTCAATTGCCGCCAGTAGTACTCATATTAAGCTGCGAAATATTGCTATCTCGGGATTCCATACAAACGGTTGCAGATTGATCGAATGAAGTGAGGGGATTACATGCAGGAGATACCATTTGCTCCTGATTGACGAAGCTGTCAAATTCGGTTATAAAGACTGCTAGACAGAGGGCCATCAAATGAACATTGTCTGGGATAAGCAGGTCCAGATGGAAGCGGATTATTTCGGATGCGGGGTTGAACGAAGGTATGAGGCTAATCTATCTTTCGGTCTGTAGATGAATTCTTGGGCTACTTGGCACAGACTGTATGGAGCGAGAGAATATTGTCCTTATCTATTCAGACACACCGTATTATTTAAGGTCTATAGGAACAAAATTATTTTCACAGGAAGATGGTGTGATCGTGAACACCCTTCACGCTCCACCATCATAGATTTGTAGCATAATGCTAGAACAGGAGCTGGAACTGGCGATTGGCAGCAAGTTTGAGTTTCTGGCACATGTACGAGGACTTTCGAAGTAGTAATCGCGAGGCTCCGCCATTGTTAGTAGTAGATAAGCGTTTTTTGGCGTTTCTAGCGACATGCCAGGAATAAGAAGGGAAATAAAGGGCGGCCGATTGTATGTAGCGTAAATGACAGGGAGGAAGACAATTTTACGTCCGCTGCCGTTTCCAGTTGTATCCTTGGCCAAGAATGGCGTCTCCCACAACCCCCGAACTAATTCTGAAACGGGACCAGCATCCAGACACAGTTCCGCTACGTGCGCCCGACGGCCCACGAGAGGTGACGCAGACTCTATTGGTGGGAGCCAGAGATACTGAAAATATCTTACATATAAGCGAAAGGTTATATCTCTGGTTTTCAGTAATGGACTTCTGGTGGGTTTCGTGGTTAAGAAGCCAGAGTCCAGGTCAAGAATGGCCTATAAACGGGCAGACGTAGAAAGAGGATACTCCACAGGCTCGATGTGGATATGAAATATGGCATAATGCGTAAACAAAGTAGCCTAACTTTCTTTGGCCCCGCCATAGGTGTACTGGTGCTGATCCTTACTGCCTCAGGAGTGCCGTCAAAAATTACAGTAGCAATAATTTTCTCTACGTTCCCTAATCTAACAGAATAATTCAGAAAAATGTTCTCACCTTTTTTATACCCATATCCAGTTTGCACCAGTAGCATTTCGTTCTCTGCCGTTGTTTCCTTTTTCGTTTGCGCCGTAGCCTTTGCTATTTTTCTCCAGTTAGCAATTGTGTTGTCAACACCCTTTGCTAACTCAGCCGTTGAAGAAAAGTCCGAATCATTGCCTGAAAAAAAATTAGCTTAGACCACACTTTTCATTTTCACCTCATACCCTTTAATTATCACACCAATAAGAATGGGCGACGAGAACAAATCGGTTCAGTCCGACGACTACGGACCCAAGGTACAACACCAAACTACTACCTTCAACAAAAACGCCGCTCCTTTTGTTCCGTTTGGTTCGTCTTCCGGGTATAGCACAAACCCCAGTAGCATAAATCAGAAGTATGCGCAGCCACCAAAGCAATTACCATCTTACCACAACTTCGGCAACTGCTATGTTCAATTGACCAACCTACCTGACTCTATAACAAAACAAAACCTAGTTGAATTAATCGACTCCATAATTCTCACAAATTTTACCGATTTCCCTGAACCGACCACTTATCAGGTTGTGAAATTCACCCACGAGCCTGGGGCTGCGACAGGCAACGAAAATGAATCCGAGTCCCGATTTGAGGCCAATGGCTCGGGAACAGCTTCGGCAGTGTTGGAAATAGCGAATTGGACTTTCTGCACTAAACTTATAGAGATCGTCAACGGATACGAATGGCTCGATAAAATCTTGGATATTTCGTTAACTTCCGTTCCCACAATGGAATACCGCACCGCAGCTCCAAGTGCCAATTCACCATACTATAACCCATTCTACTCTGGATCGTATATGGCTAATGTTGCAAATGTAGGAAATACTGCTTTAGGTACTACGGGATCGAACATGGTGCCTTCGGCAGGAATATCTCAATCCAGACAACCTCCGTCTGGTGGCTTCGATTATGCTCTGGCTACAATTTACCATCCACAGTATCCTCACCAACTTTCTACCATTCAACATCATTTTCAGCTTCAACCACGTATACCAATGCAGCTACCACCTGGTGTAGCATTTCCACAGAGCTATCCAGGATCCTCAAACATATCCTTAACCCCTAGTAACCACACTCCACCACGTCAGTTTCTCTCGCGTAGATCGTCCTCATCAAAATCGTTTGATTCTAGGCGAAATTCGAGAAACAACAGCTTCACAAGCAACAAAAATTTGGTATCATCTACATCGTCTATTTCGCTTTCTGGTGCTAATATTCTTGGAGGATCCTCAGCTTCAGCAACCTCCACAAAGCAGCCAGTTCCTCTGTTTATCATGAATTTGGTTAACAATCGGTCAAGGAATATGTCCAGTTTTGATACATCGTCTTCAAACTCACCTACAACAGAAGAACCAGAAGGAGGAGAAGAAGTCTCAGATGAAGTGGTGCAACTGGCGTTGGCGCAAAATCCAGTAAATGTAGATACCGAAGAAGATCCCAGCCAGCCACTCCACCCAGACGAAGAAACTTTTATGTTCATAAAAGATGAAGAGGAAGGAGAAATGATACGAGTGAACCCTTGTCGATTATTTATTGGCAATGTTCCATATTCTTCCAATTGGGCTTCTCTCAAGAAGTTCTTGATCTCAAAAGCTAGAGAACTGGAGCCTTCTTTCACCCTCTCGATTTTGAGAGTTGAAATTCCTATGCAATCTATAACTCCTACAAACAATATAGGTGGTAGTGACGACGGATATCAAGGATTCATACAGCCCCAAAGAACTCCCTCGTTTGATGAACTATACTTTCTGGCATCCCAAGGAGGATCTAATACTGATATGCAGCAAATGAACCATCTTTTTGCACAACCAGTGTTTTCCAAAAGTAGAGGATTTGCCATTGTCACCACTGGCAATAAAGAGTCCTCAGATAAATTGATAGAATTATTTGATAATATGGAATTCGAAGGGAGATCCTTGACGGTACGATACGATAAATTTCCCGACTATAATAACTACGTAATTCAACAGTTATACTCAGGAAACTCTCCAGCTTCTTCGTCATATCTTCCGAATCCCAACATAACTGCATCGAATTCGTCACCAATGTTGACCGGGTACAACTACAATTCAAACAAGTTTGGTAGCAGAAAGAACAGTTTCCATGGCAATCAAAGCAGTGGAGGTGGCTCTTCAGTTATCAGCAATCTTGCTTTCGAAAGAAATCTGTTTCAACAAAAGTTCTACTATGGAGGCGGTTCTACAGGACCTTCAATTGTGCCAGGTGGACCAGGTTACTACGTCTACCCATACTATTTCAATAGCAACACCAACCAGAATCAGCCGTCTATGTCTGGTGTCTCGCTCCCTCCACTTCAAACAGTAGCAGGTGCGGGTTTTTCACAATACATCAATGCTCAATCGCTGATATCACCATCTCTGTCAGCACTCTATTTTCAACAACAGCAATCGGTATCGTCACAACCATTGTTGTCTACACCCAATACAATTGAAGAGAGCAAAGAGCAGTCGCCATTAGTCAAAGAAACAAATCTCCCACACCCAACGAAAAATCCAGTTGGTGATACGTCGTTACCAGCGAAACAAATCAAGAGTAAACTCGTAGACGAACAGTTCAAAAAGAATCAGATGGCTCTTACTGATGAAGAAAAGGCTCGAGATTTGGTCAATTCGTTTGGACAACTCGGGATCGAACCAGGTAACAAACATTAGAACTTGATTTGCTATATAGTCATATACACTTTATTCGTTATCAATGAAATGTCTGATATACATACTTCACTATGGCAATACCATATCGGAACAAAATGATTGCAAATAATGATTATTTGATAACCTACACAGAAGAATATAACACAAACCTAATCATTTCTAGATGTGGCTCTTCCCCCGTTGAAAGCATGACGGTCGAGGAAGAATTGTACTCAAGACATCATCTACACTAGTACTTCATAATGTGTGATTTGAAATGGGAGGGGCCATCTTTTATTTCTCCGAAATGTGTTAATTTGGTTACTCATTGAGTGACAGAATTCAGAAAATTTCCAGGCAAAATAAAAGAGTTTTAAAGTTGCAGCACATGCGTCAGTACAAATCGAGGGTTGATAGGAAATTTAATTTTCTTGAATAAGAGAAATTCGCCAATCTGATAATATGCACAGATGTAGATGATTTTGATGAATTGTTTAACAATATTTCTACAAATTCATACTCTTTAATCAACTACAATTAAGATGAATCATCTTGCTTACTCTTACTAATGGCTCAGTTAGAATTTTTAAAGCACGTGATTATACACACATGATATTATTTCTTACAACGCTCACAAAAAAAATTTTGAGGGATTAGATAACCTACGGACAATATTTGATAGCGTAAGCATCGGCAGACATCAATTTTCACTAGCTTGACTGTCAAATTAAATCAATTAAATCTTTCCGTCATGGCTACAGAGGCTGAGTCCATTCTCCAGCGAAAGAAGCACTCTGAAAATGTTTCGGGTGGTGGAGACATCGCTGATTTAGTTCCAGATAATGCTCAGCGAGACATCAAGTCCGACAAGGGGCAAGCAACTTCCAACAAAATGGCCGTAGGTTCCAAAAAGTCTCCGCAATTGAAGCTGCCTACATTTTCTCAACCTGGAAATCTGCTTGTACCCGTGACAAGTCCTCTAGACATGGCGATATCGAACTTGACTTGCCCTTCGCCTCCACCAATATTGAACAATGGACCTCATCATATAAGAAACGTATCACCTCATGTATCACCACCGCCCAGTTCGATACATCCACCTCAACCCGGAAGAGAGACGATTCGCGCTGGTGGTGCGATTCTTCAAGAGTTAGAGCGTGGAAAACAGCAGCAAATTTATAAAGTCAATCATGCTGATAATGTAACTCGTAATGATGGCACTGGTTCTAATGTCGATGCTCCTCTTGGTTCTAACACTAATATAAGTGTCAATGCTAGTGCTCATACAAGTAACAGTAATCTCACCAGTATCATAAAGGCTCAGAGCCCCGGTACAAACGATGATTCTGTTCGGAACGATTCTGTCACTTCGCTCGACTACACTGCCAATCCTCCACACACTTCTGCTCACCACAAAGCTCCTTCTGTCCATGCACATTTCTACGTAGACGAGGCTGTCAAGTTATCTAAAAACATTACGAGATCCAGAAGCGGGTCTAACAGTGGTAGCGACCTGGCAGCTTTGCATGGACTTAGTATAGTAACTAGTCCTACTCTTTCAGCTGGTTCTGGACTGGTTTACGAAAAGCAACCTTCTTCAGCTTCTACCTCTATGGCATCTATACAAAGATTTAATAATAGTAGCACCAGCATCTCTGGCTCCAACAATGCCATCGCTACACCTTCTTCCGCTCTCGGGCGGAACGAACAGAATGCCAACATCGATCCACGTTTGCCTACAGATGACGGTAAGTTCCATATTCTCTTGGGTGTATGTGGAGCCCTTTCAACAGTCAAGATAAAACTCATCATAGCCAAATTGTTTGAAATATATACTCCTCAGAAACTTCTGATCCAGTTGATCTTGACCAAATCGAGCGACAACTTCATTTCTCCAGAGGCCATCACTCACTTAGAAACAGTCAGGAAGATCAGAATATGGAGAGACGCTGATGAATGGACAACGTGGAAAACTAGGCTGGACCCGGTTCTCCATATAGAGTTACGTCGTTGGGCAGATATCTTAATTGTATGTCCTTTGACCGCAAACACATTATCCAAGATATCACTTGGACTTTGTGACAACTTACTTACAAATGTAATACGAGCTTGGAACACTTCATATCCAATACTATTGGCCCCCGCTATGGTTAGTTACTCGTACAATGCCATCACTACCAAGAGACAGTTACGTTTGATAGGGGAAGAAATGCCGTGGATAGAAGTATTGAAACCAGTAGAGAAGGTCGTGGGCAGTTATGGCGACATTGGGATGGGAGGAATGATGGACTGGAACGAAATCGTAAACAAGATTGTAATCAAGTTGGGTGGCTACCCTGATGATGAAGCTGAGGATGAGAAGAATAACGAAGAAGCAATCGAAGACGATGAAGATGATAATGAAGATGACGATGATGATGAAGATGACGACGATGAAGATGACGACGATGACGATGATGAAGATGGAGATGAAGGCGAAGATGACGTGGTAGAAGAAGAGAGAGCTGAGGAGGATAATGAATTATCCAAGAGTCAGAATATCGACGAGATTCTCGACGATAAAAGAATGCAAGAGTTATCTTTTGAGGTTCTGTCGAAGTTGGAAAATCTCAAATTGGAGTCATAGACTAGTTTTAGAGAGTCACTTAGGTGTCATTTGTTTCATATTAACGCCTTCGAATGTATGATTATCTACAATTTAATATTATTGATTGGACATTAGAGCTTACTGTAAGAACATCTTCTAAAGTAGTTTGCAATCGGTCATGCAACATTAAATTCTACTTTTGAAAATCTAATTGCAAAACATTTGTTAGGAGACGTTAGAAGTTGACAATAGTATACATATATTACATTAACTATACAGAGCTCTGCTATTGCATGCTATTCATTTGTTTGATCTTTTCGTTTCTCCAATGCTGGTAATCATCACCTATCAAGGTGGAAGTGTCACACGTAGAGATGCTATGCTTTCTTCCAGAACTGGGTGGTACTGGAATGTTATCTCCAGAAGTCAAGAACGAGTTTTTAAAATTTATCTTAATAGGTGACATTTCATATGGAGAGGAGTATTCTTTTTGTAGAGTATTTTCGTGATCTTCGAAAGTTCCTAGATTGGATTTTAATGGTGAGAATCTCAGTTTAGAAGTCAAGATGTTGACACCATTGGCAACAGAATTGTTACTCTTCAATGGCGAGGCTTTCGAGATGTTCAGCAAATTCATACTGGTATTGTTCATGTTGTGAGGGGTGTCAACAAGCGTATCTTCGTAAATGTCAATATGGTTGAATCTATTGTTGACATTATTTGTAACTTGCAAGGTATTATTCAAATTCTTCTTTGATGGGTTCATTCTGTTTCCATCTGCAACCAAAGGAGAGTTGAGGGGTTGCAAGTGTGTTGCCAAAGGTTTTATTGGTGAAAAACTATTTCTCATCTGTACTGGACTTTCAGCACTACAAGTACTGGAATTGCTGCTGCCACTCATGCTTGAATTAATCGCATTAGTCAAGCGAATAGTTGTGGGGTTGTTGAAAGTCCGTTCAGCAAAAGAACTGCGATGTGGTCTTGATATGGCAGGAATCTTTTTGATTGAGTTTTCTGTTATAGCAGACGACTTTGATGGTGATACTCTTCTGGAAAGAGTTGGTCTAGGTCCTCTGACAGTATTACTGCCATATCTGGCAGACATCGAAGTTGGCGACCTAGATGTTTTCACTGGAGATACAATTGGTCTAGTACGATTAATTGGTGGTTTATTGATTGCGCGAGTTGGAGAAACTGAGGTTGTTCTAAGTTTTCTAAAACCTCTCGCAGATCGAGCACTAGATTCGTTCAATCTCTCAGATTCAATAATCAAGATTTTCTCAAAGAAATCTTCACCATTAATCAGAATCGGAGTCTTTCCTTCTTGTAATGCAGAATTGTTGTATTTGACAATTTCACTTTTCAAGTCTTCGAGTAGACGAGGTAGATTTTTGTTGATTCGCTTTCTGATCTTTTCCTCATTGAGCAAGATTTTGCAAGAGTCCTTACTAAGCAATCTCTCGGAGTTCTTGGAAGATTCACGAAGGAACTCTTGATCCTTGATTAGTCCATTTAGTTGCTCGTAGTGTATCAATACTGACAGTTTTGAACTATACTCACTCTTCAATCGTTCTAATTCTTGTTCATGCTCAGAAAGAATGGTCTCTTTGTCATGGCTGTCATCATCAGCGTTGTAGTTGTAGTATCTGAAAGTGATTCTTTGTTCTTTACCATAAAACATTTTGTCCCAGAGCTTTTCTATTTCGACTCTGGTATCCGAAATAAAACTTTCAATAAACTCAGACCTCTTCATGTATAATTTGTTCAACTCAAGTTTCAAGTTCATCAACGAGATATCGGTAAGAGCACTGTTCATCTTCAAGAAGTTCTCCATATACTCTGGACTTTCTCCAAGCTTTTCCCACAATGATTGGCATGTAAAGACACAATGTTCCCATTTTTGCTGTTTAGAATCTTTAATGTTCTGAAGAATACTACAGAACCTGTCTAAGTAGTTTAAATGAGCATCAACCAATCCTAACTGGCTAGGATCTTGTTGTATAAGTCGTAAAGTTTCAATATCAAAGAAGCCATCAGAGCCATCATGTTTCTCTTCATGATTCTTCTGGATCTCAAGAAGTTGGTCATTATTCAAATGCAAAGTTTTTATGAGGAAAAAACAAGTTTCAATTATTTGTTCAATTCTTTGCTTCCTCTTTTCAATTTCTCTATTGCAGTAATCGATTTCTTTCTGAACGGTCGATAAGATATCAGGTGTAATCTTAGTGATTTTGAGCCCTCTTATGACTCTGACTAGTTGGTAGTTTATATTTCGCAAATAATCGATTTGAGAATGCGGTTGATCTAGTTTTCTGGGAGGCGATCCTGGTGAGGTTGGTTCGTTGATGAAGAATTCTTTTGTGGATTTTCGAGGACTTGATAGTATAAAAGTGTTCTGGTCATCTTTCAGTCCTTGAAGCTTCAAGCCAGAGTTCTTGCTGGATAAATTCATTTCTCCTATAATCGATTCGAAATCATTGATAAGGCTTTGATGCATTTCAGCTTCCTCTTTGGAGTGAAGAGTGGAAAGTATTTGAGTATTGGCATCTTGTGACTGGATATCGCCTAAAATCTCACCCTTTTGCACATATTCAAGGTTAAGCTCATTAAGTTTCTTGAATAACACCACAAATGCTTTCAATACCTCTAGGAAAATTGAGTTCAATTTACTTTTCAACTCAATAAGTGAAAACTGCGGAATCGTCTTCATCATATAATCATACTGCTGTTCATAGTTCATCTGATTGGCGTTATAGTCTTGGGTCATGCTATCATTAAAGGGAGAGTTCACATAAAAAGACAGTTTTCTCTGCTGTATTTGTGCGAGTTTACGGAGCACTTCTTCCTTATATCCCTCTTCGTAGAGGTTATTGTCATTGAAAGCCAATCCTCGTTCAAGTAGAGACAATGATTTTTCTCCTTTACTCTCGTTTAACATGGCAAGTATGATTCTGATTTGTTGTCGTAACCATTCGCATTCATTTTCTATAGAATTTTTCTCTCGCTGTAGACTCGTTACGAAGTTCGATATGGAGTCTTCGATATGGGAAAATATTTCGGCCTTTTTTACAGATATTTCTTGGGACGAGTACCCTATTGTGCTATATATCTGGGATAGTTCCTTTATGGTTTCATTGACATTCGACACTATTACATCAAATTTTTTTTCCTTTTCCATTTCAGAGCTGTCGGCATCCGCTTCTGGGGCATCTTCCACGATCGTAGAGATGATATCCAGTGTATCAACATACATGTCGTTGTTGGGACTTCGATGATTCTTAGGCGCTGTCCCTTTCAAAGGGGTATGTACCTTGAACGAAGGCAATGACTTTGATTCCATTCGGCTAATTGATGTTTTTATATTTGTATTTGAAATTTATTGTGGAATGAAATCAATGGGAATGAATAGACTGTCGGAGAAAATCTCAATATTCAATATATTACTACTGGTTTCAAGGTTCAAGGATTCCACTAGATTTCAATACTCGTATCGTTTTTCTTTATGGAAATTTACTGTAATGAACGGGTATAAGTACAGAGTCAAAAGCTACCGGCTTCTAAGAAATAGATTCGATATTTCTCAGTTTTGGGTAAATTGATAGTCGCACAAAAGAAAGAGTTTATAATAACAAAAACATTGGAGAATCTCAGATTAGAGAGACTGCGAAAAAATGGTTGTGCTTTGCCGTTTTGGGACACAATGTAAACAACTGGCATCCATATTAATGAGATAAATGAATTCAACTACATTTCACAGCTTTGCCATCTCAGTGGAATGGAATGAAGAAGGGAAATACTTTCATAGTTAATGTAAGTAAGATAGTTCTAGAGATAATTGTTTTTATTCGAATTTAAGCGACGAATACTTCGAGTCTCAGCTCGTGAATTCCTAGAGTAATGCGCATTCTAGAAACCTCAAGCACTCTCTACATTTCTCAATATCAAGTCTAGTCATTATTCGTTAGATCTATGTACAATATGTAGATATTACATTCTATGCCCTGAGATCACAATTCCGAAGTATACAACAACGCCGACAACTCTTCGCTGAAGTTGAAATTTGATTTTTCAGTTTGAGTTCCATTCACCAACTCCTCTGTGATGGCATCTTCGGTATCATTCTCTCCTAAAAATTCTATGGGATCTGCTTGAATCTTAGTAAGCTCTTCTCTGGCCTTATAGTTCTTCTCTATATTCTTTCTGCGGTAGGCAAATCCATTGACGTCCCAGTTCAACTCTCTGGCTATTCTGAATAGGTTCTTAGCAGGTGGTGCAGTAGTTTTCGCACCCAGATGCATCAACTGCTTGTACCACAACTCAGCCACCTTATACTCATTTTTGTTGTAGTGGTGGATTATGAATGGGTAAACTTGATTGAATGTAAACGGAATGTGCTTTTCTCTAGAATACCGCACAACTTTGGAAGCAAAGCTGTAATCTGAATGTACCGCCAACGAAGTGTGGACCAAGAGGTCTATCAATGAAACGGTGATATCCTTTCTTGACAACTGTACATTGGCAACAAAGTCCGTAAAGATCCGCTTGGCAGCTTCGTATCGTTCTAGATTGGAATCAACCTTGAAATTGGCTCTGCCTCCTGGCGAACTTCGTAGCAAATACGAGATTAGATGATTAACTACCCTATCGTTCATGGACTCAGCCGTAAATGGTTGTGTGGGTGTATCATTAGCCAAGGACTTCGATACCTCTTTTATGTAGATTTCATATAGGCTGTTGATGAAATTGGGTGTCAAATCTGCACGCTCATATGAATCTAAGATAGTCTCATAGACATTGGCTAAAGTGTTGGATGTGAACTCAAACCCTGTCAATTTGTCGTCTATAGAAGCTTCTTGTATGGATTCGAGGCTGGCCATTTCGCCCAAAGCCCCGGACCCATATATCAACTCTAACAAATGAAGCTTGTTCAAAAGTCTAAGACCACTATTTTCACCTACAACTGATCCGTCTAACATGGCAGCAGTATACCCGATGAAAATATTGGGAGTGCCAGGGTATCTTGACTTGATCAACTTAAGAACTTCTTGGACCAAACTCAGACGATCTTGATACGAGAGATTTTGAAGGGGAATATTGTTCATCAATAGCAATGCCTCTTTGAAATGGCCTGAGAGCCTCAAGTTTCTCATTATGACAAGCAAGAGTGGAAACTCAATTTCAAGTTTATTTTTTATACAATACTTGAGTACCTGTAGACAGCTTTTCGCTCCCTTAAATGCCATTAGATAGTTTACTATTACGCGGATTACAATCTGGACATCTTCCGAACTGTTGGAATCATCAATGCGAAGTGGAGTTTGAGATGAACATTTTTGTTCTAATTTTGCAACCAATAAGTTCAAGTATAGACTTGCAGTAGGCGTATCTTTTTCACGAACTGCTCTATCGGTGATTTCCCTCAAGTCATCAATGCTAAAGAAATGAATCATCTTCTTTTGGTGGATTTCAGAAAAAGAAGTTGTAAGAAGATCGTGCCACTTAGGATTAATCCAGCCCGTCCTGGCTACAAATCTCTCAGATTGTGAGCCTCTCAAAAGTGTTTTCTTAAGCACCTTCAACGTCTCAAGTGATGTCGTCTGGATGTTTACATGCAAAAGATACAGGTAGATTTCGCTGAATTTCGATGGTGGAATAGAGTTTATAATCTTGGAATAAATGCTAGTAGTCAAGATCAAAGGTTCAGCATTAATAGTATTTGTTAAGGACAATAACCGTAAATAGCTCAAGAGAAAGATCCCTCTGTCTTCCGTTGTTTTTCCTTTCAAATGCAAAATGTTGGTGAGAACTTTGAAGAAACCAATTCTGAACTTTTTGGATGTTGGATCTACAATATAGTACAAGATAGATAGTTGGATATCATCGTTGCTAAAAGTTTTAGACAATGTAGCTACCAATATTGATTTTGTCTCTTGGTCTTTGATACTATTCAACAAACGGGCAACTTTCTCTGGGTCTTCCAAAATCTTCTCGCAGGTTATCTCTATGATGTTGTGACAGTATTGGTTCTGTTCCTCTTTGGTTTTATGGGATATGTTAGTTAAATGCTTGAATTCTGAAGTCGACAATTTCAATAGCTGATCTTTGGACATGCTGAAAAGAGGATTGGGGTACGTATCTATGGGTATATTAAGATAGTTTGCAGTCACTGCTGACTTCAGAAATGGTTGTGGTCGTATGCTCAAATTGAAATAAGACCCAGCAGCAGATTTTTTTATTGGTGAAAAATCGGCTTCCTGAGCTGCTGTTGCAAGCTTTCGATACCTAAGTGAGATAGACGGTATTCGTGGCTGTAGTACCAGCGGACAACACCCTGATCTATACATGTCCCGCCCTTTTCGTCGGTTCTGACTTAATTTTTCATAATCTAGGAATTGTACTGAATTGTTCATAGTCCTCAATATAAAAAAGATTTATAGTTTGACATGTGACCAGAAAAATGTGATATATATCGTGTGACTATATACGTTTATAATGCTATAACTGTTCATTAATTCTATGTATCTATACCAAGGCCGAGTTTTCGCTGCTATCATTGGGCATGTCGATGGAGCTCCAGTTTTCCAAAGTCATAACCTGGGTGTTTTTCCCAGTGGATCTATACAAGTATTTCTGGTAGAAATAGGCCACGTCAAAAACAATGGTTCCAGATGAGCCTAGTATATAAGGCAATTCTTTCATGATGAACTCCAGCTTCGAATCACCAAATACAAATTCACAGCTGGTCAAGATAGAGAGGGTATATGTCAAATTGCCTATAAGAGCAGCACCAAAAAGAATTGGTGATATTCCGTCGACCGACTTTCTCAAGTAGCTTTTGTATAGCTGTGGGCATCTAGAACTTATGTAGACTAAAGTGCAGCCCCAAGCGAGAACAAGTGCTAAAGTTTCCTTTCCAGAATATCGATCCGTGTCATCATTTATCAGGGCTCTCGCCAAAACAGGAATAGCAGCCGAACTTCCAGCATTGAGAATCGTAGATATGGCTGCTGTCTTGAGGGCCGAAGGTTTATTATCGTTTATAGAATTGTAGCTACTAGAAGTAGAACTGGTGTTGCTCGCTGGAGTTGGGCTCTTGCTTTCGGGGTTCTTGGAGTGTCGTATGTGGACTGAATTTGAGCTGGAATGCATGGCCACGGCATTTCCTTCCACATCTGCAAATGTGGCAGCTTCTGTTGCTACTGGTTGGTACATTAATCCATGTTTGCGTGGATAAACACTATTGTAGTAGTAGTACTGGAAGCATAAAGTGACATCATTGCACAAGAAGAAGATACTTAGATAGATCTGGAACTGAAGGACGACGTCGTTTAAAAGACAGCTGGTGAAACTCAAAAAATCGCCCATAAACCAGAGCAACAAGAAGGTGGGTGATATTCCCTCTGCTGACTTGTTCTTATAGTTTTCGATGATCTGAGGTAGTTGGGCAAAGATCCAAGAAGTACAAGATAATGTACTGAACATACCCGAGAGAAACGAGACGTTTGAGCACGCTACCATTTTTTGAAACTCTGAAATGATTTGATATCAAATATAGTTCTTTTTATCGTGAGTAACAGCTCTATAGATAGTCAGAGATAACTTACAAAATGTAGAACAGTCAATCTCTTATCTGCATAGACACGGTGAGTAATACACTACCGCGGCAAAAAAAAGTGGTGATCTAAGTTTCCTGTTTGGGAAGTGTAGTCCTCTGTCAAATGTTCATAAAGTGATGTCAACGTTCAGGAAGCTCTCTCATACTAGGAGACCGTAGAGAAGATTATGCAAGTATCTGAAATGGCTAGTGTATTCGAAAGAATTAGTTGAGCACATTTTTCTTTCTTGTTTCTTTGCGTTAAGTACAGTTAAAACTTCGACTCATATTTTGCACCCAATTTGTAAGTGTACGAACCTCTATAATTGACAAGTACCATTCTCTATTTAAAGTCAAAAGCTGTTCCTTTTTACCTGATGTATATAGCCTTTAGCAAAAAGTGAATTCATTTGCAGAAAATTTGAAATATAAAATTATCATTTTCTTCAAAAATCTTCCAAATTGTTTGTCTTCATAGATTTTTATATTGTTCTTTTAATCCCTAGATCTTATACAATGTATCCAAGAAACCCACAATCACCCTATCGGCTACACCAACAGTACTCACACTACCAGCAACACCGTAGATAGTAGCAACATCGCTACTAGGTGTTGTACTATTCTCCCAGTGATCAACCAACTCATCTAAAGATGCCACAAGATCAGCAAGCATTTCATCTACAATAGGGATGGTAAGCTTGGTGAAGGCGAAGTGAAGTGCTGGTGGATGTTGCAAAGTCAGAAAATGCCATCCATTCTTGTTGAGAATATCCCCCAATTCATATGCACTGAATTTCTTTTTGGCATACTCGTCCTTTACCTTGAACGAAATAACCGATGCGATAGGCTCACCGATTACTTCTAAGTATTTGCTCAAGACTTCGTCGGATCGTATAGCTTTCTTGACTTTCATTGCCGTACTCACAATGTCTCTACAAGACTTTTCGTATCCGGCGAATCCGTAGTTCACCAATGTAGCCCAGCAACCTACCATCAAGGCGCCGGGTCTAGATCCAGCCAAGGTAGGTGAGCCATACATTCCACCAGTCCAGTCGCTCAGAATATAGTACTGACATTCACGTATCTGCGCCTTTCTGTACATTATAATGGATGAACCTTTTGGTGCAAAACCGTACTTGTGAGTGTCACAGGAGATCGAGGTAACTCCAGGAACTCTGAAGTCAAATTTGGGAAGATTCATGTCCCCATGGACTTTAGATCTTTCTAAAAAGGTAACAATGAACGATCCCAAACATGCATCTACATGTAGAGGAATATTGTGCTTTACTGCTAGTTCTGAAAGAGCCTCGATGTCGTCTATGATGCCATGGGGATAGTTAGGTGCTGACCCTACTAACAAAACCGTGTTAGAGTTTATAAGCCTCTTGACCTTTTTCACGTCTACTTGGTACGTTTTTGGATCCAAATCCACCTTGTGAAGTCTCATGCCAAAGTAGTAACATGCCTTTTCTATACCAGCGTGGATTGTAACTGGAGCAATAACTTCAAAGTTGGATGTTATTCCCTTTTTTCTTTTAGCATATTCTCGGGCAGCTAAACCAGCCAATAGTAACGATTCAGTACCCCCAGAAGTGCTAGAACCGCAGCCTCCCTTTGGTGCATTGAAAATGTCAAGTACCATAGCTACGACTTCAGCTTCCATTTTCCGCACAGCGGGAAACACGTCAGGATGGAGCTGGTTGGCCACAGAATACTTTTCATAAGCCTCAGTTTGCAATTCCAACAAGTCGTCTCCTCCATGATAAACAGCCCCACTGACTCTACCATCGACCCAGTTGGAGTGTTTCAATTCCTGAAGCTTATCCAATTCTTCTAAAATTACTTCCTTACCAAGTCCCTGCTCTGGTAGAGATGAGAATTGCAAGAGACTGTCGTCATTTTTCATCAATTCCTTCTCCATTTTCACTAGAGTGGCAGAAAGTTCTGAATCAACCTTTTTCTTGACCATAGGCAACGACAAGATAAACTTGAAGACTTTGGTACAAATGTTTTTGTACAAAGCCCGAAGAGAGTGAACAATGCCATAACCACGTATCCACGATAAATAGTACGACAACTGCGCCCAGAGCAAATACGTAACCCATACATCTCTTGTTAACACTACGTAGTTCCACGGATACGTGAATACTCGCTCGGTCAAATATCTCTCCACAAACCAATGAAAGGCCTGGATAGTGTAGGAATAAGCAAAGATTTTGATATAGAACACTAACTCTGGAAAATCCCGTGGCATGTAGGGCAAGCCAAAGCTCTTGCTGGATAGATAAGAGTTTGCCACTATATTGTCAGACATAATGGTGATCCTATCATGTACTCTGTTGGTTGTAGTGATTTTTCATGAAAAAGGAAAATATTATATTTCACTTAAGAATAACGAGAATAACGAGAATAATCGAGTGGCTGTGAGTGTTACCGAGAGATAGTTAGGTCCAACTAACGAGAAACGGTAAAAAAAAATTTAGCGAGAATTAGAGAGAATGGGATTCTGCATACCGAGGGACACCATGAAATTCCATGAAATTATACTACTTTTCATTATACTATCCGTAATCAATATCATTTACCACATATAGTTAATATAGAGTTGTTCTTTGCTTAGTATTTATACTCTCAATGTTACATCGGCGTAGATGCCCTACTTATTCTGTTGCTGGGTCTACTGGAAGAGCCCGTGGCCGTAGTCTCTAATATAATCTGTCTCTCTTTGCTTAGCTTCTCTATCTTCTCTTGAAGGAACAACGACAAGAAGTTGTTATTCGTCTTCAATCTCTTCAATTGATGCTCGCAAACTGACATACTGTCTTTGTTGATCAAAACAGGCAAAGATCTAACTCCTGGTCCATAAAGTCTAGTCTCAAGCTTCATGTTCTGTTCCTTCAATTTAAGAAGCCTGCTCGACAATTGCAGTGCTGCACTAGAGCCATTCTGGTACTTCTGCCGAACCGAATCGTTTTCTTCGTTTAGTTTTTTCAACTCACTCTCAACAATGAAAAGTTCCTTCTGAAGCTCTTCTAGCGACTTTTCCTGATTTTCTGTAAATTCCATCAACTTTTCAGTTGTTTCCTTCTTGTGTTCAATAAGAAAACTATTTCTTCGTTCCAACTCTGTCTTCTTCTCTATAGTTCTGATCAAATCTGTTTCAATCCTTCCAAGCTTCTTCTCGGCAAACCCAGCATCTTCATTAAGTCTTCTTAACTTGCGGTAGCTATCTGCAATTTTGTCTTCATCAAAATCGTATTGCATTTGCCGTTTTGATTCAATTTCTCTAAACTGGGGGATCTTACTGTGCAACTCGTCCGTGGTAGTTTCTATCTGATCGAGTCTCAAGTTAAGGATCTCAGCCAACTTCTCTTTATAGCTCTTGTAGTCATAGCTCTTTAACTTGAAATTCTCATGAACAGTATCAAAAGTAGAATAGTTGGAATTCAATTTCTTCATCAACTTCTCATCTGTGAAGTGCAAGTTCAATTTCTTGTTATAATCTTGTAAAAGAGAGGGAAACAGCGCATGTTTCCCACGGTTGAACCAACTCTGCAGTATGTTCATTCGTCCTCCGTATACATCAAGGAAGAAGTTCTTGTCCTTGACCTCGAATAAATTGAATCTGTTCACTATGAAAGTGTTGATCACTTGAAGTTTCCACTTGAAAAGAGGATTGGACGTGTCTTTTTCGTAGTTGAGCGAAGGTCTAGGCTCAGGAAATTGGAGCTGTACATGCTCAATAGAAAAAACTGGCACAGCAATGTAGACAGGCGTTTCTTCAGTTTCTCCTCTAAGAAGTTCTATACTTGGACTCGTGACATCGAGTTTGACGTCAAACGAAAAAATCAAGTTGAACTTGGAATTACCATTACCAGAAGACGGTACATAGTTATTGTACAACTGCTGTGATGTAACCAAGTACAAACATACTTTATCCTTCAACTTCTTGTTCTTGGGATCGTGGAAGTCAGGAATGCCCCTGTTATCATTGTACAATTTGGCGTTGCTAAAGTTGCTATAATAGATTCTCTTTCCTATAACCAAACCTTCAATGAGTTCAATCTCCTTGACACTCTGAGCCACTACAAGAACATGGAACCCACCAGGTCCACGTTCACTTTCTATTAGTGAGTCTATAATCCTGTTGAACAAATGAAACTTTCCAGACATGGCTACCAACCTCTCGCTTACGTCCAGCAAAAGAAGCTTCTTGGGCATGAAATGGTCCACTAACAACGAGGGATGGTTGTTTATGATGCTGAGCTGGTCAAACAAAAGTGTTATCTTGTCAAATGAGCTGAGTGCGTTGCTGGAGTTGGTCACAGATTCCAACAAACTGTCTATGCTAGTTCTCAGTCTCTTGGAACGAACTTCACCAACAAGGTCCGCAGTGAAAAGTTGAACTACAACCTCAGCTAATTCTTTCTGGAGTCGCGTCAATACTGTTGGTAAATAGAAGATACTGCTTTCATGGTGCTGGTCCTGTTCAATGAGAGTATGTGTCGTAGAATGGATAGCAGCATTTTCATCCAAAATTGAAGTCATATCCACTTCCTGGGTCATAAATATTGATGAGGGAGGATCTTCCAGTAACATATCCATAAGGTTCATCTTGAAATTGGATCTTTGAGCAAAGTCCTGTAAAGACGGATTTCATTATTGGCTGATCAAAAGCTCAAAAGCTCAAAAGAGTGCAATTCAGAGTGTGTATATAGAAACTTCATTCACCCAAAAAATGTCGTCAAATTATCTTATCAACCTCTTAATGTCTCTTGCACAATATCAGTATATTTTCCTTGGAGTATAAAGGCTGTGAAAAATGTTGAATTATCCCTGATACATTTTTCACCTCAAGAAATGCATTTTTCCGTTATTTGGATGTAGAATGCAATATATATGTAACACGTAATGTACAATTTAAATCTACGCTACAATAACTACGTCAGTACTACATTTGTAATTAACCCTGTCATTGTAATATACTCTATCGTTTTCCTTTCTTGCGAACTACTACATTCAACCCTATGCTTCCCAAACTATCCCATACTTCATCCTCAACCTTCTTCGGCAACTTACGCCCATACAAACACTGATCAACAAGCCACATACCAACTACAAATTCATGTTTGTTAAGAGTGCCATCTTTTCTGAAGTCAACCAAGCTCCAAATGGCTTCTAGTGTTTCTCGTGGTAATCTACTTCTTTTCCATATTCTTCTCACAACGACTCCATGTATAAGCTGGTCAATTTCAACGGAAAGTAAACCATGGAAGTTTTCTTGATCACTCATTTTTCCAGAATCAAATGTTCCAGCTTTGGAAGAAAGACGTGCTGCCTTTCTTGAATCCTCCTCTTCTTCCGGTTCGGGCTCAGATTTACTATTTACGTCATAATCTACACCTATTAATCTGGTGACTACTGAGCTCATATAGTTGCCTTTGTTACTGGCCCAAAGACCCTCGTACCGTTTTCTTTCTTGTTCTGAGATACTTGACAATTCGTTGTGGTTTTTCCATGGTTTGTTTTCGTTGAACATATACTTTTTCTCCTTTCTTCTGTTAGTATTTCTCATTGTCGATTTCAATCGCACCTGTTGTGTGGGAGGAGTTAACATCTGCGGGGCCCTCTTTCCATAAGAACTATCAGTCTCGTCTTCGTCCTCGGCTTCGTCCAGATCAAGGAGGTTTACTTCGGTATCAACATATTTTGGTAGTCGAGAATATTTCTTAAGAAAATTTCCTTTCTTCTCACTCTTCTTATGTTTCTTGACATCAGGAAATCGAGGAAATTTAGAAAGAGACGAATTTACATCATTTTCCAATGTGACATCGGCATCAGTGGAAGAGTATCCATCTGGAAGAGACTCCACAGATTTATCATGGAACATCGGAATCACAGATTCCTCCTTTAGACACCCTACCGACTCATCATCTACAAATGTACTACTGGCAAACGAAGCGCCACTATACAGTTGAAGACTCACAAGATCTGGAGGTGGTTTTCTTTTGGGTTTTGATTTGGGAGTTTCTACGGATGTATCTGCCAGGATCACCTGGCCTTGAACTGCGATCTGCGGAGGATTACTTTTGTAGGACAAACTCTCAGAAGAGCTGGTCTTTGCTAGTTCATTATCCACAGGAGGTCGCTCCTTAACAGTTGTACTAGCATCATATATCACCGAATCCTCATCTCCATCGTGGTTGGCTTTGGAAAGACACGTAGGTTCAACTTCCAGAAATGAGGAACCAAAAGATGAAATCGAATTATTATTATCCAAAGGTTGGTATATGTGTGAGTTGACAACCTCCTCCTGTTGAAGATGGGCTATATCTTCGGATGAAAGCAGCGAACTCTTGGAAACGCTGGTGACAATGCGTTTCAGGTCTATTCTGTCTCTGATTCCATTAATCATAGCCTGGTTCTTTTCGGATATCAGAGGTCTCACGCTTGTTCCCGAGACGATCTTCGAAGAAATGGAGTTACGTAAGTTCTTCAACATCTCCTGAGGCTCGTATAAAGACGAAATTCGTTTTTGGCTCGGATCTTTTCCCACAGATTTAGATTCTATAGATTGTTTCACGTTGTTGATCATATCCTTAGGCATGATAGTCAGAGAGACTGAAGCAGGTAGACCCTTCAGCTGCACATATCGCCTGTGAGACTCTTTGTATGAATTGTTATCGTATGATGCTAGTGACAGAAGTGACTCCGCATCATTTCCGGTGTATGTATTGCCAATAGTGAATGAAGAAGTCAGTCTATTCTTCAAAGCTAAGCTTTCTGAAGCCGCCAATTTTGCGGCCAGTAATACAAGCGAGGAGTCAGCTTTTGCAAGTGGAGTGGTACCACGCTGCTTGTAAACTCCGGAGACTAATCCACTTGTTTTAGATGTCTTTACCGCTTTTGGAATGGGTTTGCCAGATATTGGTGCAGTAATAGTTTTAGCCACAGGTTTAATTGTAGCTTTAATTCGAACAGTACTCGAAAGTTTTGTTGGGCGACTCTGTAACGTTGTGACACTCGAGTTGGGTGGAGCTGGTGAACGCATCTTGGTTGATTCAGCGGATGTGGGCATCTTATATGAACCAGTGTTTCTGTACAGAGGAGAATTACTACTTGTATTACTATTGGAACTAGTAGTTAGACTCTTGAAGGCAGCCATTGCCGCCGCATGTGAGGCTGTAGAGTTTTCAGTCATACTCTTATGCTATTGAGCTTTTCCGAATGTTTTCTGCTTTGTTTTGATAAGAATTTCAAAGAAAACCATATACTTACATTTTCAGTTTAAACGAGACATTTAGAATTACCTTGACAGATCAAAACTATTAGGAAAATGTCGCGCCAACTTCCACATTCTTTTTTTCCCGAAGTAAAATGCTGCACTTTTGTCGAGCCGCAGTTGCAAAAAGGCTGTATCTGTTGGCATAACACCAATTCTTACATTCTTCTGGCTGAAACTCCAAATCTCATATTTGGAAGTATCTGGGACTGCCTTATATTACACTCCTGTTATAATCTACAAGACTTTCCTCTGTCTATATTGTTCATCTATTGCTATTCTATGCTATCTACTTTCTCTTTCCTTTGGATGAGTTGACATAACGACCACGGCCCACCTTTACACTAGAATGTCTTCCGGAATTGTTGCTGCTAAATGGTGAAACAAAGTTGTCCGCACTGCCACCTCCAATCCACTCTTCCAACAACTTCTCTTGTTGTCTTCTCTGCCACTCGTCATCTTTGACTGCCTTCTGGTACTCTTTCTGGTCTTCTCTCAATATCAACGGGTTCTGTAAAGACTTGTGACGGTTCTCTTTGTTGTGTTGGTATCCACCATTACCAGCCAATTTCTGCTGGTTCTTACTCAATGGAGATGGCAAACTGAACTTTTCTCCTCTCTTGATCCACTGGAAGTTAGCTTTCAAGTGTGGAGTAATTCTGCCGGTAATGTTGTCCACAGAAACTGCACATCTCAACAATGTATTACCACCACACTTGGGACAGAAATGCTTAGGTGTACCATTTCTAGGAATGGGTGTCAAACGGAAACAGGCATGACATCTGTACATGTAGTTACGAACTCTCTTGATCTGTTTACCAGACGATGGGTTCATCAAATTGAGACCAATCTGCATAGCTACATTTTGACAGGCAAAATCTCCTGTGGAAAGTGCTACCTTGATGAAAGGCTCAGGCTTATTGTTGGATGTTCTTTCCTGAATCTGCTCACTGTTATCTTTCATTATTTCTTCCATCAAGTTTTCCGGAGTGATCCATTCTCCATCATCGTCATCTTCTTCGTAATCCTCTTCAAGGAGAATTTCTTTACTTTCATCTATTTTTTCAGACTTGACTTCTGGTTCTTGAGTAACTTCGATTGTAGTTGGTTCTTCATTTTGTTCTTCTATCTTAGTCTCTTCCACTTCTGGAGTGGTTTCTTCAGATTCTTCATCTAAAGCCTTTTGTAATTCGGCTTCTCGCTTTTCTCTCTGTCTCTTTCCTCCTCTACGACGTGGTTTCTTAGCCTTCTTAATCTCATCAGTTACTGAGACTGATTCTTCTTTAACTTCATCTTTAGCTTCTTCAAATGAACCTTCCCTAATTTCTTCCTTATTCTCCTCAACTACAGAAGTCTTTTTCTTGTACTCTAGCTTCTCACCTGGGTACTTTCTCAATCTCCAAGGACCATTATTTAACTCAATCTCCAATTCATAGGCAAGTGCAATAATGTGAATATCGTTAATAGACAAAACAGCATAGTCACCAGTCAACTTTGCAAAACTACTGACCTTCTGAATATATTCAGGTTTTGGGTGTCTAATCTTAAGCTTGTCTCCCCATAAGATCAACTGCTGTCTGGAATGTTCATCTTTCAATTCTCCATGAACTCCAGGTGTAGTGTAAAACGTCTGTGCATGTTGCTGAAGAGCTGTTGCTGGTTGGGTAATGAGCGGAGTGGCATCAAGAACAAGTGCCTTAATGTTCGCCAACTTTTCAACTACAGCATCGGTCATTTTGTTTAGGATGAAGTGGAATGTATTGGTTGATTTATATAATTTATCAACTTGTATAGTCTCACATAGTTAAGGTGAAAAAAATTATAGGATGAGATGGTTCACGTGACCACATCAGATAATGTTAGAGGAAAGTTTACAAGACTTGGATATTCTACAAATAATGTAAGTTTCTACGAATAGAACAGGGCAAATCACAAGGAGTGCTTGAAAAGAGAGATGCAATATAAATTTCTTTTATGGATACGGACGGCACCCAAATATGTTTATGAATCTTTTAGAAGGATACTATAGATATAAACAGGCGATGTGATACTGCATATAACCATAATTTGATATGGGGAACAGACTTAGAAATGATATCAGATCGTAGAGTCTATGAGGCATTGTACTGACATCTAACTATATAGAAAGACACCTTGGTGAAATAAACTATGACGTAATTCTTTGGTTTTCATGGTTTGTTTGTATTTAAATGAAAATGCCATTTTTTTCGTAAAAAGTACTTAAGAAGTATTTTTGAATGTTGGGCAGTTAGTTATTTTAGAATACACTTTATTTTCATAATCTAGTTTTCTTGGAATAATCTTTCTGCATTTGAAGAAATGAGCTGAAATAGGTGCTACCCTACGGTCCTGATCGAATTAAAGCTACGTAACTCTTTAACAATGTTCTCATGTGTTCGTGCCATACCGGATAATCTACGATACAAGTCTTCTTTGAAGAAAAAGACCAAAATCAAAGCCCTCCCCACAACGATTAGGCTGCGGATACCACCGACTCTGATTATAACTCAATCCCTTACATAGAATGAAAAAAGCAGTTACATATCCTTGGCAGCACATTATAAGACATGTACCCGCTTAGTAAGCGCGTAGACAACATCCGAGAAGTACTTGGCCACAAACCATACAACGTTGCCGCGCAGAAGCAAATAAGAGTAGTATTTAAATTGCACATTTTTCTCAACATGTTTTTTGTTCTAACTATCAAACAGTATTAATTGTTCCAAGCGCTACCATGTCTCAACCTAAAATTACATTACACTGGTAAGTTCGATTCTTATATACATATGAAAGAATCTGCTAACAAGAAATAGGTTAAATGCTTCAAGGTCGCATCGTATTTTATGGTTGTTAGAAGAACTCGGCCTTAAGTATGACATCAACTTGTACCAAAGAGACAAACGGAATAGAGCACCACCAGAACTCTTCAAGATCCATCCATTGGGAAAATCTCCCGTTGTGGAAATTGAGGAGGAAAATGGAGAGAAGAAAGTGTTAGCTGAAACAGGCCATATAATTAGCTATCTTGTAAGGAAATTTGATACTAAGGCTCAATTAGGTGGTAAGACAGAAGACGATAAAGAACAGATTGACTACTTTACTCATTACACTGAAGGTAGCTTGCAACCAATCTTGGTAGCATTGTATGTGAACGATATGGCTAAGAAACAATCTCCATTTGGTGTGAAGTTCCTTACGGCTATGATTGTAGGAGCCATCAATAATGCCTACTATGGAAAAGAAGCTTTATTGCAGTTACAATACTTAGAAGACTGTTTGAAGAAACAACATCAAAAAGGAAGCAAGTACTTTGTTGGTGATTCGTTGACTATAGTCGACATCTTGATGGAGTTCCCTCTCAAGACTAACCTATTTGCGAATCCAGAAAGAACAAAAACGCTACTTGGCTCACATGCTCTTGAGTCAAAATATCCAAACACCGTTGAGTGGTGCAAATTTATTACGGAAGAGCCCGGTTTGCTTCGTGCCAACAGAGCGATCCAAGAAAGAAGCAAATTGTAGTTCAAGTTTAGTAACAAAACTTATTTGAGTATATAGTCCTTGTTTATTAATTTATGAAGCATTTAAAGATCCTCCTCATCGTGTTTCTCTCTACAAGAGTACTGGACCTTGTGATAGAAGTTTTATTTACTTCGAAGCGTTTTTAAGATTTTCCATCTCAATTCAGTAACAGAGTTCACAGGTTGACACTTCTCCTTGAAACATAAAGTTACTTCTACAAGTTTATAGCGTAGTGAAACTCTAAAATGTATTTACTAAATGCCTTAAATGGAAGGTATATGTTGAGATCTTCCTATTAGATTTTTCTGCCCCGGATTTGTTCTTTTCTCGTCAATAAAACCAAATCAAAAATCAAAAATCATTTATATCGTTGGGCCATAGCTCTCGAAGGAGAGAGATTGCAGTTTTTTGCCAAGCATTAACTAAAAACTGACAGATTCGATACTCTACAAATGCAATTGTTCCACTTGTGTGGTAAACAATAATTTAGCTTATATGTGCCCCGCATTTTTTATTTCCCAAACCGGAAATTTTCACTTTTACAAAATGCGCTACCAATATTTAACAAAGGCAACATCGACCAAGATGCCTTTGTATATATAGCCGACAGGAGGAGCGGTCTGATTATGCATTGTATGAAGACTCAGAATAAGAACAAACTTGCCTATATTTAAAATGCCTTCTCCTGCTAGAGACAAATTCATCTTGTATTGGTAAGTGAAAAACCATAACAATCTCCATATCTTTGGGTGCGAATATCTATACTAACGAATTACCAGGCTCGACCAATCCAGAGCCCACCGAGTGTTGTGGCTCCTTGATCTTTTGGAGCTCGACTATCAAGTCAGAATTTACCTCAGACATCCAAACACCTGGCGTGGACCTAAAGAACTTTTTGAAATCCATCCCACAGGCAAGGTGCCTATCTTAGAAATAGTTTATGCCGATGGCCTGCAGCCTCTTATTATTGCTGAGACTGGACATATAATGCAATATGTTGTACAGAACTACGACTTCAACAAGATATTAACTCCAAAGACACCCAAACAACAGTTTGAAGTTGACTACTACTTGCATTTCTCTGAAGGTTCCATCCAGCCAATCCAGATCACATTGTTAATCAACTCTGTAGCTAAGTCCATTGCTCCATTTGGGTTGAAGAGAGTTACCAAGTTGGTTTCCAAAGGCATGAATAATGGTTATTACCTTCATGAATGGAGACTTTTTATGGATGCGTTGGACAAAGCTTTGGCCAAGAATGGCACTGGATTCTTCGTTGGTGACAAGTTGACTGCTGCTGATGTCATTTTGTCTTTCCCGGTCTACGAAAATGTGTTTGACAACTTGGAAGGCGTCAAAGAAATCACAGGAGAAAAGAGAGATCTTAGAAAATTGTTTCCACATTTGGCCAGATGGGCTGACATGGTTGCCAACCATCCCTTGTATGTCAAGGTTACCGACATGATGGATGTGAAAGTGGACGACCTCATTGCCAACAACCCACAATTTACCTACGATATGGGCAAGGGTGAACATTAGAAAGTGTAAATTTATTACAAAGAATAAAATATGATCCTACAACAAAATGACCATGATAATGAAGTACTATTTGGGCAAGCTGATGCCATAGTATATTTAGTATACCCCATATAAAATTTACGTACGATAAATAAAGAAGCAATCCGCATTAAACTCAACATGAACTGACTGACAAGAGTGAACTCACTAACAACATTTTTCGGAGCACATGTAGTTTGTCGATTGTACCTGTCAAAATTGGAACTTTGTTGATTGCAAATTTGGTTATCTCGCCCGAGTGCGACCATTTTCGCAGCCACAATTGAAATGAGCATAAACCAAAATATGAATTCAAAAATGCTCTCATTACTAAACTTTAGAGACTATAAAAATTTGCCTTATTATGAAAACGTCGAGAACAATTAGAATAATTATACGAGACTTAACGACCATGACGGAATTGCCTCTCCAAAAAAATATTTAAGAAAGTTCGATTGAACTCTCTATGAAACCCATTGGATGTTACTTCAAAAGTAGTTTAGTATCGCTAAATGATTCCAGAGCAAGTATGGACAGAATGTAATAGCATGGACCGAATGTAGCATGTTGCAATCCTAGTAAAATTCAACCAGAAGTTCAAGTAAGGTTTAGAAGGTTCTTCTGCCCACAAATTATTGGTGATTGCGACAATGAACAATTCAAGAGAACAAAGGAAATTAAATGAAGTCTTTAATTGTGAAACTTTCTGATGGTGTCAGATTGTACTTTTTCTTGATTAAAAACTATTATTCTAATACATTTAACAAGCCTGCCTAGTATTCCGTACGCTAGTCATCTCTAACATGAACAATACCAGCCCAATTCAGCCAAAAAATTAACCAACTTGATTATCATCTAGTTCAATACCCAAAGAGAATAACTGATTATAGCCAATTAGAAGAGAGCCTTGAATACTACGTTTCTCCGGATTATATTCAAGTCAATATTATTCAATATAAAACACTGGCAGAATAATAGACGACTATATTGCTCCAAATCCTGCATGCGAACATATGAATCGCAACCATGCAGAAATCACCAGTTTGCAGCCTGCAATCTACGATAACGTAAGGAAGCCACACAATTTGCATACTGTTAAGTATGGAGGGGATCTTTCACATTTGCTCCTGACAAAATTTGCTATTGGTCGCTTTTCAAGATAAATATATGAATGGAGTAATGTGGCTTTCATTAATAAGCAGCTATTAATAATAAAGCTCCTACGTAGTCAGATTTCGTCGGTTCCACGGATTGATTTGGGAATTCCGTTTTTGTAGAAACCGGAACATCCCTAATGTGGATTACCAATATAAATACCACCGTAGCCCTTGGAATTGCACATTTGTAGTAACAGTTACTGTACTGAAACGATTTCCTGGTGAATAACTTTCTTCTCTAATAACTATTTCTCAATATGGCTCCAGCTGCTACTGCCCAAAAGACTTCGGACAAGGACGAATTAGATGCTACAGTCAAGAAGTTGGCTTCCTTGAAGCCAATTGGTCACTCCAGTTATACTGGTGCAATCAAGGCTGGCTACTCTGGTTCTTGGGCTGAAAAGCTTCCTGAGACCACGAAGGCTAGATATGCCAGACATGGCGTTGACATCTCTAAGGGTTACCCTTACGTACCTGAATTTGACAAAATTCCTAAGTTTGTCGATGAAGCTTACGCTATTAGAAACGAGGTGTACCCATATGTTGAGAGAGGTGCCAAGGCTGACCCCGAGAAGAAGGCATTATTCGGTGCTGCCAAGGAGGTCATCAACTTGACCAAGCATCTTGGTACTGAGATTGTTGGTTTGCAATTGAGCGACTTGAGCGATCAACAGAAGGACGAATTGGCTTTATTGGTTGCTGAAAGAGTTGTTGTTTTCTTTAGAGATCAAGACTTGTCTCCCCGGAAGCAATTGGAATTGGGCCACTACTGGGGCCAAGTTGAAGTTCATCCACAAGTTCCTCGTATCAGCGAAGAATTCAACGGAGTCTCTGTGATCTGGCAAGATTACTACCGTGCCAAGTATGGTTTACACCTTAGTTTCAAGAGGGCCATCGGTGGTAATGCACAATGGCACACTGACTTGGTTCATGAGCTTCAGCCAGCTGGTATTACACACTTGCACAACGATGCTATTCCATCTGTTGGCGGTGACACATTGTGGTCTTCGGGTTACGCTGCTTACGATAAGTTATCACCGGCTTTCCAGAAGTTCTTAGATGGCAAGACTGCTATCTACAGATCGGCCCATCAATATGTTGACCCAGAAAACCCATTGAAGGGTCCAAAATACGTTGAAAGGGAACACCCTATTGTCAGAACTCATCCTGCTACTGGGTGGAAGTTCTTATTCGTCAACCGTTCAATGACCGTCAGAATTGTTGGTTTGGAACCAGAGGAGTCTAAGACTATTTTGGAATACTTGTTTAGCGTCTACGAGAAGAATTTGGATATCCAGGTCAGATTCAACTGGAAACCAACCAAGGAAGGCTTAGGTACATCTGCCATCTGGGATAACAGAGTTTCTCAACACTTTGCTGTCTGGGACCACGAAGGCAAGGAAAACAGACACGGCACCCGAGTCACTTCTTTGGCTGAGATTCCATTCTTTGACGAAAACTCAAAGTCTCAGAGAGAAGCCTTGGGCTTGTCTTTGGACTAGGCTACACGTATTTTACAAAAGCTTCCAATACTCAAAAAGGAAATATTTCTTAAGTGAAGCAACCCGGTTTATCTCTATAAGATAATGAGCTCATGGAAGTGGAATAAGAAATAGCAAAACTGTACAGAGTTGCAAAATAAAATGTATGAATTATTATTCAAATTAGTATTTGTTCTTGCGCAATTGTAATGAATTTCAGAATTTCTTAAAGATACGGAGGATAACACAAAGATGTAATTTAGACAAAAGTGGGGGAAAAGCTACAAGAAATTGAACTTGTCAAGGAGTAATTGTATCGACCGGCAAGAGGACCCCCACGTAACAGGGAGGTACGAACCACTTGGTGACCACGAACTCAACAAAAATTGAGTTTAGACAAAGTTAGAAAATCCCGTTCCCTTAACAAAACGGTTCCAGGCGCCGAAGATGCCGTTGGCTACCTTTGATGAATGGGTTCCTGTGTGAAGTTCGGCAGAGACAAGGAAGGGATAACTGGACCGGAAAAAGAAAAGGTTAACAGAACGAGAGATTGAGGCAGTCGCCCAAGTCAAAATGAATCGTCGAAGAGATAATAAAGGAATGATTGGTAAACTGATTTTGTACGTGAATAATTAAATTGACATTATAGTATAAAATTTAGCGTGAAATATTACCGTTGAATAATCTTGCTGTAGGGAGAACTTTTTGTGATGAGAGATTCGGTAGAGTAAAATTAAAAGCTTGAAAGCTAAGACAGTTGGCACTACAGCAATTTGCTTGTAGCATAGTAAATTAGAGAGAGAACACCGATTCAAATATGGGCCAACTCATTCCCAAATGGAGGCTATGAACTGAAACGGAGTGAAAAACCTGGTCAAATATAATCTTGATTCCGACTTAATCCTTATTGCCTTTTTTGTACATGTACGGCCAGGCGAACTGACCAGGTAATAACCCAAAAAAAGTCCCTACGAGGAGACCGAAAATTTTTCAATTTCCGCCTAAAACGAGAATCACGTTTCGCGGTAGCGAGTTCCCAATGGCGGCGTGCGGAGACCAGATCAACAGCTCTTCTTCCATTATACGGTGAAGTCCTGGGCGTGTGCCACAAAATCCTTGCTGGTTCTACAGCCAGCCAGCGCCTTGAGGCCAACAAAAGCAATCTCTGTTGGTGGTGGAAACTCTCGCTAGCCCACAAATCACTCCTGTTCTCACTAATTTTTGTCTCGACTTCTGTCTCGTTTTCTCCCTCTACTCCAGTGGAATCTCCGTCAGATTGCCATATTTCTCGTCAATTCTTGTTATATGGCCGTATTTCTCTCGCAAACCCTCGCTTCACTTCTCCCTGAACCTCCCTACTCCCGCCAGAAAACTGGTGCACTTTCTCACTGGTCTCTCGTTTCTGTGTTTTTGGTCGTTTCGAATGTCAACTTTCCCTCACAAAAAAGAATACACAAATCGGCTCTCGTCTTATACCACCCAGTTTTTTTCTCTTCGTTTCGCTGCCGTTGATTTTTCTTTTGTTCCAATAACAAACAACTACCAACATCGACACCACACGCAACATCTTCGTGGTCCCAACTTCATCACACCATCGCCCCGCGGTACGGATCTATCCTATTGATAAAACCCGGCTCTCCCTACGTTGTTTTGACTGACTAGCGTCCATTGGTCCAGACCACATTCACCCGCCTTCTTCAGAGCCAGACAATCACTCGTATCAGTATTCAGCAAGTACGGGATCCACCGCCGTTGAACTTATATAAGAACAAGAGCCAGTGACCCAGAACGATATAAACAGTCTGTACCTATTTGGTTGAGTCGTCACTATCTATTTTATTGTTGTTCATTTTCCATTTCGTATATTGAATCTGATTTCACTTTTCATCTTGATTTAGATTCTGAAATCCATAAATCAAGCTTTTGATTGAAAACATTTTTATTTTCATTGTTGATAACCTTCTAATAATCGACCGTGTCACCTGGATATTGACATTATCGTTATCGATTTGATATTATCATATACCAATTCGATTTTATCTTATATTATCGATTGTTTGACTTTGTTCTAAACGTACCTAGATTCTGATATTCTCACTATTCTAGACTTTCAATCTACCAGTATCACCTTCCATTGATATTCCATTGTTACCCTTTGCATTTCTCCTTGTATACTCAACATAATCAACAAACTCCCCCAGCATACAATTCATCATGTCTCGTGCTCAATTGTCCACCAACCCAGCCGCTTTAGCCGCTGCTGTCGCCTCCCACAACCCTTCGGGAAACAGCACATCATCGTCAAACAACCTGTCTGTCGTTGGCTTGCACTACAAAATCGGCAAGAAGATCGGCGAAGGCTCGTTCGGTGTTATATTCGAAGGTACAAACATAATAAACGGAGTCCCTGTAGCCATCAAGTTTGAACCCAGAAAGACTGAGGCTCCTCAGTTAAGAGATGAATACCGTACCTACAAACATTTGCAAGGATGCGAAGGAATTCCCAATGCCTACTACTTTGGCCAAGAGGGCTTGCATAACATTTTGGTCATCGACTTGTTGGGACCCTCGTTGGAAGACTTGTTCGACTGGTGTGGCCGCAGATTCTCTGTCAAGACCGTGGTTCAGATAGCTATCCAGATGTTGAATTTAGTGGAAGACGTCCATCGCCATGATCTAATTTATAGAGATATCAAGCCCGACAACTTCTTGATTGGACGTCAGGGTTTGCCAGACGAAAACCACGTTCATTTGATCGATTTTGGTATGGCCAAACAGTACAGGGACCCCAGAACCAAGCAACATATTCCATACAGAGAAAAGAAGTCTTTAAGTGGAACAGCACGTTACATGTCTATTAACACCCATTTGGGTAGAGAACAATCGAGAAGAGACGACTTGGAAGCACTTGGCCATGTATTTTTCTACTTCTTAAGAGGCCAGTTACCATGGCAAGGCTTGAAAGCTCCTACCAATAAGCAAAAGTACGAAAAGATTGGTGACAAGAAAAGAACTACGCCAGCTGTGACTTTATCTGAAGGTTTACCCAGACAATTTGCTGAGTACTTGGACTCCGTCAGAAGCTTGCCTTTTGACTCTGAACCTGCTTATGAAGAGTATAGAATGTTGTTGTTATCTGTTTTGGACGATTTAGGCCAAACTTGTGATGGTGACTATGACTGGCTTCATCTTAACGGCGGGAAAGGATGGGATGCAACTATTAATAAGAAACCAAACTTGCACGGCTATGGCCACCCCAACCCACCTAATGAGCGTGAAAGAAGACACCGCGACCAAAGAAGAAGCAGACAACACCAGCAGCAGCAAAATGGAACACAGCCACAATCTCAGCAACAACTTTCTGCTGCTCAATTGCATCAACAAAAGTTGCAGCACTTGGTCAACAGACCCTTGCCTCCTATCAAGCAGGAATCGCAAGGGGCTGGAGGATTGCCTCTTAGCAACTTGAACGGTAATGGCGAGATGTTGGATTCCGCCATCAACAACCAACCTACCAGCGCCAAGTATGAGGCCAGTCCACAGAACAGAGCTGGCCAATATGAACAACAACAAATGGTCGAAGACCACGACGAACACAAGGGTTTTTGGTCCAAGATATGCTGCCAATAAAACTGAACTTTTTCTAAATTTACATTGTTTCTTTCGATCTTTTAGTTGATTCATCCGTTTTTATATCGATTATACTAATTCAATTCATCACGATTTTTATATAGCTAAAATAATTCAGATTATTATAAGAGGAAAATAATTGCAGAAAATAAGTAGAGTCTGATTGCAATGCTTATTGGCAATAATAAATTACTTTGCTGCTCTTTGCCATTCTTCTTCAGACACTTCCATCTCGGTGTAAGTCTTCCTCAAGTAGGCTTCGATTTCTTGCAAAGTTTGAACAGTCTTCTCCTTCTGGAACTTTCCGTTTTCGTCACGACTAGACTTGTTCAACAAGTCCAACTTCTGTTTCATCAACTCAACTCTGTAGTTGATCCACTGGGCGTAGAAATCATTGTACCTACTACCGTAGTTAATTTCTGGCTTGACTGTAGATAAGACCGAGTCGTCGTTTTTAGAAGGATCTTTGGCACGGTAAGAAGTTACCATTGTGATTCTCTCAGACATTCCCAAAGGAGTAGGGGCAATGTGTTCGATGAGTCTACCTTGCAAGACAGCAGCAGAACCAGCTTTGGGACCAGAAACTGCAACTACCTTTCCCTTGTGTTCACCTCCCATACGCAAAGTAGTTTCACCACCAATCATGTTGGTAGTGTCAGAAAGCATTAAAACACAGACAAATGGATAACTATCGTGGTGCCAGCCCACAATACCTGGTATGTCATCACCATTGGAGTTTCCACTGTAAGCTCTATTATGGGAGTGCTTGATAAGCTCATCTTCTGCAGCTGCCTGTGACTTCATGGAAATGTTGACATGGGCTATTTCGTAGTCCATGATGATTTCCAACTCGACACCAGCCATCTTGCTAACTAGTTCCATAGTCTTGGGGTGAGTCCATGCTTCATAGACAAATGGTGTAGAGACTTCGTCATCATTCTTGACGTACCCTCGGATGTTGCAGTCCATACCTGAAGTTGAATTGAAACAGAAACGAGAGAACTTCATGAATGTCTCCTTGTTTAAGATTTCGCTACGCATTATTGCGACAGCTTCATCGGTGAAAAGAGGGAATGAATCGGAAACTCCAACTTCCGAAACCTGGGCTGGGCTTTTTAAACCCAACTCGGTCATCGAAATAGTTCTTGTGCTTAAATACTCTTGTTGGGCTTCTGGTTCAGCATAGTACTTGAGGTGTTTGTAAGGGTCAAACTGGACTACAGATGGAATCAGATCCTGGAGGTCTTGGAAGGTCTGAGCCAAGTTGTCGTTGTACATGTGCTCTGGTAGAGCCCTGTGAAGGTTTCCATTGTGAATGGACTCAATTAAAGTAGCAGTAGCCATAACGTCAGATGTATTGTAGAAGCAGTGAAGTTGGGACCAACTGGAAGTTAACTATTTAAGTTATTTGTCAAAATCAAATAAATATCAATTTAATTTGACTCTCAGATTTATAACTAACAAACTAATAGAATGTTCACTAAGTTCCAAAAAAATATCCCGATAAGAGTAGATAAGAACGCAGGAAAGAATTCGAGCAGCAGATCAGATAAGGAAAAAAAACTGTCAACCTCATTTTTGATAAAGCAGATGCTCATCTATTTATACAACTCCACATCTTAACTAACAAAGCACAATGAGACTCATAGACGTATAAGAATGCAATGTTGCCCCCAAACAAGCAAAAATTCCATTGGTTTTGAAAAGATAGCGTCCTCGTTTTGTGTTCCGCCCCGAACGCAACTCTTATTTGGATGCAAAATTGCTGCCGCTTTTGTACATGCGATCCCGCCACTTGGGTTTCTATGGGGCACGTGATTGATTTCTTCAGACGGGGGGAGCTGGTGACGACTTGACGTTGATGGCAGGACTCCATTTCTAAAGAGAGGAGAAGAGCAGTTGTTATTGCAGAGCCGGTTCCGCCTGTCGCTTGGATATACCCTTACAAAGAATGCTCGTCGCCATTATTGTCTTTCCTGATGGGTGTAAAATTTATTCTGTGATCTAGTTCTATGGGAAATAACGATTGTTCCTTCGATTGATATCTATTCTTACTTTAAGTATATTAGAAAGGTTATATTGAATTGGAATGATGGATCGCACGGATAGTCTTTTCTGGGAGCAACATACATTATCGGCATTTAGTAATTCAGCATATTAATTTATATTTTTGTTTCATTATGTTTCTATGTATACAGCCACTTTGTCTATCCGTAAGAAAGACTGCTTGTTGGAAAACAACTGTAATAGCTTTCGATAATGAATCGATGAATGTGTAATGTTTGTTTGCACGATTATAATGCGATGACTGTAGTTATCTTTGGCGAATCCTGCGATGGATCCGAAAGATAAGATGTATGGGATTTGACAGAGGGACTGAATTTCACCTTTTAACTATATTGATCTGAAATGATCAGGCATCGCTCGCTCTTTGCTTTCCTTTCTCCAATTTGTTGACCCCTTTGTCGATATCAGATTTCGGAAATTTTCCACAGGATTAATAGGTGTTTCACTCTAGAATATTTCAGCTTTCAGAAGCTGATTGATGAGTTAACAATAACTTGAAGTCTGTATAGAGTGACGGTAGATTTGAATCACTTCTTCCTAAGTAGGCATTTTTTCTAGGAATGTAAGTTTTAATGGTTCGGGTGTGAACCCTGAAAGGCTAGCCGTGGGAAAATGTTGCATTTTAAATATAGATTGGATGGGTTAAACTTCAAGTTAGCTTCTACCCTTGTTTGGTTGTTTTCTGTACTGTGTCCCCCTTAGTGGTGGGACTGTAATGTGCATGATGGCTCCTTCATATTCTGTTTTGCACTTCAACACAGTGGGCTTCCGCTAATCGCTTGGATATGCCCTTCTACAAAATAGGATAGCTGTCTTTCTTGATGAGTATAACGATTGTATACTGTGCTTTGGTTCTATACAATATAAATATTGTTCCTTTGGCTTAAATCTCTCGCTCAGTTCAGTCCAAAAGGGAAGTTAATACAAAAATATGTATCAAACAGACAGTCTTTTCAGGGTGCTTATTCTTTCAGTTTTTGGCAATTGAAAATATTAAGTAAAAATGGCAGTTTCTCAGTATACAGCTGGTTAGTCTCTCCGTAGAAAGTCTTCTTGCAGAGTAAAATCCACCTAATGCAAATAGCATTCGACGAAACCTATCCCACCAAATCCGTTAGCCTTCATCAACATTGTGTGCATATTAATTGTTGAAATTGAGTGGCAGCTGATATCAGTGTTAACTGCTCTTAGGGGTTTCGATTCTTTAACTACCTCACTTCCATTTTAAAATTCATGATGTTAAGGGTAAATAAAATGCAATATCTCGGATAAAATGTTTTCCAAGGCTAGACACCTCGGATTGGACTTGGAGGTAAATGCTGACAATTAGATGCTCATAACACGACCTAATATAACTAGAAGAGAAGAACAGCTGTTGGATGCGGAAATGAATCCTACAGTCGCTTGAATATTCTCCCTCGCGGAAAAGTTGGTTCGCCATTCTTCTCTGCTTCAAGAAAAACTCACCCATCGGTTCTCAAGGTAGTGAGATATCTACTGGTTCTATTTTGTGGATTCCCGACATGTTCTACTTGTAAGATCCGCTTCTATTCTACTATGATTACTGACCATTCCGGGTTACTTTTAGCGATACTAAGACAATAGGCCCAAGAAGTATTTGTGGTGTGAAAGAGAGTCTAAGCTCCTGTTTCCGGCTCAGTTAGTCAACCCCAGAAAAAATGAGACTGCGAAACGGTGAAGAAAAGAATCCTTTACCATCTGGAAGTCCAGCGATCTGCATTTTGAACTCTGCCCTCAGTCTTTGTTCTTCGACAATTTAGCTGGGTCTGTTGACGACATTTCTTAGCTGAGAATCCTGTCCGAATTTTATTTACATACGTTATTCGCCGAAGCTTTTAATACAACTGTTGATACTTCCGCTACTACACTACCATGGCTCAAGAACACAAGGATGCCATCGCTGCCAACTTAAAGGCTTTTGATACAAGAATGGCCACCAAATACGATACTCTTGAACCCGTCAATGCCTTGAGTATATTGTCTACGAAGACATTGTTGGAGTTCGATGTTGGCAAACCAAGAAAAACTACAGAGGAATCGGCTCCTTTGCTTGGAGACCCTTCTAAACCACTTGTAGGCTTTACCTTGAACGACTTGCCTGAGCTCACTACATTCAGAGAGAAATTTCCTGCTTCTGTATTCAAGCCAGGTATGAAGCTACTTGATTTTGCTTGTGGTACAGGCTTAGTCACCATGAAATTCCCACCATATCTTGCAGAGAAAGGCAAGACGACTGAAATCGTAGGAATTGACATCAATCCCAAGCTTTTGAGCATATTCAACGACAAAGCTAAAAAGCATACATCTGAAGAAGTTTCAATAAAATCATATGTATACGATGTTTTGGACCCAGACGTTCAACCTGAGCTATCAGCAAAGTTTGGCGCAAAATTCGATGTTATCATTTGTACCATTTCCTATCACCACATCGATAGCTACCGTGAAGTTACCAAGAAATTGGCTGAATTTTTGGCACCTGGTGGTTGGCTCTTTATTGTTGATTTCTACAACGAGGATGTCGAAAAGGACATCTCGTTAGAAAAGGCTGGCAATGCTGTTAGACACATGGGAGGATTAAAAGTAGATGCTTTAAATGAGACCTTGGGAAGCTTCAGTGGCTTGACCAACGTTAGTGCTGCTAGAGAATTCTGTATCAAGTTATGGCAACCAGACATCTTTATTGAAAACCATTCTCGCCAGGATATCGTGGATAAGATGAATCTGGGTAACTTGGAATCAAAAAATGACACCGGTGATATTACATACTTGGTTGATAATAGTATCATTATTGCTCTTGGGCAAAAAAATTAGATCGTTCTATAATAGCTACTATGAAGATAAGTCTAATTTCATATATGGGTATATCCATACTGATTTAATAAAAGTTTAGCTCAACTATGGTTAACAGCATTGGTATATGCTGGAATCAAGAGTATATGTGTATTTAGCTTAATATATATCTGTAAATCTGCACATATTACATATTCTAAACATTCTCCAAGGGCTATCAGTTCTTTGTGGTTATTGTGAAAGATTCTACAACAGCTTTTCTTCCCATTCTTGATGGAGCATTCTTGATTGCAAAAGAAATAGAAATGTTGGTCGTGTGAACTCAACATTTATAACAACCTGAACTTTCCACTACCATTGCGGAAAGGAATCATAGAAGTATATAAGGTGATATATGCGGAGTCATATTGTTGAAAACAGAAGTGTTTCTGATTATACATCTTCTGCAGATCACACAGTCATATAAATCATACAAATCAGTGACAGGTTACAACTCCTTAAAGATTATCAAACATCAAAGAGATACCAGAGAACATCACAGGACACGTAAAGCAAACCAGATCCGGATTACAAACATATCTCCTAGAAACTTTACGAATAATCTAAGTCAGATAACTCATTTAAATATCTGGACAATTCCAATAAATACACTCAAGCATTTTTAGCACTTATTTAATTCATTGTTACGAAATGGCTTCTAGACAATCTCAGAGAAGACTAACCAAAGAGTACAAAGCCATTCAAGCAAACCCACCTCCATACATTGAAGCTAAGCCCAATGACGAAAACATCTTGGAATGGCACTACGTAATCACGGGTCCTCCCAACACTCCATTTGAAGATGGCCAGTACCACGGTATGTTGCGTTTCCCTCATGAATACCCCTTTAAGCCTCCCTCGATTTCAATGGTGACACCCAATGGCCGATTTTCCTGTAACACGAGGTTATGTTTGTCGATGAGCGATTACCATCCAGATACCTGGAATCCAGCTTGGAGTGTGGCTACTATTTTGACTGGACTCTTGAGTTTCATGACGGGAGATGAAAGCACTACCGGATCTATTAATACGAGTGAAAGTGTCAAGCGTCGTTTAGCTAGAGAAAGTTTACAATGGAACATCAAAGAAAACCAGCGGTTTATCAAGCAATTTCCTGATTTGGTCAAACAGAACAAGACTAATATTGAAATCCAGAAGCAGAAGCAGAACCTGAAAGAAAAGAAGAAGACTCTAAATGCGCATTTAGAAAACGAACAGCCTCTTGATGTGAGTAAGAACTTTGATTTGTTAGATCCAGAAGACAGAGCAAGATTATTGGTGGAGCAGGAGAAAGCAAATCCTGTTCAGAACAGTTTTGGTCTCATAGTAGGAGTAATGGCCGCAGCTTTCTTGGCAGCTTTCTTCAGCTTTATTAGAAGTGGTTAATACGTGAGAAATGTAGATTATTTTTATTTCTCAGTCGTATTTATGACATTATATAGTTTAGGTGTTATTTAGTTTAGTTGAATATATAGGAATCATAGATATTTCTAGCAGTGTATACGAAGTTGGAAACCACATATAAAGGGCCTTTATATGGAAGAAGAAACATTTTTGCATTTGCAACTGATTTCCTTATTGGGACTCATTATTTAATGAGCGATTTATGGAACAATTGGACTTGAAAAGCAAAAAAAAAAAAGAAAGCACAAAGAAATTGAAAGGTTATAGAACAATTATGTAGATATCATTAATGTATATATTGGACAAGTTGGAAGAATTTGTAGAAACTATGCAACACGAAACTCCTAAGAGGATAGTTCTCTATTTTCTGGGAACAACGAGAACTTGTTTTAAAGTATATAGATCGTCATTTTAGGTCTCCAGACGAAACCCTATAGTGACCTTGATAGTGGAACAGAGCCTTAAAATTACAATGAACTTCGTATACACATTTGCTGCGAAAACTTATCTTCTAGTTTTCGTTAATAGTGACGGTCAATCTCTACATTGTCAAGCTTTACATTTAGGAGTAAGGCTTACATTCAGAGAGTAGGACGAGCTGAAGGTGACGGCAGCGTTCTGCGACTTGGTGTAGAGGCCGATAACGATTAATCAATGAGAACCCAAGAGTCTTCTTCAGGATAGCGTTCGCTCAAACACGCCTCAATAAGACATGGCATCTCGTTCCGATACACTAAAGGCAGACAATATATTCCAGGCTTAAGCTGCTAGAGTAACAGAGATATAAATAGCTGTCGCGTTGGGGTGCAAACAATGCTAATAAACAAACCGTGGCTTGTGTGAAATTTACTCTCTGAGGAGGAAAGATTCTAGTACCAATTCTTTGGATCAATTTGGTCAACAGAATATTTATTCCATCCGTTCAAAGTGACTTCGAATTGAATCTCGTCCGGGTTCATGAGACAGCAACGTAACTGAGACTAGCCGATTCAAAGTTTCCGGACTATGGATAGATGTTCAAATCGAAATTTACGGCCTCGTTCTAGTGTCTGAACATGAAATCCCTTCGTACAATTCTAGCCATGCATGGGCTATTTTGTATACAGTTATGTTGATTCGAGAGATAGAGACCTTCCGTTGTGTTTATTATTATTTTGCTGTGTTTATTATTATTTTGCTGTGTTTGTTACAGGAGTTGTGATGGTGTCACAGATGACGACGTGAGACAGCCCCTGCTACTAGATGAATTGTAACTGTAGTATACGAGAACCACAAAAAGAGAAATGAGGATAAAGAACAAATATAGAAGTAGATCAATAACAGATATTGATACCAGCAGAGACATTGGAAGCTAAAGAGCTTTCGTACGTAGCAAATCTGTATGTATTTCTGTCACTATTTGTATATACATATCAATACAAATATAAATATATATGTTTATTTACAATTATATATATATATATCTTCATCACCTGCTTCCTTCTATCAACCACTCCTCCAGGCCAGTACAAGTCCCCAAGCTGAGAATTCCAAGCCAAAAATTTACAACTTTTTCTTCGGTATATACACTGAGAAAAAAACCGGAAGAGAACTTTTTTCTGAACGTCTCGTGGATCATTTTTGGTGTACGATTCAAATCAGTCATACTGTTTTTCTCTTCTGTTGGCTGGCCTTCTTCTCTTTTGTATTCTTGTTGCTTTGAATAAACCAGAACCATCGTGCTTCAAGACTCAACCCGTCCCATCAGCCAGCGCATATTGTCGATCTTACAAGATTCTTCAGGATCCCATCCACGACAATATCATCCGCATATACAACACCGCAACCATCATATCCATCAGTCCATAGCATTTCCATCATATACTCATATTCACATATTTAGCCCCTGCCATCTGCTCGTAGTCCAAACACACATTTCCATCGTATCTTCATTATCAACGTCTTCACAATAATCATCATAATTTTCCTGTCATTTCCTCATATTCATTTCATTCATCCATTCTCATAAGTTTTCTCGCAATAATCGTCAACATGAGCACACATCCATACCGCCAAAAAGCGCCTTCGTCCGCTCCATACCCCGTAGACGGCGACTTTGCCACTACCGGCGACTACGCCCTTCCACAAGTTCTGACCACGTCTGAAGCAACGTTGGCTCTTACCAAAAACGTCTCGTCTTCCTCGGTCAACAAATACAACAGAAGCAACTCCAATCTTGCGAGCGACACGCCTACCATTGCGGATTCCACCAACTCATCGTCACTCGGCTCTTCCTCGAACTACCATACACCCGTAGATGAGACTGCCGGAAACGTGGGAAACTTAAATGTAGGAAATGTGGTCAGTGACGTCCTTTCTCACCACGGTAGTGGTCCAATTCTCCAGTCTCCAAAGCTCCACAACTTGAGCAGCATCACCAACAACTCCAGCAATAGCAGCAGCATCCATGGAAAATCGCCCATTCCAGCTAGTATCGCAGATCCGTACCCTCTGTACGACTCGCTGACTCCCCCACCCGTATTTGCATCCAATGCTGCTGTGGTTTCACCACCATCCAATCCGCTTTCAGCTACTTCGTCTGTTACCAACTTCAACTTAAACCAGCAGACAGCAAACGTCGATCTGATGTTCTCCAAGTCGGAAAACAACTTGCCTATGCCACAGCAAAAGTATGGCCATAGTCGTTCTGTGTCGTCTACGTCCTCTTTCTTCTACGATAGAGACAACGCGTCGATGGTTGATTTCAGTCAGAACATAATCCAGCTGTACCTCGGTTCAAATTCGACTCATCTCATGCCGCGGATCAAAACAATTGAGTTGTACCGAAAAAATGCAAAAAAGTCAAACGACCCTACCGTTTTGTTCCAGTACGCTCAATATATGCTTCAAACAGCACTTTTGTTGGATGCAGAACCTTCTAATTTGGGTGTAGGAGGAGGCAACAGCAATCATGACTCTCAGGGTTCCCAGGGTTCGTCTACTCAGGGAAATACTCCTTCGCAGTCCATAGAAAACCTGCCTAGAAAGGAGATTTTCAGCAAGAACCCGAATGGCCTGTCTCTTTCGCTCTCAAAGACTCACAAAAAGTCGAAATCGGACACTCTTGACCTCGGCACCGAGTTGGGATACGGTTCTACAGTAGACGACAAGCGTTTAAAACGTGCTCTTTTAAAGGAAGCCGTCCACTACTTGAGGAAGTTGTCAGACAAAGGTTATGTAGATGCTCAATACTTATTGGCCGATGCATACAGTTCTGGAGCCTTGGACAGGGTCGAAAATAGAGAAGCATTTACGTTATTCCAATCAGCTGCTAAACACGGACATATCGAGTCGGCTTACAGAACCTCCTACTGTTACGAAGAGGGCTTGGGAACAGGCAGAGATTCCAGAAAATCCATTGAGTACTTGAAGATGGCTGCCTCTAAAAACCACCCTGCTTCCATGTATAAATTGGGTATCTACTCGTTCTACGGAAGAATGGGTATGCCCAACCACATCAACACCAAGAAGCTGGGAATAAAGTGGTTGGAAAGAGCATCGAATGTGGCCAACGAGCTTATAGCTGCAGCTCCGTTCGAATTGGGTAAGATATACTACAACGGGTTCCAAGACATTGTCATTGCTGACAAGAAGTATGCCTTGGAATTGTATTCGCACGCAGCAGCTTTAGGCCATGTGCAATCTGCTGCTCTATTGGGTCAGTTCTACGAAGTTGGAGAAATCGTGCCACAAGACAATAACTTGTCTATTCACTACTATACACAAGCCGCATTGGGCGGCGATCCTGAATCTATGTTGGCTATGTGTGCCTGGTACCTTATCGGCAGTGATCCATTTTTACCTAAAGACGAGAATGAAGCCTTTGAATGGGCCAAGAGAGCAGCCGTTTGTAACTTGCCCAAGGCACAATTCGCTTTGGCCAACTTCTACGAAAAGGGTATTGGTTGCATCAAGAACGACGAGGAAGCACAGAATTGGTATAAGCGTGCAGCAGAAGGCGGCGAAGAAAAGTCGCTAGAAAGAATTGCAGACCAGGCGGCAGCTACGAAATTGCGCCGAGAAATGGGCAAGAAACAGTCAGGCGATGTGGGAAGCAAGAATGTCAATTCTGTAGAAAGAGGAGTAGCCAAAGGGAATGCTGCACAAGAAAAGGATTGTGTCATTATGTAGAGCTACGAATCTAGCAGCAGGCTGACTGCCACAAACTGCAGCGGCGGCCTAACTAGCTAACCGAGGCTAAAACTATCATCGGCATTTCGCAAGGTTCTATTATTGCAAATGCCGAATCTGAAACGGGGTTCAAAATTTATACATTAGTACGTGTTGTACCATCATCGCGAACTTGACTTCGAAAGCTAGGTTTTCATTCAGGGAATTAATAAATTTACTAATTTCATGTATGGATCAGGCATATACAGTTCCATTTACTGACCGACGTACAAGGGGTAGGCAGGATTGTATTTTTTGCATTGTGTGGTTTATTGTGAAACATACTGCACACTCAAAAGGTGTCTGGAGAAACTGGAACGAGACGTCTACCAAACCGAACAAAATAGGATAGACGCTTGTTAAGGTTTGCAAATCTGGATTGGCACACTTCACCAGTCGGTGGTCGCGTTGCTGTCTGTATGATGCTCGTATAGTCGTCTTCTTAGTTAATATATTTATTTTGTTGCAGTGGTCGTTGTAGGTAGTTTCATATATGTTTGCGATTGTGCAGGAAATTCAACTCATAGTTCAATCTGACACCACAGTGCAGGAGATTTTCTTCTTTGAAAAGCAGCACAACTTTAGCATTGGCTCTTTGTAGACGGACATTCTTAATGGTAGGCAATGAAATAGTGTTGATAGAAGACTAAGTAGTCAAGTAAGCGGTGGAGGACGTAATCGTTGCAATCTTTTCCAAATTATAATTTTCATATCCCGACGGCATTTGAAAGGGCCACAGCCCAAACAGGCTTAGTCTCAATCCATAATAAAAATCATCGGCTCGGCTATTTAGAATCTGCGGTGAGCTCTGATCTGCATGTCGCGCGCCACCACCATCGAGTTCCAAACCCTGGCTGCGTCCCCTGTCTTATCCGGCTCCCGGTAGGACAGATTTGGGGCAAATAGACATACAGCCTAGGATACACTGAAATTTCAAACATGGGGCTTATAGTGGAAAGTCGTGACTGGAATCACGACGGTGGGCCCAATTGTTCCTGATTCAGAGGATGCACATGGACGATTCTGTTTGCGTAATACCGTCGGCGGAGGGCCGCAATTGCCATATAAATAGAGGTACATATAAATAGAGGTAAATTTCCACTGTGGACCAACTTTTGTATATTCATATCACCTACTCAATTGATCCCAATTGTATACTTTTGAACTCAATTGACTCAATTGCTACTCTATTATAATGTCTGCCAACGAATTCTACTCATCCGGTGAACAAGGTGACTACAAGCCTCAACAGCTGAGATATCAGGAAGGCGAAGATGGCCAAACTGGAGATAGAGGTTTGATTTCCACTGTCGTAGGTGGAGCTGCTGGAGGTTACGCTGGTGACAAGTTGATCCCAAACCACCCACACTTGGGTGCCCTTGCCGGTGTGATTGGTGGGGCCATTGGTGCAAACAAGCTTGAAGATGCCTATTATGACCACAAGCAAAACAAGCACGGCAGTAACTCCGGCTTCGGAGGCAGAAACGACGACAGACGTGGCGAAGGAAGTCACGATGGTCCCGGTGGCCCAGGAGGTCCCGGTGGCCCAAGAGGTTTTGGTGGTCACGGTGGCCAAGGTGGTTTTGGTGAAGAAAGCAGAAGAGAAGACTTCGGTGGTGAAAGAGCTGGTGAAGGAAGACACCACGGTGAAGGCAGAGGTGGTTACGGAGACAGAGGTGAAGGCAGAGGTGGTTACGGAGACAGAGGTGAAGGCAGAGGTGGCTACGGAGACAGAGGTGAAGGCAGAGGTGGCTACGGAGACAGAGGTGAAGGCAGAGGTGGCTACGGAGACAGATACTAAGCTTTGACAGCGACGTTGCTCCAAGATGCCCATGCTGTGTTTGTTCCATAGTTAGTTATCTAAATGTATGCTATATTATATGTGCTTAGCTATATGAACATGCAGTTGAGATAGGGCGAATGAAATGAACTGAAACGGTTACAAAATTTAGTCAACTCGTTCAACGGTGCTGCCGGATCCAATATCTCGATCGCCGTTACCAACATCAACAACATGGAACTTATTGGCATCAACAACTAAAGGTATACCTATTCCCAATTGATTGGGAGAAGTAGGATTCGGCATTAGAGAAGCACCATTGGTGTTGGTCATTTTGATGCTGGCATGTTTATTAAGCAATGGCAATTTGGAAACAGAGGTGCCAGAGGCATCAACTGACTGTGAGCTAAGGTTTATTGACAAGCGACGATTACTGAACGTAGACTTTTTATTCTTTGTCATAGACAAGTCGCTAAGCAATTTCTTTCCACCAGAGTCAGCAAGTGGCGGAGAATCAAGTGATGGATCGAAAGTTATTCCCAAGTCGTCGCTAAGTATGCTCTGGGTAACAATATTATTAGTTATAGGTGAGTCGTCTAGATCGCTTTTGAAAGTTGCGTTTTGCAATGACTCGTCCATACTCAAATCGAAAGTATTTTCGGATTCGGGTATATCCCATCTTACCTTCTTCGTGTGCTTTGCTCTAGTAGGTGAGAATCTCGGAGTTATCGGCTTCTTCGATATTGGTCGTTTAATATTTCTAGATGGTGACGACTTTAATGGTGATAATGGACCTCTTTTGTTTTCTCTGGGTTTAGATAAAATGCTGTTCTTAGATAGTGACTCAATATCTACCGAATTCTGATGTGATAATTCATGTAGTTTCTCTTGTTCTTCTATCTTTCTTTGCATGAATGCAGATGTACATGTCTCCATAGCAGTATCGAACTCTCCATTCAATAACTGCTCTAGAGACCCAATTATTTGCTCAACCAAAGCCAAATTGACATCCACAACTTCTGGTCCCTTTCTGAAACCATTAACCAAAGCATTAACGAAGTCTCTGGCTATATAGTTAAAGTCATTCAATTCATATACTAGATGGTCAAATAAGATTGATGAGTTGAAAAGCACATCTCTCTCAAACGATTCTCTTAATTGACCGATATGCTTTTCAAATATAATTGTGAAGTATTCAGACCAGCCTTCGTTCTCTTTTAGCTTCTTTAGTATTTGCTGAGCAGATTCAACCAATATGAGATCTATTTCATTTGGTTTCGAATATTGTCGTTCCAATTCTGGTACTTGGTAGTCAATTTTCGATATGAGCTGTTCACAAAGATCAGCAAGCGTGTTGACAACAGCAATGTCATCGTCCTTCAACAAATTGAGAATGCTATCGAAAATTATTTCTGTTTCGATTCTCTGTAATAGAAGTAATTTTCTCTTTGCGAGGATGAAATACTTTTTCCACTTTTCCTGATTCTGTTTAGTCAAAGAACTTTCAATGTTGTCTATGCTTTCCAAGAGAAGATGGAGACATTTGTCTCCAACAGTTCTCTGTTTGTTTATAGTCTGTTCCACAATTTTATTTTCTCGTGCTCTTAGCTCTTCAATTTCCTGTTTCTGTTCTGTGATCATCTTTAAATACGAGCCAACATGCCTGTCTAAATTGTGTTGGTTTCTGATGAGTTTTGTTTTAATCTCCTTCGCACGATCGGCATATTTCAAAGTGTTCAATGTCTCATCGTAATGTTGGGACAGAGGAGAAATACATACGATCATTACGGTTTTGCAATTTCCACCTAGAGAAAACTTTAACAACCTCGTCAATTTGGAATCACGGTAAGGTACATGATTTCGTCTCCTTGTATCACAAAGGGCATTGATACAGTTTCCCAATGCCAATAGAGACTTGTTGATATTGGCTCCTTCATTCAATCTAACACCGATGTTCTTTGTGGCGGCAGCTCGTTCGCTTCCAGCCAAGTCAATGATGGAAAGAGTTGCAAAAGTGTGTTCTTCTGTAATGTCTGCCGTTTTGTTTTTCTGTACTACATTTATCTGGAGAACTGCGTGCGACCGTGAAGAAGTAGCATTGGCTTCAGTTGGAGACGAGGTTCTATTCAGATTACCTACAAGAATGAGATCCATTACTTCTTCTACAGCTGAGGGTTTATGCGTCAGTAAATTTGAGACAGATATCTTCTTGTTTGAATCTTCTCGAAGGACCAACTTCTTATGGTCTGTTTCTGGGTTCAACAAGTCTCTAATGGTTTCGTTGTATATCTCCAAATATGACAAGCTGACATCGATAATCTTGGTATCTCCCAATAGATCTATACGATCAAATAACTCCTTCATGGTTAAGAAAATTACTCCCGGTTTCTGTGGGGAGCCCAGAATCGTATGAGTTTTGCCACATCCTGTAGCACCATAGGCGAAGACTGTAGCGTTGAAGCCGTCTAGCACACTATCTAGTAGAGGCTGCGTCGTATTCTGGTAAACATCTTCCTGGGAAGCATCTAAATCAAAGAGCCTGTCAAACACGAAACGATGTTCTCTAATTCTAGATCCCTTGAGGCTGTTGGGAAAAGCATTTTTTTGCATTCTGGCTAATGGGTTGGTTTCTGGTGGATCAAAGATCAACATCTTATCATCGACTACTTCTACGATTTTACGGATTCCCTTGGGAGCAAACACTGAGGCACGTGAAATTTCCTGATTCGTGAAGTTGCTACTGAAGGAGCCGTCTCCAAGAAAAAGGCCCTCATTGGAGCTTTGTATAAGGTTGTTTTCTTCGTTGTCTGTGAAGGGACGAACTCGCACTGCTACGGTGATGGATGATTCACGAGTCTTCTGACCAGAAGCTGGTCGTGTGGGAACGAGCGATTTGGGATCGTTCATAGATGCGTTCTAGTCGGCATATATATGGATATGAAGTAGAAGGAAATATCAATTGTGTATTAATTGTAGAATAAGATATTGAATATTGAATCTGAGCCTAGAAGAGATGATATACAGTAAAGAACATTTTGTAAACATACATAATTATGTCGCACAATTGGAGCGCGCCTAGGTAAACAGAGCGCCTGCATGGAAATGGGTGCAATTGGTATTTATGGGCTCTAAGAAATGGTTTTGAACTATTTGTTGAGTTGTTACAGAGGATACAAAAAGATGAAACTTGAACTTATAGAGAGCATACTTTGTGCACTCAAGAAAAAGGAAGGAAATTTTATTAAATTTTGCTTTTTCCATTGTACTTTTGTATAATTTTAACTGATTTGTTGAAACTTACCTTCATATATTTGGATGCAAAAATTCACAAAAACTCGTACAAAATAAATTTAAGATAACCAATATCAAAATCACGAACCAAGAATATCCGACAACCTATGTTTTATGATGTTTGATTATGATATCGATATATTCTGTCATATCTCTCTACACCACTTATATGTCCAATACATGTATTAGCAGTAACTATACAACATGCCCAAGATTACAATACAGCTGAATGACAATCGACGAGTCGACTACCGCATTAAATATAAAGGACAGGAAAACTGGCAACTATGTGCTCAGCGAAGCTCCAAGACCGTCTTGGAGCTTTTTCTAAATTTATGGTACACACTCAAAGAACCAGTTCAATTAAATACTTTTATGGAACTTAAAGAACGAGAAGCAAATCAAGTACTTTTAAGGGAGTTTTAATAGTCCTGATCTATGCTGGCATCAGACGACTCCTTGTCATCGATGGTGGCATCCGAAGACGAGTCTTTCTCCATCAGCGACAAAAGCTCCTTGGCTTCTTCAGAAGTAACACGAAGAGTTTCCGGCTCCTCATCATCTTCCTCAGCTTCATATTCTACGTCAGTATCGTCTTCATCACTTCTGACATCTTCAGCTCCTAAACCAGCAATAACTTTGATGGCAACTTTCATGATCAAGTACATCCAGATGATGGTGATGATCTGTAAGCCTCCCAACAACGACAAGAAGAAATTGATTACCGCTGGCGTCCAACATCTTTTTTGAATAGCACCGGGTATGCATTCACCATCGGCCATCAAGAACTCAGCTTTACTGTAGGCATGGTAGAAGATGTAGTTGTATACTCCGTGTCTCAAGACGATCCAGGCTATTAAGAAGAAGAGGAACATGACATCACATGCGGTGGAGAAGCCAGCGTATCTCAACATCTTTGCACCTGACAAGCAGATATCTACCGAGTCCATGATCATGAGAATGAGATGGCCAATTCGGAAGTAGTAATAGTAGTAAGAACCAATGATCAACAAGCACGTGATGATATGATGGCTAAACATTTGGTAGTGGTCTTTTCTCTTCTGTTCAATGTTCAACACAAAGATTTGTTGAAGCCAGAAACCTATAGAGATGAGATAGTATCTCTTGAACAGAGCTGTCATGGGGAAATTGGGCCACCCAAGATAGACGTTGTCTAAGTTAAGGAAGTACGGCGAATGGACGTACAACAACACTCCGTAAATAAATGAAAAGGAGTAGTAGACAAACGACCAACTTTGTTCCGCAAACCTGACCTTGGCCTTGTTGGAGTAGATCTGGCAAAATCTCGAAGCAATAGGGCTGAAACACCATTGCATGAGGATGGATCTGAGGAAAGTTAAGGCGATTACGTAGAAGCCAACGTAGTAAGCATCATCGACACTTATCTCGTAGAGTGGATGCGCCTTTCCAGATTTAGCATCGTAGACGATATCCTTTTGGTTCTGCAAATAGAGAAACTTGGAAGTGTACTGGTGAAAGACCGGCGATGTGTAGTGGAGAAAGTATAGCGTGAGGAGAATAGTACGAGATATGGGGATCTGATTCCGTTGCACCGACGCTAAGAACGATTTCTGGTATATTCTTTCTCTTTCAAGCGACTCATCGGATTGCATGGGTGTGGACATGACAGTCATTGCAATTGTGAAATAAATAGTACGATGTATTACTTGTGGGTTATATGGTGCACTATTGGTGAAATTTAAGAGTTGAAAGCGGAGCAAACTTTGTCGATTATAGTAAATGGTCGATTTACTATTAGCCAAAGCTGAAAGAGGTATACTGAGTTATGATGAAGTTGTAGATCTGAGTATTCGATGGATTTGGACGATGAACAGATCACTTTAGGGAAACTTCTGGAATAGTGATAAATTCGATGCTGAGTCACTTTTGTGGTGAACTATGACAAAATCAACGACCACTAGATAAGAATCCCAAGATTTAATGAATATGGAACTTGTGTTGAGATGTCAAAAAGTCAACTTAAAACAACTTGACAGGTATGAGTAGCTGGAAGGTGTAATATCTGGCTCAACGAGCAGGCGACAAAACGACAAATGCAGTACTGGACAACGGTGCCAGGAGGGAGACACTACAGCCAAAGCGACTTTGATAAATAGTGGAATTGAACAGAATAAGCTGAAATATACAAATCTCAAGAATGCTTTACACACTACACAGATTTTTTTTCCAGCTACCAACACGTTTAAATCTATTTTTTTTGCCAGGCTATACAGGGGTTGTCCAAAGAATCTTGAGAAAAAGAGTACGAGATGTGAGGACACGTGACTACAACAATACGCTGGATGTGGCAGTTTGGTCGTGACCGATAGTGTGATTCTGACAGTAGAGATGACAGAACGGATTCACGATAAAGTATTGACGGATGTTTAGGAGTTGAAGCTGTGACGTGTTGATAATTGGGATGACTATTCTGTACATTAGTCGTTTTCAACATTTATTCTCGCAACTGGAGATGGCTTGAGCTTTGCTGGCGAAATTTTGTCATTGTGTGATTTTTAAGTCTTGATGGGTGCTTCAGATTTGAAAGGGGAAGAATGAAAATCGAGAAATTCACAAAAATACGAGATCGGGCAGTGAGTCTTGAGAACCGTATTTTCTACTCGGAGCTACTTCTCTGAGGTTGCCTTCTCTACGGGCCCTTTCCATGGCTATGACCTTTTGTTGTTCTCTTATTGGATATTGCCGGATTCACCTATCTAGATCTCTCTATGCTGCGACTTCTGAATATTCATTAGGCACCGCCGCACATTGAAAATCTCCACGTCTGAAATCCGAAATCTGAAATAGAAGAGCACCACAAAAGCGAAAATTTCCCATTCTTGATAGCAAATTGATAGGCATATAGACTTAGAGCTAAGGGCCCCCATGTTGCACATGAATAAATGTCGCTATTGGCCGGCTGTGGTTATACGGGTATCATGACACCAATTTTGCTCTTCCCATTATCTTTATGTACTACTTAGTCCTCCAACTGCTACATACTCCTCTATCGCTCTTACTCTGACCTATTGCTCAGTGGCCATTTTCTACTATCCTTTATTACTGTGTAATACTTTTCTTCTTAACGGTTTAGTTAGTCAGTTAAAGCTGTCTATTGAGAAGCATCACCTGTAATGCCTTCTTCACACCCTGCTCGTTGTACCGATTCCACTGAACGTAGACGTTGATCATGTCTTGCATGGCTTCCACTACCTCGTCCAAGTTTATATGCGAATGGTCCAAGAAGTTCATGAACTTGTTGATTTTAATAGTCTCTTCGTCCAACTTCATGTCGTGGAAGTTTGTCGTTTCGAGATTGTTAACCAAGTCCGAGCCTGTACCATTGCTATTGCTATTTACATTTTGTCCACTAGCATTGGGATCGGATCCGGCCACGGTGTTTCCAACATCGGCTCCTGAAGCAGCGGACGCATTCTGGTTTCCATTGACTGTTGTAGGATTGGCTAGAATCATCAAGTCGTCTATATGCATAGAATTCTGGTCCGGATTTCGGTTAAACATCATTGAATTCGATCCTCCATTGGAGTCGACGGCACTGCTGTTTACGCGGATAGCAGAAAGATTCTTCTTCAACACTATAGTGATGTAGATCAGTGCGACTGCAATGATATGAGGCGGCAAGAGCAAATGCAAATCGGTGATGTAGCTATCGTTTACAAGCGACCACGCGTTCTGAAGCTCATCATCTGTTAATGTGAAGCCAAAAACTGCAGTGTTCTCATTCAAAAAGTCTCTGATTTGGATTATCGACTTGTACGGATGATGAAGGAAAAGATACAGATCCATTTCTTCTATCAAATAGAACTCGAACTCAGCGAGCTTGGTAACGTCATGTGGTATGTATTCGGGCCATAGGTTACGGGCTTCCGAGATGATTAAACGGATATGCTGAGGACACTCTTCTATCTTGCAGGCTACATACAAACAGGTGGTGACCAAGAGATATATATTGATTTCTTTCAACAGAACACGTGTAAGGAATCTGTTGAGGTAGATCTCGGCGGTGGCTAGAGCCACTTGTCTTATGTTCAATCGGCGGCCAAGCTTGATCAACAAGTTGTGCAAATAGATACGCATGTTGAAGTCATAGTGAATATTGGGATAGTCTTTAATGAGGCCGTTTTGAATCATTTTCCGTTCAAGGAGAAGGACTTTTCTTCGAGCTTCTAGAAGCGACTGTCGGCTAAGTTGCCATTTATTGCGCTGAGAAGAACACCAGAAATCTGCTGACATCGGTATGGGAATATGGGACTATAAGGTAATGTAAAAGTTGTGCTGAAAATTGACACAAAACTTTTGCTAATGCGAAGTCTGCCAATTGAGTTGTAGAATTGTAATTGTGAATCTCGGATACCATATAGATATTCTATCGATATGGGCTTTTAATACTTAGCAAAATATGGGGTACAATATTCTTTCCAATTAGAGTGAACAATTATAATGTAGTCCGGATACAAATATGTCGCAGCTATCAGTAGAGGAAATTGTCTAGAGTATTTCATTAATTAAAAGGCGACACTGCGACATTTTACTGGACTCGAAGTTGGCTCCAATTCAAGACGCAAGGGCGGTTTGTTATTAGACTCTTTCCACTTCTTCGATTGTCTCTACAAAAGTTCAGCTTATTCAATTATAATGACCGGGAATAAATTAAACATGATAAAGGAACTAAACACGTAGCTAAAATACAAAATGAAGTGAATTCCATACACTTTTAGACACACTAGAGTCTTGTTTGTCGTTTCTCGTAGTAATCATGAACCTCAAAGCTTTCAATTTTACAAATTTCAAACTTTTTTTTACGATTACGTCGGTTGATTAAATACTTTCTGCTCTAGGGTTGAGTCTGGCAAGTAATTTGGACATGTCGTGGATAAGAATACGGCCACCATCGGTGTCAGATAAGATACGACCATTGGGGAATTCCTTCACTAATTTCGGGAGATCGACATCTTCACTGAGGATAGTGTACAGCTTGGAGGAGACATCTGAGATGTCAACGTCCATGAACTGAGGGACAAGTAGCCCATAAGCAGCTGTGAGGATCGGGAGGAGAAAGACAGCTCTGGAGAGAATCATTAGTACTGGTGTAAGTGACGAAGCGCAGGATAATAAATATGGGTGCAAAATATAACTACTAGTGAGCAAAGTTGAGTTGAAGCAAACTTAAGGTGGGACAATATAAACCAGATAGCAACAGGAAGAAGGATATATATACTCTAGCTATCATCACAAAATATCACAATCACAATCCCCAGCCCTTATATCTGAAAACATTCAGATACAAGAACGCCTGGAATTAAGGGTCCCTCCCTACAGGGACTGTGGTGAGAAGAGTTCACCAATTTCAGGTGGACAATTTCAGCACCGAAACCTCCTAAACAAGAAGGCACCTTTGTATAATAGCAGGAGATACGGATCTTGCCTTCTGGTATCTACTCCTGATGAGTCACCCTTATAAACTCTCAGGAAATACCCTGTTCAAGCATAGCAGCCATTGTACAATTACTTTAAACAGAAATGTATCTGTCTGCAGGATAGGGTCTGGGTTCCACTATTGTCGTTTTGGGAAAGTTATTGTTAGTGAGAATTGAAGCCGTTAAGGGACAAAGAATAGAAGTAGAACAGAGCCTCAAATAAATGTGTTTACGAATAATTAGTATTGTCAATGTGCCTGTTTCTTGACAAAGACCGCGTGGTCATACGAACAAACTCACAATAGTATTACTACAATAGAAGTTCTACAATATTGTAATCTGAAGACTTCTAGACTCTGACGCGAATATGCGAGAGTATATGAGATTTTATCACAATGATAGCGAAGTAAAACACGATATGTGAATGTAAAGGGGCAGAATGTGACAACCTACGAAAAGCTGTAACGACCGTAGAATTGTGGATTGTTTGCTGATATCCATATATTGGATCAGGCAGTATGTTCTTAGATTCATAGAAGTATAACCTAAATAGCGATTTACGAACTAGTAGCATATAAGCCATGTGAATCTATCCCGAGCAGCGAAGCTCTTCTACTGTTATGTCATTTTATAGTGAATAAATGTCATGGTGTCACATTTCACCACACTCGGCGATAACCACCTTCTGTTCGGGCTTGTCATTGGCATCCACCTTGATGTTCTCAATCTTGTCCACAATTTCAAGGCCTTCAATTACTTGTCCAAACACAACATGTTTTCCATCGAGATGTGGGGCATCTTTACAGCAGATAAAGAACTGGCATCCGTTGGAGTTGGAGCCAGAGTTGGCCATTGACACACTATACTTCTTGTCTAATAAAGTTAGTGTTAGTAATCTATAAATACCCAATGCAGTGACTATTCATTGAATAGTCAAGCAATGAATACTTTAAAACATTAATGATTATTGCTTCTTCTTGCGCTCTATACTTACGATCATACGTGAACGCTTCGTCTTCAAACGCATCTTTGCCGTAGATGGTCTTGGTGCCCAACCCATTCCCTCTGACAAAGTCACCTCCTTGGATCATAAACCCTTTGATGATTCGGTGGAACCCACATCCTTTGTATCCTATCGGGACACTTAGTTCTCTGTATTCACCCGTACAGAACTGGCGGAAATTCTCTGAAGTTCTGTCTTGTTAGTATTTGAATGAAGCTAATTGAAAAGTTTGAAGAGTCAACTGAATCATCTATGAATATTCTCCATAGTCTATTCTTCCCAACAATAGTTCTATTATTTCTTTATCATTGTCTTATTGATATCGTCGTAGTGGTATATACGATTTCTAGCACATACCTCGGCAATTGAGCAGCATAAAGCTCGATTTTGATTCGCCCCAGCGGTTGATCTATACGATCGTTTGTTAGTATTTAGTATTCCCAGGTTACACTAAAGAGATCCAAAAGCTTAACATACCATCGATGTTGATCTAGACTGTTAGTAGTTGCAATTGAATAATATTGTGTCATAATAAGTCTCCATACGTACGTCAAAGAATACAACCGGATTCTCCATCAGAATTGACACGTAAGGCTTGTTTCGAGAAGTTATCTTTCCTCGGTCAAAATCTGTCACTAAAAACTAACATTCCCAGTCGTTTAAATCTCACTATGCGATCGTCCCCCACAAAAAAAAGTTGGGCATCGGAGATATAACTTTTAGGCTTCCGAATTATTCATCTATAGCAATCGATAGCCAACTATCCAATCGTTACATCCTACTATTTTGCTATCAGAGGTGTACAATTATATGGTCCACAACATTTTCCTCTAATCGTAGTATCGCTCTATTTGAATTCTAATTTCTTTTCACGTATATTCTCATTATGTCCCCGTTGAAGAAATCATTCCATACCTCGAACCCAGACACAGACACGGCTATAGACAGAACCATACCAGATTTCCCAGCAGCACAGCTTCTGGATGAAGACAAATACTTTAAGAACCATAAACCTCCTTCTTATCTTCCGGAAATCGAGAAGGAAGTAGCTGAATTTGTCGAATTCCACCAAGAACACTCAGGTAAGAACATTGTATTGGTGACGTCTGGAGGAACAACTGTGCCATTAGAAAACAATACTGTCAGATTCATCGATAACTTTTCTGCTGGTACTAGAGGTGCCACTTCGGCTGAATACTTTTTGGAAAACGGGTATGCGGTGATCTTTTTGCATAGAGAATTCTCGTTATTACCCTATTCCAGACACTACAGTCATACTACCAACTGTTTCTTGGATTACATGACTGAAGTCAACAATAAGGTCGAAATTAACCACGATTTTGCAGACGAGATGTTGCTTGTTTTAAGAAAGTATAAAGCTGCTAAGGAGTCCAATTCCTTGATCTTGATTCCTTACACTACTGTAAACCAGTACTTGTACACCTTGAAGCTGGTCAGTGAAATCATGGAAACATTGCAATCCAAAGCCTTGTTCTACTTAGCTGCTGCCGTTTCAGACTTTTTCTTGCCACAATCAAAGATGCCACAACATAAGATTCAGTCACAAGAACATGGGGGAAAGTTGATTATTGATTTGGAACAGGTACCCAAGTTTTTGAGTAGACTCGTAGACAACTGGGCGCCTTCAGCTATGGTGGTTTCATTCAAATTGGAAACCGACCACACCATCTTGATCAAGAAAGCTATGAGTGCATTGGAGAGATACCTGCATCAACTTGTCATCGGGAACTTGTTGCAGACAAGAAAGAAAGAGATAGTCTTAGTCACGCCAGATGGGCACGAAGAGTGGATCAGATTGACAGATGAACAATACGCCCAAAAGGAAGAAATTGAAAAAATCATCATTCCAAAGGTAATCAGTTACCACCAGCAATGGATAGACAGTCAAAATGTCAAAACTTAAATAGTAAACAAAGACGAAACCGAGCCAATATCAATAAAGATATTTGCATCAATATTAACTATTTTATTAATACACTAAAATATACTTTTATATATATGCTTGATGTGCTTGAAATGTCATCGAATATTTACAAGAAGGATACACCGATACCGTACTGTAGCCCCTTTCTCACGTAATCTCTATCATGAACAACTAGCGGAAGAACGAAGTTGAGTTCAAACCTTGCCATAGGATGGTTGTATAAGATTCCGAACCCGTAGCTTAGCGAGAAGTCCCCAATGATGGATTTGAAGTTGTGAATAAATCCAGCAGGTTTGTCGATGGGAACCAACTTCCCAAAGTTGACAAAATTGTGTAACTTGAAGTTGGACTCGGAACTGACTCGAGGGATTTTTGAAATGAATGATAAACCACCATTTATAAACACGTCTCCTCCAATAGAGGAATTATAATCTTTTGGACCAAGTCCATTAAGTGTAAAGGAACGAACATCATTGGGACCACCTATGTAGAAACGATCCAATACAGAAGTGTTTTTACTCAAGGGAAATAAAACTCCAGATTTGCCGGTTAGAATTACAGAGGTGTACCAGTTTTTAGGAAAAGCATACACAAATTGTGATTCAAACACAGATTTGATAAACGGAGAAGTAGTGAACTTGAATAAACCATTGTACTCTATACCGAATCTGAGGAATTTACCTTGTGAGGGTAGATGTTTGTTGTTTCTGGAATCGTATGAGACATTGTAAATGAGTGAGTTCTTGAAATGTGATCCTGATTGTGTGTAGACATCAATGGATTTGGAGTTCAAGTTTTCAAGTACTTTCCAATAGTTTTCTACAGTAAACTCGTGATTCACAGGACCATCGAGTTGAGAATATATCTTGTTCGAAAACCCAAAAGTCTTCACATTTGACTGGAGCCAGTCCCATTTTCTGGTATTTGTTGAGAAACTGGTCTCAGAAATGTAGTCTGCATTATTGAATACGGGCTGGTTATAGTTGAGCAAATACGACGACAGAGTCTTTGTGCCTGTTACAGCATCGAAAGAAATATTCTCGGCTCCGCCAAAGACATTTTTCAACTGAAACTGAATATATCCATCTCCTTCACCATTTCCTATATTGGTACCAGTTTTAGCATAGAACTTCTTTACTGGCAAGGTATTGAAAATTGGAACTACAGACATACATGCTCCATTGTCAGGAACAGTTCTTCTTCCAAACATCAGCTGTGTCGATATAGTTCCAATCACTGGATGTATACCGACCATAAGGTTTTCTATGACATTTAACTTTATGAACTTGTTTGAGACTGTTTCTACCTGTTTCAAGAACTCTTGTAGGGACACAGGCTGCTTGCTATTGAGCAATAGTGAAAACTGGGCCTGTAAGAAATTGTCTCTGAAGCTGTTGCCGTTTGTGATTTGGACGTTCTTGACTTTGATGGGCTGGGTGCTGTTTAGTCGAAAAAGGTCTTCCATAAAGTCTTTGCTTTGCTTCATCATGAGTTTCTGTTTCTCTTGCATTAGTGATTGCAATTCCTTTTCCAGTTTGGAGAGATCGCCATGTCCTCCCGTCGGACTCGAGGCAAGGCGATCGAGCATGTCATCGTGATCTAACGACATTTTGAACTCAATACTATTGAATGAAAATGAAAGAAATGATATAAATGCAGATTATCAGATTGTTCAACATTTCACTTTTCGTTAAGTATGAACATCAATTTTTCAAACGCGAATTTAGAGTAGTAAACTATTAATTTAGTGCGACACAGTAAAATATAGTAGACGGAAATGGCTGCGAAATTTATTGAAGATATCTTACAACTATACACTCATTCAAAAGAAAATGTTGTAATATTCTATAAATTTCAACCTTCATCTGCCACCTTCAGTAGTACCACATTTCTGCAATTCTACTTCAATACGCCATGCTTCATATATTTTTACTTCTGTTATTATCTTTGTGTTCTTCCCTCTTATAATGCAGTTTCTTCTTCACCCCTACTTCTACGCTTTCTTCAAATAATAATCGTACAATAATGATAAACTGTCCGCATATATATACACTTCCTATTCTGGAGGGGATATGGCCACCAGTGGAATGGAATGCTCCGTGGAGACGGATCCGGGCCCATACGATCCCATATATTCGGCTCTTGGCTGACCTGTTGACGAAGCTATAATGCTGTCGATGGAATCGTGCACTGTGGATGTGTCTCCGTTCTTCAAACGCTCCCGTTCCTCCTCTTCTATCAATAGTCTTATACATTCCTTACCTGCCTCTGTCTGGAAATGCCGTCTCAATGCATCGACACGAGCAAACTTCCGGCCACAACCGTAGGGCTTTCCGCTTTTCAAAAACCCTTTACACTGGAACTTCTTTTCACCCGTATGTAAGTCTTCATGTCTCTTTCTGTCATGCTGTCTCGCAAAAGCTTTTCCACAGACATTACATATAAACGGTCTTTCATCTGTATGTGTCCGCAAATGAGACTTCAAGTTGTATGGTCTAGTAAATCTTTTTTCACACAAATGACAAGCATACACACTGGGATGTTTTTGAGTTCTCTTAGATGATTGATTCGGCGAGGCAAGCTCTAACATCTTTTCTCTTGATGATATTACTAGTCTAGAATCTTTTTCCTCGTCATCTTCATCATCATATTCGTCATCTTCTTCTTCGTCGTCTTCTCCTCCTCCACTCCTAGTTCTCGAAACAGATCGAGAACGAGATCTAGACCTTGAGGTCGAGGACTTGCCAGAATGACTCTTTCTTCTACCTCTCTTCATCGCCTGGTACTCGTCTGGCTTCAACAAAGAAACACCCTTATCATGGTCTTGAGAACCTAACAATTGTGAATTGGGTATCAAGCTATTGGTAGAAGAATAAATACCCCCTCCACTAGCAGAGCGCGACAAAGGCACTCCCGTATTGGTATTTCCCACTCTTGGTGAATTGTTGATGGAAGAATTGGCTGAAGAGTTACTGAATAGGGACGGCGTTTTCGCAGCTACTGGATCTGGCGCCTGCTGAATTGATATCACAATATCTTCGGAGACATAATCGTCTCTCATTTGTGTGGAAGTCACGTCCTGTAGTTGGTTGTAGCTACTTAAATTGTTTTCTGTAAGCAAGTTGAATTGGTTGGCCGTGTTAGAGTTGTTCGTTGCGGTAGTGCTGATAGTATCGTATTGATGTTGTTGCATTACTTGCGATTGTTGTTGCTGAGATTGTTGAAGATTGGCACCAGAAGAATTCTGTTGCATTGGGGGAGGAGTAGCCATCAAGCTGTGAGAATTGAAGTCTACAGAAAGTGGCTGGTTACTCATGGAAAATGCCCCAAAGCTTTGCTGCTGAAATCCAGCATTCATCTGAACGTATTGTGGGCTATCCAAACCAGCTAAGTTAGTGCTGGAAATTGAGCCTCCCAAAGCGATTTCAGTATCGAACGTATTCAACATGCGGGCAGAGTCAGAATCAATATATTGGGTGGAACCCTGGTTGAGAAGCTGTGGGGTGGATTTTCCTACATCAGAATATGCTCTTTCAGCTACTGGAGGTTGGAGGCTGTTCACGTTTACGTTGCTTAGTTGAGACATTGCATCCAAATATGGACTGGCTGGCTGGCTCGAGTTCTCGGAATAGAGCGAGTGTGACGAGAAAGCGCTAGGTGAATTTGGATTAAGTAAACCTGAACCGCTATATTCTTGCAGAAGGCTGTGATTGTTAGTGTTGTTGTTTTGTGAACTTATGCTGCCAATTGGGTAGTGCTTGAGATTTCCAGTTGGTGAAAGGAAGTCTCCGTTCGAAACAGGCGAAGTGATATTAGCACTGCTGTTTCTACTATTGGGGTTGCTGTTGTTATTGGCGATGTTGCTTGTATTGGTGTTGGGGGTTCTGTCCTTGTCTTGGTATAATGAAAAATTGTGTGAGTTGTTTCCGGGCTGCTGGAGAAGCTGTTGCTGGTCATTCAAGTATATGTTGATGTTTTCATTTCTGCTATTGAAGGAGAAGCTGTCATAGGTATAGCTCATGTCGAGGGCAGCTGAGTCTTCTAGCCCAAAACTGGGAATAGGAGCACCTTCTTTGAGAGCAAAAAGACTCGCGGCATTGGAGGTATAGCTTGGATTGCTGAGAGTTGTTTTACCGGTGATACTGTTGATATTGCTGGTATTGATATGGTAGTTAGTGTTTTTGGTGTTGTCGGTGTTGATTCCGACACTATGGATGTTGTTATTGCTACTGCTGTTAGGGTTGCTGTTGTGGTTATTTTGGATATTGTTATTTCCATTGGCTCTCATGTCTCTGAAATTTCCAGAGCCCATGTCGAAATCGAGGTTCGACATTGGGGATAGGTTCAATATATCGCTGTATAGCTCGTCGTCGTCCATCTTGGCACTCGGGCGGGGGTTGTTGGACGTCATCGAGGGCTGGCACTAGTCTGGAAAGAAATGGTGCAACTCTATTTTATATGAAGAGAATACGGGATAATTATCTATCCAGTTTGTGAGGGGGACGAAAAAAACGGTTCCAGAGAGGAAGTGATAATAAATGTGAGACAAAAAGTAGTGGAAGTTTATGGGTAAGGCTCGAGTAGGGAAAGTATGTCAAAAGACAAAGTAATGTCTATCTTCTTGTGGAAGATTATGCCGACCTAATAGTGTTGTCTATGGAGAATAGTTATGAGCACCTGGTGGAGTTTTTTACTGGAAAAACGGAACTGAAAAGTCAAAGTAGAAGTCCACTATTCGGGGCTGAAGAATCTGTCGGTATTTGTTTCTAGTACGACCACTTCAGTAGAGGATAGCCGCAGCCGAGCGTGTCACTGGCAAAAATAACGACAATAATGGACTAATTCACCTGCGCTTGCGTGGGGAATCACGGACGGCTCTGGCAATAAAATACGCTAGCAAAGAATGTCACTACTGGCACTGAAATACAAATGTCTGATTGTTTCGGAAGTCAATTACTACACGAAGTGTTTCTATATTTAGTCTATGAAGGAGTGGACGAGAAGCTGGTGGTTCTGCTAAATCTCTCGCTAATTCGAAAACTCTCGCTATTTTGTTGCTCGTTGGCTTCGGAGTCTGAGCACCACCCGAGCTGGACCAGAAAACGCGGCTGTCGATTAATCTATATATATATTCTCATTGTACACGCGACAAAACTTGGCTCGCTTCTAATAATATGTCCAACCCCTGCCGAGTTAATCCTTAATTTCACATACGGATGGGGACTGAATCTCAAAATTGTGTCTATCTACGGTAGTCATCAGTTGCGATATCAAGTCATGGCGCAGCAGCATCTCTCCCTGCACACACAACAGCTTTCTCGCTAATTTCGCTCCATCACTGCAGCGACGACGTGGAGAAATAGTGGTACTCCGAAGAGTCTTAAGATGCCTCAGTTGAATAGGGGGCTGCGTATTTGCCGCTTGAGTCGGAGAATAGTCCGACTTTCCCACAGATCCCCTATGAGCCCGACGACCGACTTTGTGCCCTACATATTTCTGTTTTCTTTCCAGACACTAGGGATTTGTTGAAAGCTTTTTTCTTCTTTTTGCAATCATTACACCGCGGAGCGGCTCACATAGCAAGTCCCAGAAAAGAAAATTGGAGGTTCCAGACTTGCCGAAGGCTGCGAAAAGAGGACTATGCATCATCTGTCACCGGACTCTTCACGCCGAACATAGTTACATAGTTTAATAGCGGAAATTCGTTATATTCATCACTTCTCACACACTACTTATTGGTCCTGTGTCTTCTGATTGGTATCTTCTCGATGTACTTTCGGCGCGAAAAGTACAGCCTCTTTTAGCAGTCATTCACGGTGCAACTTTTGTGAAAATTATTGAAGATTTGACATATCCACTGTAGGATAAACATTTACCACGATAAAGACGGCAATGAAGATGAACAATTATTATTAATTCAATTTTGGCGTATCATAGCAAAAGTTCATGGATCTAGAATCGAATGCTTTTGAGAACGGCGGTTACGAGAAATAGAGCCGTAGCCATAGAAGTCAGAAGTTGGATGGCATACACAGCAGGAAAGTCACAAGTAATTTCATTTCCTATGAGGCCAACGACCAAAGTAGTTGTTTGGCAGGCTTTTAATTATCTAGTGTCTGTATTCTATTATAATTTTCAATGCGATCAACAGCAGTTCCAGTTTTTGCCATTTGAATCCTATTTTCATCACCTATTTTGTAGTTCCAGCACTCTATCTTAGTGTCACCAGATTTTTTTATCAGCCCGAGAGAGACTCGCCAATTTTAACAGAAGAGGCTGAAGAGCTCTTATCTTAGATGTAGATCCCGGTTGGTGGCGTTTGAGATATATTTATGAACAGAATTCCGAGTAATCGCGCTGTACTTCGGTTTTAAGCTGTACATGCTTTGGTCGAGTCTATTTTCTTTAAATTGCTATGGAGACATTGGGACATTACCAGCTTGAGCTAGAAATGTTCTAGGTGGTATCATTCAACGGAGGAAGAGTAATTCTTCCGGATGCTAACAAATATTGATGTTCGAAATAATTAATCAAATTCATCAATGCTTCTCTTAGTCTTTCGTTTTACATAAAGGCGCTTCTACACGTTGGAAATAATTTTGAGTGCATCCGCATTTAATAATAAAGTAAAAATTACAGCGGCTATTTGCAGTCAGTATATACCGTTGGGGCTTAATACTTTCAAGTTCAACCAAGTTGGCCTGATTTATCTTATAACGCTATATAAAACTTATCCGTATGAAACCATAATACCCAAATAATTAAAAATGCTTTTGTCACATTTTGAAAAGTCATAATTTGATATCCAACACAATATGCCAAACATCAGGAGCGAATGTCTTCACTGTTTCCAAATGACCGATTGAAGCTGTTGGAAATCTCTGAGCTACTAAAGCCTTGAAATTTTCGAACTCAGACACGTGAACGTTCTCGTGAATGTGAACAAAGGTTGCTGAATTCGTAACCGTGTGGTTGTCCTTCAACTTCTGGGTAATACCCCATGAGTCTTGAGAACTGGGCAATAAGCCTAAATTGAAGTGAGCGATGGGCAAACTGTTCTTTGGGAATGTTGACAATCTTTCAAGAGAATATTCGTTACTTTCGTGAAATATAAACACCTGAACACCACTTTCCGTTGCTGTTTTATATGTCTGATAATCAAAGCTGTCTTCTCTTCTGAAAATCTTGATAAGATACTTTCCATTGATGGCTCTTCTGAACCCCTCTATGGACCATGGATTTAAGTCCCAACAAAAGAGCTGTTTGGCTCCTCTCTTCAAGTATGATAGTGAAAAGTAGCCTATTCCACAGTATAGATCAACAACTACATTACCCTTTATCTCCGTATATGTATCGAGGATTCTAGTCTTTTCTTTGATGTTTCCTCTGGAAAACATCGTATAATAAGGCGCCCACGTCTGGAAAATTCCATTTTGAATTACTGTACACCAGAGCGCCATAGAAAAATCATCATCGGTTGGACTGTCGTAATTGGTTGGTAATGGACCAAAGTCGCCAAATATAGGCTGGATATTAAATGGTCTTCTCATGACATCAGATTCTATAATTGGTTTATTAATAGCAATATGTGTTAACTTGCGATGGCTAGATGCAAACAACGACAGTGAAAGTATGTACAAGAAGAAGTCACTGAAGTCTATGACTTTTAAAAGAGACTGCCAACTATGGGAATCGAATGTATTGCTTCCGAAAAGTACCATTGGTGGGTATACTGACCATTTCTTCGGTATGAGTTGGATCAAATCTTGCGTTAATGCTATAGCGTGAGAAGAGCAGTATTGTTCTACTATTGAAGCTAATGTGGATGGAGTGTTGTGATGAGTCTGAGGGAAATAAGTGTCATAAGTTACTTTGTTGTTATACGGCGAAACAATTGGCTCGAGTTCGCTAAATTCTGTTAACGTTGTATGAATCTGAAAAACTCCATTGTGCTTCGCAATCTTCAAAGACTTATTAAGGCTACAAATGGATTCAAGCTTGTTTTTCAACGGCTTAACAAGCATGGCATCTTGTGTTTTTATGCGATAGTATTTCATGCAGAGTTTTTCATACAACTAATAAAGCTTTAGAATAAAATACTATCTTGAATTGAAAAGTGAAAGTCATCTTGTATATTGGTATTTTTATGTCGCAAATTGTGTCTCGTTTTCAATTCGACAGAGTTCCAATGAGCCAAGTATGCAGAAGTAATATAGATTTACAATAGGTGCATTATGTTTGCCCGAATAACAAACTATTCCTTAAGATATACCGACAAGATAAGTTATCAGAACGAAAATGAGTAACTGAGCTCAACAAAATGAAAAAGTACAACAGTCGGATTTGATCTAGTATAATTGAGATTAAGCGAAAAATGACTAGAGAATTCAGAGAGTGAAAAAATAATTACCAACGATGTTAAATTACCAGACCAAATAATGTCTACTAATTGCAAGTGAGCTCACCAACAAGTAGAGAGATTACCCGCGACAACTAGAGGCACGTCCGGATAATTGCAACTAAATAAGCCGAAATTTGATATCGGCGATAGGCAAATGCGGGCTACGAATGAGCAAAGTCGTAGCGAGCAGTTGTTCTGAATAGATACAAGGCTCCCACCGAAGAAAGATGAGCTTTACGGGCTTAGTTATATGGAACGTCGATACTATGAAGAAGATGAGACTTGTGACTATCGGCAAAGTTCGTCTGTAAGGTATGGTGAATGGAAAACTGGTTGTACTATTAAAGAGGGCGACGGTGGTGCAGGAACTCAGTAGGTCAGCCCAAGCTTGAGTAGGCTTAAGCGTGGGTGCTTGGATAAAGAAAGCGATTCCAGACAGTCTACAAGAGGTCGATGGCTCAGTTGGAACATGATAGAAGATGTGGGAAGTTATCAACAAAAGAATTGAATAATTTGAAAGAATCAAGTGGGATATGAAATGAAAATAGTGTGGAATAGTGTGGAAATTGGAGGAGCACTCACACATGGTCTTGAGGTTGCACAAATTATACAGACCCTCTTTCTCCACGGTATGTTTCCCGTTGACAATACGTGTAGCGAAGATTGACCACCTAGTAGTAACACTTTTGGTATCATTGTACATGGAATCTAGAAGAATCCTTTCGCTATTGAAAATTTAGATCGCCAGCAAATTCTTTATGCCAATGATTCTGTGCCCAAAATCAAATCAATTTATGCAAGTAGCAGAGCCGTTTTTACGATGATACACGCTAACAATATTGAAACTATAACCAGCTACATTTAACAATATCTTTCACACAATGCACTCCACATTCGTCGACAACCCAATTGCACTACCTTTGTAACAAAATCCCTACTACTCCCTGCCCCACCTCGTATCCTCCCGTTGGCTGATTGTTCCACTCCTGTGCACACCAATTCTTTCTGGTTCATACACACTTCGTTCACTCTGAGTAGACGTTTCTCTGGACGGGACAAAATCTCGACAACCACTTTGTTTCGAGATACAACACTAATACTGTTTAACTGTTCCATTAGATTCTTCCTAGCGACGTGTGGCACGCTTTTTTTGTTTCGTGTTTGTTTAGACTTTGTTTCCTGGTCCTGTGCCTCCCGCTTTTTGTCTTGTCGGCCACCCTTTTTGTCGAACCGTGTCTGAACGTTATCCTGCCATTTCTGTCTTTGACTTCTCAGAATTTTTGTTTGCAAAACGTTGATCTCCGTGCCAATTGCCGTTGATATCCATCCCACAAACACAGTGCCGTATACACTAGCTTGTTTTTCTTATAATTATCGTTGGTGGTTTTTGTAGTGATTCGTGAGCTTATAGACCCTCCTCATTCAAAAGAGATAGCCCCTTAAAATAACTTTGCGTGTTTCCAAAAGTATCATAAAGACATTGTCTAGAGTAGCTATCCAGTTTATCATCTACTATCCCAATCTACATCATCTGCTCATATATTAGTGGATTTTGTGATAGTTAATTTCTCGATTTTTCACTCAACTTAACTTTTTTTCGCCTACCTTGCATTCTATTTATCAATGGCTGAACAACCAGAACAACAGCAAAAGCCTATAGAAGCTGAAATACAGCGACCAGAACAGCCTGGTGAACAGCAGGATGTTGTTACTGAAGTTTCGGCTGCTCCTGCCGAACCAGAACCTTCTGCTCCTGCTGCCGTCCCTGCTACTGAGCAATCAGAAACTGAGCAGTCTTCTATTGAAAACGCAGCAGATCAAAAGACCATTGCAGAACAGAATCAGATCCCAACGCAAGATGCCAATGGCGAGCCAGTGCCGGCCCCTGCCAGTGCTCTTGCAGGAGGTCGTGAGGTGTCCAAAAAGATCTTGTATGTTGGAGGCTTGCACAAGTCTGTAACTGACGATATGTTGAAGGATTTGTTCTCTGTAGCTGGTGGTATCAAGTCCGTGAAGATCTTGAATGACAAGAATAAGCCAGGCTTTAACTATGCTTTTATCGAGTTTGACACTAACCAGGCTGCTGATATGGCTTTACATACGTTGAATGGCCGTATCATCAACAACTCTGAGATCAAGATAAATTGGGCCTTCCAATCATCGACAATCAATACAGCTGCTCATCCTGATGAACCTACTTTTAACATCTTTGTTGGAGATTTGTCGCCAGAAGTTGACGATGAATCGTTGACGAGGGCATTTTCGAAGTTCCAAACCTTGAAGCAAGCCCATGTTATGTGGGACATGCAAACGTCCAGATCCAGAGGCTACGGGTTTGTAACTTTTGGAACACAAGCCGACGCTGAGTTAGCCTTGCAAACCATGAACGGTGAGTGGATTAACGGCAGAGCCATCAGATGTAACTGGGCTTCTCATAAACAGATGAACGGAAACAACGGAGGCAACTACCGTAACAACCGTCATCTTCACCACCACAATAGTAACACTAATAACAATGGTAACCGTGGTCAGTTCAGACCTTTCAACACCAACGGTATACCTCAACAACAGATGGGCAACGCCAATGGCGGTTTGGGCAACGGCCAGTTCCAACCCCAAGGAGTTATTCCCCAGAACTTACAACCTAATGCTCCTGGTGGAGGTGTGTTTTCACCTACAAATCTTGGAGCCAACGGTGGTGGTGGTGCCGGTGTTGGAAATATCGCTAATGGAGCTTCTGGTCAAGCCAATATCCCCGTGATGTCTCCTCAATCGTACGACATTGTTTTGAGACAGACTCCCTCTTGGCAAACCACCGTGTATTTGGGAAACATCGCTCATTTCACCCAGCAAAACGAGTTGATTCCGTTATTGCAGAACTTTGGCTTCATTGTAGACTTCAAGTTCCATCCAGAAAGAGGTTGCGCCTTTGTCAAGTATGACTCGCATGAACGTGCTGCTTTGGCCATTGTTCAATTGGCTGGTTTCACCGTCAATGGCAGACCGTTGAAGTGTGGCTGGGGTAAGGACAGACCTCCTATGGGCCAGTTCCAGAACTTTGGCCGTGGCGTACCTCCTCCTCCTATGTATGGCCAAGGAAGACCATAAACAGATAGAATGTACATATACACCGAGCTGAACAGATGTTAGAGCAATAGTTTTAACAAACGTTATAATTATCATCATGGCTACAGTTATAGTACCAAAATACTTGTCACTACTATAAAACACTGTTCATGACTCTACGGTGGTTGATTCCGTGTCCATGACCCACAGAACAATTGCGCCTTTTTTATCTACTCTGATCCTTTTATATAGCTACTAACATCTCTTTATATGTTCAATAAAGCCCAAGATTGTTTTCAATATACTATAATGTAGATATAGATAACCACAGTACAACTTCTAATGGTATACAAGATCCGATTGAGTACCAAGATATAGATTCTTATCTACATTTATGCAATTGAACTGTACGGATCTATTAATTCTCTTGAGATTCGTTTCGCAACCATCCGCATCTGCCACGTGATACTACCATCAGAAAAAAATTGGAGTAAGTCTTCAGTAATGGAAATCTACATACTGAAGTTTTTCACAGCTCACACCATAACATTATAACTACAGCCGTGACACTGTGAAAGTGTCCCTCCGTGTTTGTCGTAAATAAGCAGCTTTTCCTAGAGTATAGGTAGAAAAAGGGTGCGAAATCACAAATCTTGGTTTTCTTCCCAATTTTCCAACCTCTATGACAAACGATTTTCTGGACTTGGCCGCTTTTCTCCTCCACGACGCCTTTTTCCATTGTACTTTAGTTGTCACTATTCCTGCTGTAGTATTATTGCATTACATTTGGCATTTCACCCTAAACCCGCTAGACGGTCTCGTTCTAGACATATATCTCACATTGTCTCCGCTACTTCCCCTGGCAGCGATAGACTGGTTTTCTACCTACTTCCCCATTCTCAAACACATCTCCAGGTCTTCCAGTAGTAGCGCCACTATCCCCTTCAACTCCATAGTAGCTACCTCATCGGCATCTTCACGTCAAAGGCTCTTTATCCTAGTACTAACTGGCTGTGTAGTAGCTTTCTCTATTCGAACAGCTTTTCTTCCACACAATCTCACCAAGCTTAAGCAATTGATGTCGTATATGAGCTCGAATTACAAATTTGCAAACAGGTCTCGGTTTAACTCCAGGAAATCGAAGCCTCACCGTTTTGCAATCAAGAATGGCGGCGAGATTGGCGGCCTTAGCAACGACGGAAACACTTGTTTTATGAACTCGGTGCTCCAGTCGTTGGCTTCCTCACGTGAATTACTTAAGTTCATCGACTCTTACCTCTTCTCCGAAACAGCGCTTCAAACTCCACAAGGAAACGTAATCTCTATGAAGTCCAACACTCCCAGACCAGAACTAATCTTTACCAACGCTTTGAAGACATTGTTGGATAATCTCAACGGTAAGTATGGAGCTCGTGGTAAGGAGTTCAGCACCAAAGCTCTCTTAAACAAAATGCCCAATGGCCCCAAGCAGAACTTTTTCTCGGGCTACAATCAGGAAGATGCTCAGGAGTTTTACCAGCTCGTAATGAGCTTGTTGGAACGGGAGTACAAGAAAGTTTCCCAGTCCAGATTGCCCACTCCGGAGCCAGAAGAAAAGAGCAGAAATCAGGAGAAACAAGTGAGATTCCTCGATATTGAGAATATGCCGAATGCTATCTCTGGCTGCGAAAAATTAGGAAAATTGGGTAAAGTGTACGTTCCAGCCAAGCAGGTTGACCCCAACTTGGTGGACTGTGACCACAAGGTGTTCCCACTAGAATTGATTACTCCTGTAGATGGTATCTCAGCGGAAAGAATTGGTTGTTTGTCCTGTGGAGAAGTTGGAGGCATACGTTATTCTGTCAATTCAGGTTTGAGCTTAAATTTGCCTAATAACTCTTCATACTACTCCAGTTTTGACTTACTTCTGTTAATGAACGACTGGATTACACCTGAAATCATTGAGGATGTGAACTGTAACAGATGTGGTTTGAACCAAACCAAAGATTTTCTTTTAGAGACTTTGCAAGACCTTCATGGAAAGCCAAACGGAGAAAAGTTGAGAGAACAATTCCAAATTCGTCTTGATGCGATCGGTTCGGAATTGTTGAAACCTCACATTACAGACGAGGTATTCGAAAAGCTCACCATAAAAAAACATATTAGAAAAAGTAGAAAATCGAAACAGATATTCTTGAGTAGACCTCCTCCGTTGTTGTCCATCCATATAAATAGATCGGTATTTGATCCTAGAACATATCTGATTGTCAAGAACTCCAGCAGTGTGACATTCCCTTCGAAGCTAAACGTGGCTCCCTACATTGCTGAACCAAGGGATATTAATATGGACGCTAGATTGCCTTTCAGAAAACAGGAAAAAAGAACTGTCTTGCAACAAAAAGAACGTAAAACTTCAGAAACACTTCCTTCAACTCCATCAGACTCGTCGTTGTCTTCTACTGCCGAAGAAACAAAGTCGGACTCTACTAGTAGTACCGATATAGACAACTTGGAGCCTCTTTCAGTAGATCCTAAGTTGTTGTACAACTTGAAGGCAGTAATCTCCCATTATGGTACTCACAACTACGGCCATTACATTTGCTACCGTCAGTTGCGAGGTACGTGGTGGAGAATCAGTGACGAATCCGTATATGTTGTCAATCAGGAAGAAGTATTGAACGCTCAGGGTACATTTATGATTTTCTACGAGTTCGATGATGGTCATAAGGAATTCTTACAAGATGTTTCTGATAGTGAAGAAGAAGAAGAAGAAGAAGATGATGATGATGATAATGATGATGTAGATACACCCGAGGATGATAGCGAAAACAGGTCTACTTCCAGCAAAATGGATGTAGACTCATATGGTGTCGATGCTGGTGTTGTACCAATCTCTGGTAATGATAATGACGACGTAGACTACGAAGAAAGTAGTGGATTAAGTGATGATGACAATGAAGAATCGCATTTGTCAGAACAACCTCTTGACAGCCAAGACACTCCTCAAGAGGATTTCAACGTTGCCGAAGCCCATGTACATTTATAGATCTATGTTTATCAGCAAAGATATCTTAAGATTGCTTGTAGAATGAAAAGGTGTGATAATCTAGAAAAGTAGTTACAAGAAAAGTTTCTTCAATTAAATTCGCGCTACCAATTGTCGATATCAATAGGCATAATCTTTCACACTGCGATTATCATCTGCAATTCCTTCACTTATGGCTCAACATAACAATGGCTAAGAAGACACGTGGAAAGATTCTTGACAAGAAGGGACTCAAGGCTTCTTTGGCTCGACATGTACTTTTAGAGCAGTCACAGCTGCAGTTGACTAAAAAAGAAGCTTTGCAGAAAGAGCATCTCGCTCAGAAACAGCAATCTATGAAGGGAGGAGGGAAAGTCAATAAGAACAAGAAGAGGCAGCAGTTGAACTTACAAAAGAGTGCATACATACCATTTGAAAAAGAAGATAGAGTACTTTTGATAGGAGAAGGCGATTTTAGTTTTGCCAAGTCGATCATAGCTCAACGGTACATCGAGCCAGAGAACTTGATCGCTACATCTTATGATTCCTTTGAGTGCTTGGTGGCCAAATATCCCAATGTAGAAGAGACTTTAGAGCAACTTAAACAAAGAGGAGTGAACGTAATTCACGAAGTGGACGCTTTGAACATGGTATCATCCTTGAAGTTAACTCCAACATCAAAACTGAGGAAAGTCAAAGCAGAACTCTTTGCTGACCACGCGAATTTGGACTATATCATGTTCAACTTCCCTCACACGGGTCGTGGGATGAAGGACGTGGACAGAAATATCAGAGATCACCAACAGTTAGTTCTCGGCTACTTTAAGAGTTGTAACCAGGTTTTTGATATAGTTAATAATCAGATCAAAGACAATTTCGCAGGCTATTCTGCTTCTGATGATACCAAAAAAGTCGGGAAAGTAATACTATCACTTTTTGACGGAGAACCGTACAGTTCTTGGGGAATCAAGATTCTTGGAAGAAGTGAAGGTTTTAGAGTTGACCGGTCTGCCAAATTTAACTGGCCCCTGTACCCAGAATATCATCATAGAAGAACAAACAGTGCTAGAGACACTACCAAACCAGCTGCTGAAAGAGACGCCAGGATCTATATTTTTGAGAAGTTCGATAAAAAAGAAGCTGAAGAAAAGGAAAAGAGAAGACGCAACGACGTCGATTCAGATGAAAATTATATTAGATTTGATTAGGATGTATTATATATAGTATTATTCTGGGGAATTACCAATTAAATAAATACACAAATACTTGATACTATGCTGGATATACTCTTATACAAGTGTCGATTAAGAAGATTTCTCTGGTCAAAGGATCCTTAATTTTGCCCATACGCAACAAAGTATTCTTTTCAGACAAATACTTCTCTGAAGGATTGAGGAGCTTGTCAAATGGATAGATATTACCATTGGGTAGTTTGAACGGATTATTGAATATACTAGTGATCAACTGCGCGTACGGCAAGTTTCGACTCAATTTGTATAATTCAGGCGAACATACTGGGCAGTTATTAATCTTATTCAAAAGTTTATAGTATTGGTTGGAACCTCTGTATTTCTTGTCAGTTAGTACTGTTAAGTCCTTCTTGTATATGCTTTCATCAGTGACATTTATTTCCTGGTTTTCTCTGAAAATGGTATTTTCTGTATTGTGGTAGCATGACTTTGTTTTCAAACTTGCCAAACCAGCGGATAAGTAGATGAAGATGGGATAGTTCTTGGAAATGCCGTACAATTTCGTGAAGTTCTCTACAAAACACATCGATAAACTGTCCCATCTTTCGTCAGAAAGAAGCTTCTCGTATTCATGGAACCGCGGGGAGTTGATGAGCAAATTACTGGAGAATGCTATCTTGTCATTTCTGGTTCTCTTCTCTTCGTTAATCGCCATGTACACCAACAAGCCACCTATTTCCTTTAGGCGATTCAAGTTGTGTTCGTGATTGGCACGATCGGTATCCAGATAATTACTAACGTTTCCATAAGGTGAGAGATTGATACTCGAGAACTTTATGGCTTCATTTACATCTCCGTTTTCTATAAGAGAAAGGAACCTACAATAATTGATTTCAAACTCGAGGTTGGAGTTTGCTTTTTTCAAGAAGTTTCTGTTCTCATTGAACCACGCTATCACCAAAGTGAGGTCGTGGTCTTCCATGATGGAAACATAGACCTTGTTGAAGCTCTCAAACAAGTCGTAGTCGATCAACTTCATGTACTTTGGATTGGACTCGGAGAGACTCTTCAAGAGTAGCAAGCCTATATTGTGATCTGTTCTCGTATTCGACTTGATGAGGTAGTCGATAATGAGCAAATTTGTCTGGTCTCTATACCATGTAATGAGATTCGGGTTATGCAAGTCTAAGTACTTGTCATTGTCGCCTTTGGTGGAATGGTCTTTGTCTTCTGTTTCCTCACTCTGGCTATGTGGCTGTGATGGCTTTTCCAATTGAGTCTTGGATTTATCCTGAGTGATACAGTATTCGCTTATAAGCCCCAAATGTTCGATTCTGGCAATGAGCCTAGAGCGCAATTCTTCGTCTTTGGCAATAGAAGCTCGCAATTTCTTCTGGAATCCCTCAAAGCTCTTAATGCACTTACGAACCATGGCCAACTTCATGGCTGTGGGAATATTTGAATTTTTCTTAATTTTGGCTACATCGTCGGTCATTTGCTTTTTCTGTTTCTCCACAAGTTTCTGGATGGTCTTGAAGTTCTTCTTGACTAACTCGGTAGGAATCCGGAACTGAGTCAGATACGATTGGATATGGAAGTTGAGAGAGGGTTCGCTCATAGTGGCTAAGGTATGTCTGATAAGATCAGATATGACGTAGGATTATAAGTAGGATATAGGAAGGAAGAAGATGCGTATATGGCAATGAGGAATTAGAATACGAATAAGAAATGCGCTTAGGATAATCGTAAAGAAAGATACGTATGAAACTGCGTTGTTCTCCGTATGTGGTTACAGATTCTTAAGATGACTTTGTGGGGAGCAAATCCCGCACAGCTTATAAATTTTGCCGCAAAATGAAATACCAGATAATTTATGGAGTAGGAGATCCACAGTATGATACAAAACAGAAGAAAATAGGTATAAAGTACTTTTTAGATTCAGGCAAGCTTCGAAATGTATCTGAATATTGAAGTGTTATTCCAAAATTTCTGCAATTTCCTCTCGTAATATTTCCTGTGCTCTCTATAAATATCCTTCTCACTAATATCACATTACTACAGCTGGTTCATTCTTTTCACCAGCTCTAAATTACCCCTGGTCCAGCTTTTGACGAGTGTTGGTTAGACCACAATTTGAAAGTTCTTCTTTCTCTCTGCTCCTTATTATTGACTGAAATGGAACTTCCCAACACAAGTTGAAGTGGTAATTGCCGATATAATCTCATAGAAAGATTAGCAGATAATAGCATTTTTACATTTTTCGCAGCAATTCCAATTTTTCAATTTAATCAATTCGAATCAATTTATACTAACGAATAATACAACATTTCTTGCATTTACTTTGCTTATCACCAAATATCATAGTATTAAAATCTACATATAACGAAATGAGCCTACAAAGTAGCACTCTTTGGGATTTTCTGGTCCTTCAACTCGTAGAACAATTTCTTTAAGTTTTCAATACCAACATCAACTTCTTCGATGTACTTGTGGTCTTCGGCAAATGGATTGTATCTGCCAATTGGGAAGTAAGGCTCAAGTTTGTCAATGAATCCTTCCTTAACTTGATTGTGTGTGTAGTAGTGGAAAATCAAGTTGTTACCTTTTTCCTTAACAAGGTTGTCTTCCCACTCTTGCTCTTCTTGCTTAGTTGGCAAGGTCTTGGCTCCGGACCAGACACCGGCAAGAGCTGCAGCACTGGCTTCAATGGTGTGGAAGTTGATTTGAGAAATAGCTATACCAACAGCTCCAAGGGTAGGGTCTTCAATTGAGAACGTGTCGTAGTAGAGACCAGCGACACGCGAAAGGTTGGAAGGATCAATAACGTTCAAGTTGTTCTTTAAGAATGGGTAATGGTAGTGGTAACCGGTTGTCAAGAGAATCTTTTCGATACCCTTTTCAATAGAACCGTCCTTGAACGTGACATCGCCTGTGTCAGGGTCAATCTTTTGAATTTCACCTTTGGCAACAATACCGTCGGAGACCAAGGCGTCATTAATCCATTCGAACACTAAGTGGATGTTCCTCTTGGAGTTGACAGTCTTCTTAGCAACTGGAACAATGTATTGCAAGAGATTTGCAGTGGAAATACTGCCACCAACAACCAAGGTATTCTTGTCCCTGAATTCTTCCTCAGTTCTGTACGACTTGGCATGAACAACGGCATTTGGATGTTTCTTGTTGTATTCAGCCAAACCGTCAATGACAGGAATAAAAGGAACAGTGTAATGACCGTTGGAAATAACAACAGCATCAAACTCTTCCAGGTACCAGTTCTCCTTCCCTGTCTTTGCGTCTTTTTCTCTGACAGTTACAACCCACTTGCCTTCGTCATTCTTGGCGACTTTTTCAACAGTGGTGTTGGTTCTAATGTAGTCGTAGAGGTGTTCACTTTCGATAAAGTCAGTAAATCTTTGCGTCAATTCCTGTTGACGCAAGAAAGGGTAAATCTTTCTAGACTTGTCCAAATACTTCTCTTCGTTTGGAAGGTACGAGTATCTGGTGAATCTGGAAGGGATGTTGGTGTACAAGTCTGGATAGACACCTGATCTTCTCCATTCCAATTCTGAAATGTTAGTGTTTTCTTTGAGAGAGACTGGAGATTCTCTCGTAGCACCTCTCAAGTCCTTGGGAAATTCAACGGTAGGGTGAATTACGTCAGGATCGTCATATTTCTGTGTGTCCAAAGTCTCTTGAGGTGGAACACGCAAATCTGCTTGTTCCAAAGAAGGAGCCCAAATTCCACCGGCCTTGTCCTTCTGTTCAAAAGAAACGATCTTGGTGAATCTTGGGTCTTTTGAAACTTCACCTCCGACCGTGGAGGTACCGTCCTTGTTCGTGTGGAGAAATTCATACAAGGAAGCAAGACCACCGGGGCCAGCTCCAATGATAGCAATTGAGTTGATGTCTAGTTTGGTCATCGTGGACTAGAGTATAGGGGAAGGAAATAACATAGACCAATGAATTCTGGAACTATCCTGGCCAAGGAACAAACACAATAGTTTATATATTGGCCAGGAACACAATCAACTAATTGTCCCATTTCTGCCTATAACAGAGTGGCTAGACTGTTGCAGTGGTTACCACAGTCGGAAAAGTGAGTAGCGTAGAGTAGCTTAACTGTGGCTCGAACAATAATTAATTTTCGCAGCTCGATAAATTTATGCAAGTACGAGTTGAGTGCAGCAAAGCCGGTGAACAAGAGTCAAAAAGAGGAGGAGCGCTCCACACTTATGAATTAGGGTTTAAGGTTGGGCAGAAGATGGACTGTGTGTCTATGTCAATGTTGTGGACAAGTTTCGTATATTCAGAAAATCCACATCAACTTCCACAATTAAAAGGTTCACTACAGTGGCACTTTGCATAAGGCCCACTCAGCCGAATTGCGCTCTCACGTTGCGACCCGAGCCGATAAGATCTTTGCGCCTTCTAGCTGCTGATATAGGCTGCGAAAAATACGTGCTTAGTGGCCCAAGTCACGTTACCTGAGACGAAACGGTCTACCGGCCCACCAATAAATGGTACGACTATTGGCTGATATATTCTTGCCATTCTAGTTAGAGTTTTGGCTATCAGCTCGCGTGGTCTACAACGTGTCATATTGTGTCGGCTCGGAACCCTGGCGTGAGGCGGATATTGTATTCTGTCTTTTTTGCGAAGAATTCCAGCGAAAAATGTGGCACCTGTTTCATGTTCCTTGGTGATCTTATGAACTAATTAATTCCACCAATCTCAGGGGCGACCATGTAGCGAACTGTCAAAATGCTAAGATGTAATATATTAGCCGTTTTCTACCGTGAATTCCTCTTTAATACCTTTTTTTATTGCCGATTGACGTGTATAGTTTATCGTCCCAATTGGTTATCGTCTTTTGGAGAATGTTGGTATTAGTGAATATTGAAACTACAGCCCAGAGATATTTGATACCGATACTGTTCCTTATAGACTTTAGTAATTACAGAGAGATTGCGTATAATATCTTCATTGTGATTATCTACGAATATCTACGCTTCAATTGTCCACATTTCTTCAGCACAATTCTCAATATAGTTTCTAGTCGTTCATCTGTTTCTGATTGAACACAGTTAACTGCCTGTTCATCTTCTATGATAATTGTTTATTCTGATGGTCTTCTTCTGAAATGATGCTTATCTCGTGTTTTCCGAACACTGAGCACTACTAATCTTCTAAACTAAAGTAATTTATAGAGCTGGATGGCTCAACAGCCGTTCATCACCTTATTCTTGGGGAAGCTGTAGCCACCCTCACTGAATTTTGTCAAGTTGACGTTGGAGTAGATGTTAAGATGGTCCTGGATGTAGTCATATGTAGGATAGTCGTCTGGATCACAACCAACATTTATTTGGTCTGATGGCTGGTATACTCTGACATAGTCTACTCTCATGGTGGATGGGAAAACAAGTGATGGCCAGTCAATATAAGCCCAGTTGTTGGAGATACCAAGGTTCATGATCAACGACATGGGCTCTTTAGAAAGTCTTCTCCATCCTATGTTACCATTAGGGTGCAAAGCATGGGCATGTACTGTCAATGTTGGCTCATCGCCCACATACCACGTCAAGTAGCCGCTGTCGTCATCGTTGAGATATTCATACCCGTATGTCTGGAAATTGTGCTCGCCTGACCCTCTTTCGTACCAAGTTGTGTTTAACATCGTAACAGCAGAAAGAGCCTCTTGATAAGGACCACCTGCATAGGAGTTCATGACAGTCGTGGAGCTGTTGTGGATAGAAAGGAAATCGTAATCTGGCATATACCAGATATCGAAAGGTGCCAACTGCAATGATTGCGAGGCTACACCGATGTTGGGCACTTTATTCGATGAATCCGTGGCAATTTCAGCTTCTATAACATCGATTTCAGGAGCTCCTCTTCCTACTCCTTGATTAGGATGGTCGGCACCTGAACAAGTACAGGAGTTCAATCTCTGGCCAGGTAAGTAGGAAATTCCATCTGGAGAGGACTGGTTGGGTGTAATACCCGCATCACATGAGTCGTACGAATAGGGCCAAACACCATCAGTAGTAGCTAAGTAACCTGGTCTACCCAAATTACCCATAGACCACAAACCGGGCCACAAACCGGTAATATTACCGTAATTGGGCAACCTAGCCGAGTATACGAGCATACCCTGGGTGAAACAGAACTTATTCCAAGACTGTACCATTCCTGATCTGTAGAACAAGTCGTGGTTTTTGAACGCATCCATACGCAAATTTAAAGTACCATTAGCTGTAGTAACGGCATCTGGGGAATACCATTCCAAATCCTTTGTGGCATCATAGTGCAAGTCTTGGGCAGTGAAGAATTGGTCATCACCTTCGTAAAAAGTTCTGCCTTCAGCATTAAACTCATCGCTAAACACTAGACTCCACAGATCACCGTTCTGAGCGGTATGATTGAAGGCACTCGAAGGTGTATCAGGGTCTATCAAGCTGGTTCTAATCGCTGAGAGAAGCGGATACGTGTAGTCTGTGAGAATCTCATACGATTCTGCTGTATGGTGATGAGTAATATTGGAAAAAGTCAACGCTGGTAACACTATAAAGACACACATACCTGCGATAAACAAAACAATAAATCCGATAAGACCACCCATTGACCGTTTGTCCATGTTCTTGAGATCATAAATGAATCTGTTCTTGTCATATTCGGCGTCAGCGACCGGATCTGGGTTATGCAAGTAGTCGTCGGCTTCCTTCTCGTCAATGTGCAAAGGAAACGACGAGGCAGGGTAACCACCGAAAGGAGAAAAGTCGCCTTGGTGGACCAAATTACTGGTAGATTTGATAGACCTAGAAGAGTTGTCATCGCCGTATTGGGACGTAGCCTGAGAGTCCGGACCGGGTCTTTCCTTTTGGAGGAAGTTTGAAAGCGAAGTCGAGGACACTACACGAGATCCAGCCATCGACGGGTAGCGATCGTATTCCGTCGGCACGTTGATGTTGTTGACATTGGGCGGATCTCCCGATGGTAAATGGATTCCAGAGCCGGAATATGAGCGCTGTTGGCCGTCAGAAGATTCGTTTTCTGATAAGAGGTTGGTGGAGGTGCCGTTTTTCTGGTAGAAACTGGAATAGGCGTTGAAGGGTCTGCCGTAGTTAGAATCGGTATCCACGTCAGCATGAGGCGATGATGTCGACGATCTCGATGACTCTACAGACGATTGTTGCTCAACTTCATTTTGGCCCAAGAAAGGATTGTGCGGAATGTCAAGCGAATCGTTGTCGGTGTCTGTGACGTGAAGGTTGGGGAGCCCGTTGGAGGTCAAATCTCTCCGTGACATGATGTTATTATTCTTATTCGTCTATTAGAGGGAAGGCGGCCGTGAAAGGAAGTGTTAAGAGAATGTAGTTGAATAAAGTGAAGATCGTATTGATGTGATTTATGGTGGTGGTGGCTTGTGATCCTATGATGATCTTTATGAATCTGATCCCGCAATGACGATATGTAGTTTTAATGATCTGAGATGACGCTGTAAGCGGAAGGGGGAGCTTTATTAACCTAGAATCCTCAAAATTTTATGGAATCACCTTATTAAATACGATCTTGAAGCTTTAACTGTGCTTTAAAAAGATCTTCTAGCGAGTGAATATTACTGTAGATGAGGTTTAGACGCTGGAGGTTGCGCTGAATCAGTTAGGCGCTATTCGCTCGGTATGACAGCTGAATACTTGAAGAAAAGCAAACGTTCGATTTTTGCAAAATAAACTGGTTGTGAGAAAAAAATCAAATGTATATGAATCTCAAATCTCAGCAGCCCTCTTGCATTTTCTTGTTTTTGACCAACAAGGCTGCTCTGGATTTGCGAGGTCTGAAAATTTTATTGATCTAAATTGTTTCTTTTTCAATGCACAGTGTTTTCCGAGGGCGATACCGGGGTTAAATGCAACAGTGCTCACCTTTCCGACCAACGCGAAGTGCGTCGAATTGAGGAAAGTTGGGTATATATGCAGAATGTATGCAAACTGTCCAGAAAGCGCAACTACACGCAATAAAATAAATGGGATTTCCGACCACTCGTCCAAACAACACAATTCTATACTTAGTACTTTGCGAAGTAGTCACAATACTCTTACAAGTTTCAAACCTTTACGTATCTTGTACGCTACACTACCACCACAGCTTCGACTTCAATTGTACTTCTACGACATAGACGAGGCTCATTAAGTCAACACATCTGAAACGGATTTGAGCTCCAATTCTGGAATTGGCCATTCCCAGAACCGCGGGTCTCTGCTTAAGCACCATTATCTACTACTATTGTTGATTCTATTATTGCACTTTGTCTGCATTCCCGTGCCGTCCTGATAAGCCACTTCCGAAGACATACGTCACTTCTATGTGGGTCGTGCTGAAATCGTGTCTCTACGGTGCCTATGTTGTAACTAGCTATCTTTGGTACAGAATAATTTTTAAGGTCAGCCGAATCGTTCCCCAATAGTCCAGATATCAGCTATGCCGTTGCATTGGCGTATCTTTTTGAGGTCGACCGTTGCTGTGTGTGTTAGCCTTCAGGCACCATGCTAACCTCATTTCATATCTACACGAAAACAAAAACTATAGGCAGAGCTAAACTACGCATTCTACTTCGGGAAAAATTGGATAAGATCAATTCATCATATGTATATCTATTTTGTGTATACAATTGCACTTTTCTTTGCTGGCAAAACATTCTCCCACATTGGTTTCGTCTATTCTCATGTTAGGGATATACAGTGAATTCCAATTTAATGGCGATCTGAGGGTAAAATCGAGTCGTTGTACCGGAAGTTAATTGTCGCTTCACAAAAATGTCGTTTTTGTCGCTACATATTGAACATATTTTCGTAGGCTAGCAAGAACTTAGTTGCTTTCAGTGAAGAGTTCAGTAGCATAGCTTCCTACTTTTTTGGTGTAGAACTTTAGAAGAAATTGTCGCCCTCATTGGTTTTAATTGTCAGTTTAATAGTAGCTTTATCGTGCGAACAGTAGCAATTCTCCGAATATTAGTTATTCTTGTGTTTGACGTCAATTTATACTCTAATTTACGACAACTACATATAGAAAGTAACGACAAGCATCTTCTCAGTTGGCGACAAAATTGCTTACAGGTGAATTAATTGTTCCAAGTGTAAGACTGATTTGTTAAGTGAAACTGCAATAGTTTTCGGAGTGCGACATTTTTGTTGGATGATCCGACTCGTTTCTTCAGATGTGCCGAACAATTTCTACCCTCGGAATGTCATTATTTTGCGATTGACTGTATCTTATTCCTTACCTCATAGTGGCTGAAAATTTTCAAGAAACTCACGTGAATTCAGGACTTTCTCTTGTCGGCCGAGTTTCACACCCCGTCGTGTTCCGGATCTCATCTCCGAGGGAAAACAAAACTTGAATAATTTTAGAACACTGTCAAATTCAGATGGTCGCACCACTCCTTCCCTAACAGGACCTCTTCCAACAGGATACCGTACAGCATCCGGATAGGGTAATATTATTGCTACTTGTGATTGGAAAGAGTTGCAGCCATTCCAGCGACAATACCGGTAGTCTAGATACTGAAAGAGGCAACAATCAGAGAATGTATTTCTGGGCCCACTGGCTGCAGCTGAAACCTCAGAATATGCAGCTCTCAGTGATCTATGGGCACGTATTTAGAGTATTGTGTTCTGAGCTCCGTAATATGAGCCCTTACGATCAGCCAGTATGCATATATTTAATTAATTTTTGGTTCACCTCTACTATATCTACTCTTGGCTTGTCGAGTTAATTATGAGATCAGTCTGAACAAGGATAGCCCCTCAATAAAGCCCTGTGTATATTCATTTTTCGTTATAGATAATGCCGTGATTCATATTGGGGAAAATATCTTCCAAATCTGTGCTAGATTGCAAACTGAAGTCTCCTTCACTCAAATTGACAAAGTTCAAGATACCGCTATCTACAACTGCAATCACCACCGTACGCCCATTCGCTCCATATTTCAATAGATTGTCCCTTTTTCTATTGTAGTCGTTCTTCCTTCGCACTGATTCATCCAACTTTGATTGTCTTTCTTGTTGCTTTTTCTGTCGTATCTCTTTCTTAGACGGAGGCATTGTGCTTTTCTTCAGATGTCTAGCAGTGGGGACTAATTGTCCTTTCCTCTCATTGGGAAAAGCGTAGTTCAATGAGTTGTGTAACGCTTGTATAGTTTGTAGAGTAGGAAACATTGCTGTATCTGTATTTCCTACTGCTACTTGGAAATCTGGAAGTATTGGATGCTTTTTTGAGAATGATGGCGTGGGCTTCCACACATTAAAGGTAATTGAGTACCCATTAGCATCTAGATTCTCTTTTACACTGTCATGTGTGGAATACGCTGGAATAAGTCTCAAAGACTTGTAAATGTCGGTGTACTTAAAGTAATGCTTAGTCACAAAATGTAAGCTATGGAATATGGGATACGACAAAATACCCCATTGACGCAATCTAAGTTGCAAATATCTCATGACTGGAGTTACTATAATCCGGTTCATAAAGGATGAGATAACAGACATAGTCGAAGTCACTTTTGGTAGTCTAGCCCTTTGATTTGATTCGATGTGCTTGAAATCTTGCACTAAATAACCGAGACGTTTCAAGTACGAGTAGATCTGGTATTGATCAAGCAGATAACTTGCATTGTTGAATGCTACGCTGTATAGGAATTCCAAGTCCATGGCCGGAAGCGAATCGTAATCAAATTCACTTTCTTGGCTGGACTTGAGAAACTCATCATATGACTCATTTCCTAGATATATTACCACCGAACCTCTTTCAACCAAATAGACTGCTTCAAGTGCGTTTAATTCGACTCCATTCTTAACTTTAGAGCCTAGATGAATGGGAATTCCCATATCTCGGAAGTAGTTTCCTCTTGCATGAGGCATTATACATCTAGATTCCAGTTCTATCCACACTGCTATAAGCTTCTGTTTCAAATGGTGACCTCTAACACCTTCAAGCGCGTCGTACATGGCATTTCTGGACTCTTGCAAAGAGCTATTCTGGACTTGTGTTCCATCTGGTGCAAACTCTTTCTCGCCTCTTTTGGGAATACCTGAAGACGCCCACGATTTGTTGAGGAACTTCCAATCCTGAAGTTCGTCTTCTACATCAAAGTCAGCCTCGTCCTTTACTATCGCAGCCTCGTCTACTTCGTCTGCCATTTCCTGATATTCTAGAAGACGCAGACTATGTCATCTTTAAAAGTTACATTTTTCACTTCTGATATTGATACCCTCGAAACTTGTTCTGATCACGTGGAAGTTCGGATTATTTTGTAGAACTAGAACTCAAAGAATTCGATATATACTTGTATCTTGTGATATCCGTTATGGGAAAAGGAAGTTATGTTAAGAAGTTTTCCCTCTGTTTCATGGTTACTTTAACAGTCTAAGAAAATTATTGATAAATCTAGATCTCCAACATATCATAAAAGTGTATAATTGAAATGGAAATTTGCGGAATATTCTCCAAATGTATATAAATTAGAGAAATTCGAATGGAAAAAGTATTGAGATTACATTTTGTATATATCCCATCTAATTCATTAGTTTTAACAAGTTTCTCTCTTTTAACTACTACCTGGCTTATTCTCAAAGTCTTCAATTCCTACTACGGCTGCAATACAAAACTTCTGCACACAGCTACAAGTTCACCGGGAGCCTTTTTGTGTATTGTGAGCTTTTCAGATGGTGAAAAATTGATGATTTCAACTTGATCTAGAAGTCGATTCTACAGGAAGAGAACTGTGCCATTATTGCCACGACCTTCAAGTGTATTTGCGGATATGACCGACCATCCTATAACTTTAGACGTGGTGGTATGTTTTTTTCAGAGAACTTTTTAAAGTTCTTCTCATTTCCATATTCTGTAACTCTTGCTAACATTTCTAAAGGCAGAATCGCTTTTGAAGGATATTGTCGACAACATTGTCAGAAAACTGACGCTTTCTTCGTTTGCTCGCCATGTGTCTGTTCAACTGCAGACGTTGGGAAACCACGACACGAATGTGCCTGTGATCTCGAACTTCGCTCTAGGCTCCAACAAAGACATTTTCAACCAGGATAAGACCAAGTTGAAGACGTCAGAAGCTTCGAGATACTTTCTGTGTGAGAACTGCGGCAGAAAGATAGCAGGAGGCCGTTATGCTCAGCATGTCAACAAATGCTTAGAGAGAAGAAGAAGATAGCGAAGCATCTGCTCGAATTTGTAGCATATGACTACATTTACTGTGCATAAGTGATTATTCAGCATTTAGAGTGACGAAAGTGAGTAGTTAGGCTTGGGTATCGATAGAAGTATTCATTCTGTTTCCAAACTGATTAATCTGGGCTCTGTGTCCGACAGCCCAGCTAGAGATTAGTATTTGTTCTGTCTCTTGCCTGCAATGCTACATTGTGGGTATCACCACGAAGTATCACTAACTACATTACGCAATAGCTCGGTATGCTACAAGAGGGTAGCAAATTCGAATTCTACTAACTAATTTGACCAACTCCGCATCTTCAACATCATTTGGGGTGTCCATCTTTTAGTTTTGGTGAGAAGCTGATATCCGACGGTACAGCTCTGGATAAAATTGTGGTGATCCCGGATGTACCTGAATTTTCTAGATTGCAAAACAGACATAGTTCCCCTCTACATCGAAGAACAGGAACAGACCCACTGAAACTGGTAGACACTGCCAAGTTTCACCCAATTGTTAAATTTCTAGGTTGTGTAGCTGGGCTCTCTCCCCATTTAAATAGGCGTGGATATGGTAAGAACAAGTTTCGGATTTAGAAATGGTTGAAGTTGTTCTTCGCTAACATGCGGGTAGTGTCGTAGGCATTTCGCCTGAGAAGAACTGTATCAGACAGCATTTCCGTGCTTAGTGGCTTTCCATGGATAATCAGTTTATCGAGAAAGGTGCATATCCCCACAGCCGGAATTTTTTGACTTTTGCCGATCCCGATTATTCTTTTTCTTTATGAACCGATCAACTGAGCGTACATAAAAATTTGTTGGTTATGGAGTGGAATTTAATCAGGAGGAATTTGTGATTTTAATTGGGCATATAGCTGGTTCTGTATGGGGGTAATTCAGATACATGCCACTCCTATACATTTTGTTAGATTTAAGTTGGAACCCGTTGAACATTTTTTTGGCGCGGTCTTCTCCACTCTGAAAAAAATATTACATTTTGCGGGGTTCCCTTAGAATATGGAGATACCCATTCCATGTGAGGAACAATTCACAAATTGAAAAACTAATAAGCACAGTCTGTATCTCTAGAATCTAGAAATGTGTATAAATATACCACAGTTCCGTTGCAGTTCCCAATCTTTTATCTTTCATCTCATCTGATTTGATTTGCTTTTCGTATTGCCAGCTCCACTGATACTTATCCATTATCAGTTGTGCTCACTAGTAGTTGGTTCTGAAAAGTGAAAAATTTCTTGAATTACCCTGAAATTTCCGATAATGTCCTCCTCTTATTACTCCGAACAAGAGGTGACGAAGGAGCAGGCACTTTCCAAGCTTCCTATCGCCAGTAGTGCTGTAATTGACAATACGCCAATAGATGCAGCTACCAACGATGGGAAATATTCTTCTGTGTTCCGAAACAAGGCAGAACCAGAACGGTTAATCTCAGAAATACACCCAGAATTGGATACCTACCATAAGCTCTTCAACAATGCCGTGGCATTGTATGGAGATAGACCTTGTCTTGGTCAGAGACCTTACAACTACAAGCTGAAGCAATCGGCTCCATACTTCAAGAGCTATACATACAAGGAAGTCAACCAGAGAAAGAAAAACTTGGGTGCTGGTATTATCTATTCTTTGCAGAACAATGCCTTCACAGACTACGAATTGGAACCTCATCGCAAGATTAGGGACCACTTGAAAGACTGGACTTCTTACGGGGTGCCTACCAATGCTCTTGATAGCAAGGATGGAGAAATCGAAAAGAGCGCTTCATTCATTGTGTCAATTTTCTCTGCCAACAGATACGAATGGATCTTGACTGATATTGCATGTACTGCCTATTCTATTACCAATACTGCCTTGTACGACACTTTAGGTCCAGATGTGACTAAGTACATCTTAGAATTGTCTAAGAGTCCAATTGTAGTTTGTTCTCACGAGAAGATCCCCTTAGTATTGGACTTGAAGGAAAAGTATCCCAAGGAACTTGAGAGTCTTATTTCTATTGTCTCGATGGATCCATTTTCTACTATTGATCATAGTTTGCTTGTTAAGGCTAGAAGTTTGAAAGTGGAAGTAAGCGATATCGATCAGATTGAATCGGCTGGTGCCTCGCATTCCCTTGATGAATTACCACCTTCCAGAGATACTCTTTATACTATATCTTTTACTTCTGGAACAACTGGTGCGAGACCTAAGGGTGCTATGTTAAGTCAGACCAATGCCACTTGTGCCATGTCTTTCCTAGCTTGTACAGAGCCTCATTCTAGCGGAAAGGACAAAGCTTTCATCTTTTTGCCATTGACACACATCTACGAAAGAGAAACCAGTGGTTTTGCCCTTGTGACTGGCTATTTCTTAGGATTCCCTCAGTTGGTTATGGACAACCAGAAGGTGGATGTGTTCTCGAACTTGATTGAGGACTTGAGAATCTTTCGTCCTACATACTTTTCTATTGTGCCCAGGATTCTTACCAAAATGGAAGCTCTTGTGAAGACTTTGATCAATGAAATGAACGAATCGGATGCTGCCGAGGTCAGAAAGATCATCGAATTTAAACTGAATGAACACAATAGATATGATGGTTCCGAAGGAAAGAACTACCATTACGATAATTTCCCTCCTTACAAGGCTTTGCGTGAATACATGGGTATGGATGAATTGAAGTGGATGCAAACTGCATCTGCACCAGTAGCCCCTACAACGTTATCATACTTGAAAGCTTCTCTCAATATTGGCTTGAGACAGTTGTATGGTTTGACTGAAACTTTCGGTGCAATCACAACTACTCCAGCTTACGAAGCTACAACAGGTTCTTGTGGAAGTATTGCCCCTACCGGAGAATTCAGATTGAGAAGCGTCAGTGAAATGGGCTACAAAATCTCAGAGAACAAGGGCGAATTAGTGATCAGAGGTCCACAAGTTTTCAAGGGTTACTACTACAACAAGAAAGAAACAGAAAGTTGCATAAATTCTGATGGCTGGTTCCATACTGGTGACATTGCTAGACTAGACAATAAAACTGGTAGAATCTACATTATCGATAGAGTTAAGAACTTCTTCAAGATGGCGCAAGGTGAATACATTTCCCCCGAAAAGATCGAAAACAGATACTTATCGTCTAATCCGATTATTTCACAACTCTATGTTCATGGTGACTCGTTGAAATCATACTTGGTGGGTATAGTAGGAGTTGACTTCGAGAAGGGATTGTCATTTCTAAACGATGTCTGCGGCTACAACAGGTTGGACATGTCTAGTGAAGAAATGCTTCAGGAGATCAACCGTGTTGAGACCAAGAAGAAATTCTTATCTATTATCAATAAGAATGTCAACGACAAGTTGAACGGGTTCGAGAAGTTGCACAATATTCATATCGAAATCAATCCATTAACCGTGGAGAGAGATGTTGTTACACCAACATTGAAAATTAGAAGAGGAGTTGCTTCCAAGTTCTTCGGAGATATATTCCATCGTCTTTACAACATGGAACAATCTCTTGTATTTGATGCCAAGCAAATCACCTCAAAGTTCTGAAGTTCTATAGTGACTATAGTTAGAAGAGAATCTTTTGAGTAAATCCATACGCTGTAGTTTAAGCGGCTTTAGAGGTATCACAAAAAAGAATATTATCTTGAGTTATTACGCACATGACCGAAAGATAGGAGAAAAGAGGTAGCACAATACTTTAAAACAACTCTTAAGTTTGAGAAAGGTCTTTGTGACATAAAATATTTTTCGCGTATAGTTACATACTTCTTACATTTTCAGCAAATATGGTAATTTTCGATACCGTGTAGACACGCTTGTTTATTGTACAATTTTTGACTACCCTATCCATTGCCGCCGGCTCTTCTTTCTCTTTACGGCACCAATTGCGCACAAGCCGCACATGACTCAGTGGGCACGTGACTTCATCGCACGCAGAAAAAAATGGTGACAAGATGGAAAATCTGGAGAAGAAAAGTGAATATTTCAATTTTCATTTCTCTTGCTACATCACCAAAATAGATTTGCTTTTATACTTAGACCGTTTGGTTTTAAAGTCACATACGAACATTAGATAGATAGCAACTGCGAAGAGCGAAGTTTTTTTACCACTTTATTCCTTCAAAAATTTCAAAATTTCAATTTTCCGCTAACTAAATATTCAGTTATTGTTTATACAAATATTGCACATTATGGCTCCACCTCCGCCGATAGTGATAGATGCCCAGGCCGTCAGTGGAATCACCGGTTCCATTTCCATCGCCTGTTGGATTATTGTTTTTGCTCCACAAATCTATGAAAACTTTAGAAGGCAGTCTTCAGAGGGTTTGTCACTCACTTTCATTATTCTCTGGTTGGCTGGAGATGTGTTCAATGTGCTAGGAGCTGTTTTGCAGGGAGTTTTGCCCACAATGATTATTCTTGCCGTGTACTATACATTAGCTGACATTGTATTGTTATGGCAGTGTTTGGTCTATGGAAACGGCGAACAAACTGATTTGATCCATTTGTCCCCAGCCAATCCTATAAATGAAGACGTTTTAGAGACAGTATTATCACGCGAACATCACCAGCATCACCACCATGAAATGATAGACGAAGCAGAAGATGGAGAAGTAGATCCCCAGCTGCAAGACTACACTGCAGGAGCTTCTGTAGATTTGGAAGCTTCGAGCTCGGTGTCTTCTTCCAGTGCCTCTTCATACAAGCTCACTTCTACACAATCGGCATTGATCAAATTCTTGATGGTAGCACTTGTGATTTTGTCAGGATTGGCTGGCTGGTACATTTCGTATATCAGGGATGTTCGTCACAGACAAAAGCACCCAGGTAAGGTCAGAAAGCCAGAAGAGTTAATATACGATCCTTTGGCTCAGTTCTTTGGCTGGCTTTGTGCCCTTTTCTATTTAGGCTCGAGAATACCTCAGATTCTTTTGAACTACAAAAGAAAATCATGCGACGGGATCTCGTTCATGTTCTTCCTCTTTGCCTGCTTGGGTAACTTGACCTACGTGATCTCCATTCTTGCTATCGACACTTCGTGGTACTACTTGTGGGTCAACTCGTCGTGGTTGGCTGGTTCCTTGGGTACTTTGGGCTTAGACTTCACTATATTTGTGCAGTTCTTCTTGTACAACGAGAACGATACAAGTGAAGGAGAGTCAAGCGAGGAGCAGTCGTTGCTTAGCAGTCAAGCTGGTTCCCAACAGCTGGTTACATATGGATCTTCCTAGACTTATTCAAAGTTCAATAATATAGAGTCATTATTTTGTACCATTTCAACCATCTTGCATATTCCCATTATGATGAAGCTCACGAAATCCAATACTATAATCGAGTTGCGTGATGTCTACACCCAGAGCCCATCAAAGCACACTCCCAGTTCACACAGCCAAAATTTTTGAAGTAGAGAACCTTGCGCATTGATTTAAAATGTTGGAGTTGCAAAAAATGTTGAAATGCCCAAATTAAAAGATGCGCGTTGGGACGCAATTGTCGCGAAATATATACGAAACTAAAAACGACAAACGCACCACACTGCGATCATAGAACCAGGCAGCCTTTACAGTCAACTACATTTCAAGCCCCTCAGGGTTGTATAGAAGTAGCCATAGATCAAAAGAAATGACTTGCTTTTTCGAGATGAGTAATACATAGAAGTTTCCAGAAGAAAGTAGATGATTCACCGCTAGAGACTGAGGAATTCGCCACGGATTTAGACAGTAATGTCACAAAAGAAACGAAGACTAATCGGGCAGCTGAGCTCCTCTTATATCCGTTTATATGGCCAAAATACGGAAAATTTCAATTTCTACACAACTTTCCGAATGTTTGGGCCAATTTGCCTTCTTATTGTTTCGTATAGCTTACAGTATATGCCCAACCTGTTGGCGAGACGAAGACTTGAGTTTTGAAGGTGAAGGCTTATTTTGTGGCAGTTGACAGGATCATTGATAATAATACCGATTGCCACCTTTATCACCGGTGCATATCGACTAACCAGAAGCGCTGGAAGGAAGAACAAGTGGAATCTCCAGTTTGACATATTGGATCCGCCATATAGTTATCGGGAATTACTTGACAGATACGAGTACGAAAGTACAACATAGCAACTGATACTAGATCTGCCCCAGTTTTCAGAGACTACACCGCATTAGTACTGCTACTACGATATTAATACAGCAACCAAAACTAAAGACTCTCTTCTGAAGTGGTTTAACAGTATAGCTGGAAAGTAGTATAAGAACCACATTGATTACTAATTGTCTCAATCGGTCTATTGCTAATATAGTGGCAACAAGTTCTGTATTACCCACCACGTATATCAACAGCTAAGAAGTATATCTAACTTCTAAAACCCACACCTATAGGTACACACACTTGTTAGTAAGCATTAAATATTAAAACTTGACACCATGGACGAACACACAATCAGAAAGAGAAACAGACCTAGCTTGGTCTGTAAACCTTGCAAGAAGAGAAAGATCAAGTGTGACAAAGGAAAGCCATGTACATCTTGTGTCAAAAACAAGATGGACCATCTCTGTGTTTACGATGAGAAATGGATAGGCAACAAGAAAACCAAAAGATCAAGAACTGCTATTTCTAAAGTGCTACCGTTGGCTTCTTCTGTTCCAGGTATTAATGCTATTACCAGTAATGGAATATCCATCCATACCGGAGTTATTAGCCCCACCAGTATAAAGCACGAACTCTTATCAGACTCAGGTGAGAAACCGCTTCAGCTGACTAAAAATATCGATAAGGAAAAATCTGTAGTTGTGATAGTACCCAAATCGGAACTCGATGAGCTACGGGCAAAGGTCCAGAGGTATGAGCATGGAATAATATCTCCTTCGAGGTCTGATAACTCGGAAGAACAGACTACCAATCTGACGATAGCGAGTTCGAGCTATCACAACATACCTAACGTCTATCCTCCACCTGAAGTTAGTATTCATTTCTATAACCGCTCCATCAACCCTACCAAACGTTCTTTGTATGCGTATCATGACCCCGACAGACCTGGAGAAATACCTATAGATGATCTTTTTTTGAACAACCAGTGCTTTGTCACTCGAGATATGCCTCCGCCAAAAGCAAAGCGTATGACGATGGAAGACGTTCCGAAACACGACTACTACTCGGTAGGAATCAATCCATACGAATTACCCACAGACACCATTAATTTATACGAAAACTATAACCCAGTACAAGTCAAAGACTGCTCCAAACGAATAAGCTTTGGACCACTTGCATGGGCTACTATTCTGAAGAAAGACAAAACTCTCTCACTCCTCAAGAGATTCACATCGTCACAAAAGGCCCAGTCGGTTTTGGAAAGGATCAACAGTTCCAGAACTGCGACTGCAGAACCCAATGCTGTCTTAGTAGGCTGTATGGTAGAACCGCCTCAAGAAGAACTCAAGTCTACCTTGAATGTAGATGCTAGCCAAATCAAACAGTTTGAACAGAAGGTATTGGAAGACGAGGGTTACAATGATGTTAAGCCATATAATGAAACTGAGACAGGCAGTAAAAAGCAGGGTACAAAGCGAGGAGCACATCACAATGTGTTCCGTGACATGGACAAGAAGTCACTAATGTTGGGGCTCACTATTTTGGAGAAACTGTTCGATCGAGAGTTGAAACTTATTGAGCAGATCGAAGTGTCTCTTCCCAAACAAAGAGTTATTTGGCTCTTGATAGACCGCTTCTTTAGAATAGTATACCCATTTGTTCCATACCTCGATGAAGAGGATTTCAGGTACCAAGTTTCCAGAATTATTGGCCCAGAAGGTTATGAGGATGCCAAGGTCGAAATCAATGTAGAAAAAAGATTAGATTTGGCGTATTTGGGTGTGTTGCTAATTGTTGGAAGATTGTCGTATTTGTCGCTCTTTTCCAATCGTATTTCGATAAATGAAAAAATCCTACGTAGCAAAGACCTCACCCATGATCAAGAAGTAATCAAGTATTTGTTGATCAATGCCGTTAATATTGGTGCCATTGATTTGGCTCGCCAATGTCTTCACCAGTTTGATTTGTTAAGAAAGTTGAGTTTCCCAGTGTTACAGTGTGCTCTTTATATCAGGTTGTACAATCTGCTTGCCCCAGAAGACGGCGATGGCTTAGATGGTGGTGATGGTCAAGTGTTTAACGGTATGTTGGTTCAGATGTGCTACTCTATTGGGTTGAATAGAGAACCTGATAACTATAGAGAAACATCAACAGATGAGAAAACAAATAATTTGGGAAGAAAGATCTGGTACTATGTTGTGGTCAATGATTACATTCAAGCTTATACTTTTGGCAATCCATTGACAACCAACTCGACATACTACGATACAAAATTGCCGTTTATCACTGACGATAACACCAATCTCAAAGACGTGGAGCTTGATAGATCTATTGTAAGTTGCTACAAGTTTGACGATGCTCTTCTCAGGGGACCAATACGAGAAATCCTCAGCCAGATCTTGAACGTCAACACGAGAGTGAAGATCCCGCCATTCACACAGCTTGTTAACCATTTGGAACTTGGCACCATTAGTATTTTTGGTAGAATTCGTGATTATTCTCACAGTTTGGAATCTGACGATGTTTCGTACCGGTTCAATAAGATAAGAAAGGCCTATTCCCTTATCTCGTTTAATGCCTTCTTGGTATCGATATACTACTCTTTTTATGATTACTATGAAAACAGGGGTAACCAGGTGTTGTCAGTATTCTATTTGAGAAAATTGTTGGCAATAACTGTAGGGGAAATGATTCCATACTTTTTCCCTCTTATCATCAGGTCAGCTGAGATCTTTGGTGATGGTTCAGATTTGATGATCAATCCTCCTATCATTCAAGGCATACAACGCACTAGTGATCTGGTAATGATTATAATGGTTAAGCTTAATTTTTGGCTTATTAATACTGTCAATAATCTACAGCATAATTTCATGATGAAGAATGATGCCAAATACAGAAACTACTTCGAATTAGTATCTACTTTGGTTGTTTGTTTGGAGAAATGTGCTAAGATATGCCTCATGGCCTCATCAATAATGAGTAGCAGATACTATTATGCATGGGGAGTCTACAAGAGCCACAATTTCTTATTCAAAGTTATCAGCGATAAGGAGTTCTATACTCAGAACCAAGATTTCGAACTGAACTTCATACCTCCTAGCAAAGATCAACTTCAAGACATCACCAACTTGGTACAGAACTCTCTAAATATATTGAACCGTACTGTTGGCGAACATTGTGACAAGGTTGACCTCAGAGCGTTGTTCAAGGTATATGGCCAGGTTCCTAGTGTGTTAAAAGACTTGGAAATAGCGAATCCGGAAAGTATGGACAAGTCTACATCTTTCAATTTGCCTATAGGTGATTTTCCTGGGCTTTCTAGTCCGAATACACCATTGTCGGATACGTCAAGTGCACAGGGAATACTTCTTGGTAGCTTTGACGACTTGAAGTATGACGGTAGTGCTGAAATTGACTCGTTGTGGTTGCAAATGCTTTCACAAAAATCAAACAAACAGAACACTTTTGAAGAAGCTTTCAACTTCGTGGACAATAGCGGCAATGTGCCTAATTCTTACAGCGTTCACCCAGGATCCGATAGTTCTACTTTCACTGGTACTACAAATACTGGAGTTGCTGGAAGCGGGAGTTCTGCTGCAACTGCTACTCCCGCGAATGGACAACAGCCTTCTGCGGATTACAATTTCACACTGGCTAACTATCAGGTCTTTGAGAATTTGGGTTCAGTATTCGATGGAGGAGCAAACGGTCACTTTGACTTCTTCAACGACTTACCATTGGATAAGGTGTTTAACTAGTTGGAGTTATGCTACCTATTCTAGTTGGATAAAATACTTCTACTGACCTTTAGTAGTCATTCTTCAACAGGTGTAATCTATTCTCACTACGCTATGGTATCTTTCTTTAATTCTCTTCTTTCTTGTATTTAATTTATTGAAGGTTAATCGAAGGTAATATTAAAAATGACTTAAAGTAGTGGTATATTTCACTAAGCAGAGGGTGTAGGGCTGCTGGGTATTGGCAGCCGTTTTTACGGGGAAAATAGTTCAATTCCGAGTATTCATTTTAAACTTCTTTGCCCGAAGTCAAACGGCTTGGAGAACATATTCTATGTGGAACCGGAATTAGGATTTTATTGGTATGGGAAGGGCATGCTAGATCGGATTACAGTGCTCGGTGTTACCGTTTTTGGTAAGCACATTTCTTCTTGAATTCCGGATGGCAAAAACGATTTGCGAAACATACAAGTGAAGGTCAGAGGACGGATGTCAAGAATGTAGTGCTATTTCATTCAAGCTGTAGCTGATTGACTCTTTCTTCGAGTTAACTTAACCGTCCTGGTCTCATCCGAATCTACAGTAACTCCGACTGGAAAATAACCCGTATGCCATACCGGTGCGATTGGTAAATTTAATATTGTGAAATGGACTTCTATTATAGCTATTGAGTGAACAAAATTTGTCAATGTTCATGACTGGGAGATTTTCTGCTCAGATCGTCAGAACCGAACCATCGAGAATATATCGAGAAGAGTTTACAATTTGTTGGTTTCTTAGATAATAATTATTCTTAAATCAGTGATTTCAGAAGAGGAGATTCGAGTGCAGAACAGAATCGAGTATCAATCGATCTTTAGGTGACAAAGGACGAAAACAAACAATAGGAAAGGTTAGAATATCGATTGAAAGCTTTCGAAAGAGTCGTTTCCTTTATTTCACATCAAAGCCAATTTTTAATTCAAATAATTTTGAACTGTACAAATCAAATTCATTTCCAAAACCAAGTTCGATTACTAAATCAAAAATAATTCTATAAAATCCTGCTAATCATATATCTCAACATATGAATAAACACGATGTCTGTCCAGTTCCGAAACCCGTCCCCGGCAGATGGAACCATCAAGAAAAGAAAAAGGCAGAGTCTTGTCTGCGAGAATTGCAAGAAGAAGAAGATCCGTTGTGACAAAGGCGAGCCATGTAGCCAATGTGTTCGATCTAAACTCACGGACTCGTGTCACTATTCAGCACCTGTAAGTTCACGCTTAGCTGCTAATAGAGCTGCTCAAACGTCTTTGCCATATATTTCTAGTGCTAAAACTCCTCTTGCTTTTGGAAAGAAACTCGAGAACAGTGTAGATCAACCTTCTTTCAAGAAGAAAAAACTTGAATTTGAATCTGATAGTTTACCCTCAATTTCCATTGTACCAACTCAAAATAACCAGCCATCTATTTCAACTTTTTCAACTTCAATTCCAACTTCATCCTCTATTGCTTCTTCGATGTCACCCCCCGTACCTAATTCATCTATCCAATCCACAATACAACCCTCAGCACATTTACCATTATTGAACCACCAAGTTCCACAAGTTCAGTCCCAACATTTGCCACATGCCCATCCTCAAAGTCAAACTCGGAATGCGCGACTATTTCAATACCAGCCGCCCCCAGCAGGTCCACCTGTTCCAACACTTGATGAGCTTCCAATTTCTGAAGACTATAAGGTCACAGTCTCATTGTCTGAGTTGAATCTGCTTAAACAACGTCTTCAACAAATTGAATCTTCTATCGTGGCTTCATCTTCTACTACTCCTACAATTCTATCTCAATCTAGTTCCCACGATCATGCTCAACACTCACAACTACAACAACCACAACCACAACAATTACAGACACAGCAGTATCTGCAATCGCTACAATCGCAACAGACACACTCACATCAGTATAATTCTGAGGTTAAGCAACAGCAAGAACTTGATGAGCACAGTCAGCAACAACAGCAAGAACCACCACAACAACAACAACAACAACAAAATCATCACCATCATCATCATCATCATCAACAACAACAATATCAATACCAACAGAAACAAGACAAGGCCACAATATTAAATAACGAAAATCATCTTTCCCAACAAGGTCCCTTTCCTCATATTGCTACTTCAACAAAATCTAACGAATCATTCTCAAGTGTGAGTCCTGTTTCAGTTAATACTCTGCAAGTACCTACTCGCAATGAATCTATACAGCTACCTCCGATTCAATTTAGAAACAGTTTACCGCCTACAACAACTCCAAATGGACCTCCTATCTTACCACCGCCTCCTGGTGTTTCTTACTCTAATGGAATATATCATACTAATACCAGCAGTAGTACGCGGTCACATCCCACTGTTAGCAATGAAAGTACAGTTGCAGCACCAACCACAGACAATTCCAGTCCAGATACGTCTATTAAGCAAGGTTTTGTAGATTCTCCAGCTTCTATATTATCTTCTGTGACGACTCCTTCATCAAAAAAATCTTTATTTGGTTTGCATCCATACGGTGACGAAAATGAAAGGATCAACTTTTATGTCGACTACACTTCCATCCATATAAAGGAACCAGACAGAAGAATCAACTTTGGTCCGTTTGCTTGGTCGTCGTTGATGAAAAAGGATAAAGGATTGAGCCTATTGTGGGACTACATCATTAAGAAGAAGGAAGAAAAATCCCAGACAGCCATGATATTCACTCAGGTGTCTCACGAGTTAACTCAAGAAAATACGAATGTAGCTACTTCCCAAGATATAGGAGAAAACGAGAAGTCGTTCAAGAGAAGAGCACTAGAAGTTGACGGTTATACTGATATGATCCCTTACAACAGTATATTAAAAGCTAAAGTAGGAAAGAATATCCAAAAAACCAAGTTGAATGAAAACACATTACCGCTTGGGTTGACTTATTACGATGGGCAATTGAACCGTGAACTACAGCTCATTGAAAAAATCCATATGATTTTGCCAACTAAGCTCGTGTTATGGAAGTTAGTTAGACGGTTCTTCACTTGGTTGTATCCTTTCATGCCCTTCGTTGATGAAGAGTGTTTCAAGGATAGCATAACCAGCATCATCGGCCCAGTCTCATACGAAGATGTTAAGATCACAGAACTTAAGGTTGAAAAGAGATTGGATTTGGCCCATATTGGACTATTGTTGGTTGTGTTAAGGTTGGCATATTTATCGTTGTTCTGTAACAGTAGTGAAGTTAATGAAGCGAACTTGAAGACAACAGATCCGTCTCCCAAGAATCAAGAAATGAAGTACTTGCTAAGCAGTCCGATTGATATTAACACAGTTGATATAGCCCAAGAATGTTTGGACCAATTCAACTTGCTACGTAAAACATCTTTCATTATTTTTCAATTGGGTTTCTATATAAGATTGTATCACATTTACGCTCCCGAAGATGGGGATGGTGCTGATGGTGGTGATTCACAAGTATTGAACGCACTCTTGATTCAGATGGCATACTCTCTAGGTTTGAATAGAGAGCCTGATAAATTCAAGGATATTTTAAACAATCCAAGAACCAATAATCTTGGAAGAAAGATGTGGAATTACTTGTTACTCGGCGATCTCCATATATCTTACTCTAATGGTATGCCGATGGTTATTGATCCCATCTATTACGATACTAGAGTCCCGGTTTATGAGGAAGGAAGTGAAAACATATCAGACGTCACTTTGGATAGATATGTTAGCAACTGTTACTTCGAATGTGGCCAGATGAGTGACTCTTTAAGAAAGGTTTTAAGATTAGTCTTGAATGTCAAAGAGGGAGCCAACATGGCCGAATTGTGCAAACTGTTGACTGATCTTGAGTATTTGATAGGTGAAAAATATGGTACTTTGGAGGATTGTTTGAAACCACTCGAAGAAAATGAACATTGGTTTGTATTTACAAGAAATTTCAGAACAAAATTCTATCTTGCTTTAAAAGCTTTCTACGTGTCGTTGTACTATCATTTTTATCTTTACTACGAAACAAAGGACATCAATCTTTCATTTTTTTATTTGAAGAAGTTGTTAATCATTGCAGCTTATGACATCATGCCACATTACTTCGACTTATTGGGAGGTAGCGAAATTATTTGCGACATGATTGTGAATCCAACTCTTGAACAGATCATTCATAAATGTAACCAACTTACGCTAGCATTGATCATTCGTGTTAATTTCGTAATTTATCACATGAAAAACCAACCAGACCACGATAGCAAATGTTCATATGATAGTAATTATGCAACATATTATCGTGCACTTTGTAGATTTTCCTCCTGTCTTACGAGGAGTGCTGAGGTTTCCATTGCAGCCATTTCCAAAATTAGTAATAGGTACTATTACGCATGGAGGATTACGAAGGGTCACACTTATTTGTTGAAGAATATCACAACCATGGAATTCTACGACGAGAACTACTCACAAGCTGGTTCACTTTGTCTTCCTCGTTTTACCCTTGATCAAATTGAAGACATGATAAGTATTTGCGAAGCATCACTTAGTAAACTCGGAAAGGTTGACCTTCTTGGGAATGAATTCTGCAATGATACCTCTATTTCTTCGATTTCCAAATATACAAGGCCCGTTGTTTCGAACGAAAGGACTTATAATACAGCAACCTTGGACATTCTACCGGATGCAAAAGCGAACGCAGATTCCAAAAATGATATAAATTTAGAATTTGTGAATAACAAAGAAATTGATAACTTGTGGTTCCAGATGCTTTCAATGAAATACGACAACCAAGAAACATCACAGTTCTCCACGCAAGGCAGTGGCCCGGAGAACAGGAAGCCTAGTTTCAGCTTTGGAGCGTTTTCCCCGGGCCCAACGGGTGGGTTCAAAACTCCTAACCCAGATAGTCCCGTGCGGAATATGTATGGATCTCCCAAACCTGATGTCGTACCTATTGGTGGGGACATCGACCGTTATGGGTTTGATATGGAGCAGGCATCGCAATTTGATATTTTCAGCGAGTTGCCTTTTGATCAAGTCTTCAAGTAGAGAGAAGTCGAATGGTTTCACAAGAATGCAGCAATTTGTTAAGTTTCATAAAAGGTTGCATATGTACCGAATGTGGAATATAAAATATGGGGTAAGAAACACGGACAGGAAAACATGTTATTCTTGTCCCCGGAGTTGGCCTCCCCTAGGAAGAGAAAATCATTATCTACTGAAGTTATACTACTAGTTTTGATTCAGATTTTATTTTAATTCTGCAATCAGGTCACCATGACTAAGTTTTGGTATCTTAATAAACATTTAGTAAATCTGGTTGTCGATATTACGATGATTAATTAGAAATTCAGAACTTCTGTACAGGGTTGATGAACAACGGCTGAGGTCGAAAGATCAAAGGAGTACACTGAAGTGCAACAATGGCAAAGTTGCCAGCAAGCAATAGAAAATTACAACTTGCAATAGCAAGCAACGAGATTGAGAGACAATAAACGAAAGTTAGAAAACGAATTGTACAAAAATAAAAAAACCCTTAGAAACGAATAGAGAATTTATTAAATTTATTTTAATTGCGAAAAATGCAAAGCTCCAACTCTAAATCGACAAAAAAAAATAGAAAGAGGCCAAAGACGTTTGATGCGCAGTAGTTAGGAAGAATAAAAGAATAAATAAATCTCCAAGAAAGGCTAGCCCACCAAGTACATTTAAGCACGTTCTATGGCTGACTCATCGCAACCAAACCTGGCCGAAAATTTTGTTCATCTGGAAATCATGAGGAATTCAGCCGTTTTATCGTAGAACTGGACTTTCATGTGGAGGCTCTTCGGAGGTAACTACTAGAAACGGAGATATGTTATTTCCGAACAGACTTTTGTTCCTTCCGAGTTCTGGATTTGTCTTCTTAAAGCCTCAACATAAAGACTATCAGATGGAGTGGAGAGTCACAAGTATTCTATTCCACATAAACATACAGTATATAAATTTTTGAGCATCCGTGGGACAGATAGGAATGGAAATTGTGAACAATTAAAATTTGTCCGTCTTTAATTGTACAAAAATTGTATGAGCTCAAGGCACCAACGTTGCTTCTTGATAGTTAGCTACAGCAACTAGAGAGTAAACCGACTATACGAGCTACAAATCAAGAAGGAGAACTGCTAACAAACGAAGCCAATACGCATAGAAGTTTACAAAATATAAATAGAGAACAACAACTTCTACTCGATACTCACTACATCGCGCTTTTCACTTCGACTCGAATCTCAGTTTCAACTTGATACTCAACTTCAACTCGATTCCCACTAAGTCTCAGTCCAAATACGAGAAGCCCATCTCAAAGTTCCTATTCATATCAGAACTCGGATCGAAACAAGATCTGCTAACGAAAACCAGTAAGATTGAGAGGATTTACGATACACGACACACTTTAGGAAAGAATTCCGTGACATTGAGAAGAAAGACCTTTTTTCGATTTTCGATAGTTCGCCTAACAATTAACGACTACCTCAATTCTCTTACCGTATATGGCCCAACAATAAACTGTATTTGATTCATCCCCAGTCCATGCATACTTTCCCAGAGCTGCATTTCCTGTTCAACGGCTAGTGCATTATTTTCCACCATTAGTATCCTTTTCTGTTTGCTAGCCATATTTTCAGAAGAGGTCACCGATCCTATTCTATCATATATATTACAACGAATCCGCCCAGGCTGTGCTTTTTAGCGAATACTTCGATATCCTATATTTTTCATCTTCTCTTAGTGAAGTATTGAAGTTGACTGTTGGAATTCATTGATATATTTGGAATTTATCCTTATCGCATATTCGCTTTCTGCGCAATCTCCACATTTCCTCTCATCTCAACTCGCATAGATATATATTTGACACTGCTCAGCCGATTGAGTCAATTCCATTGTCATTTTTGCATCTCCGCTCTTCAAATCCATTACAATGCTGCCATCCACAGACACTGGAAGAGTCAGAAAAAGAAATAAGCCAACCTTGGTGTGTACCAATTGCAAAAAGAGAAAAATCAAATGTGATCGTAAGATGCCTTGTTCCTCATGCGTTAAGATGAATGCAGGCTTCTCCTGCTCATATGAAACCAAATGGCGTTCTGTTTCCTTTGAAAGAAGGTTCGAAGTTTCGCATACTAGTTCGAATGCACAAGTGGAACAGCAGACTCTTAGAGATTCCAATAGCTCGAACAGTATAAATGGTCCGGGGACTGAAACTATGTCCGGACCCAACGAAACAAACCCGTTGAAAGAAGAATTGTCTTCACTCAAACGAAAACTCCAACACCTTGAAGCTACTTTAAGTTCACAAGATTCGGCCACTCCAGAGGAAAACTTCAATGCCATAAACTCTGTGAATCCCAATCCTTCTAGAATGTCAGACTCTAACCCTGACAATTCTGCTGCCAGCATACACTCCAATTCAGTCAACCCAGTAGTTTCTGATACTGAGATATTGGATCTTTACGGAGGCTACACTTCTTTACAAGTTAAGGGAAATATTCGTAGAGTAAATTATGGGCCACTTTCATGGGCTTCTTTAATGCGTAAGGATCCCTGGTTGAACATATTATGGAAGTATACGGATAGCAAACAATCAGGAATTGCCTGTATGATAACCCAAAGGGTTCCTTACATATCACAAGATGCCATCAATGCCCTTAACACTGACAGAAGTGAAAGCACCGAACTGAAGCAAGGAAACGAAGAGATTTTCCAAAAAAAAGCATTGGAGAATGAAGGAATAGACGAAATGGTACCTTTCAAAAGTTTGTCAAAATTCACAAAAGACCAAGATGATGCCTCTACCAAAATTTTAGAAAACGTCAATGTAAGTACTGTGACTTTAGGCAAGACCCTTTTTGATGGGAGATGCAACCCGGAATTACAACTTATTGAAAAAATAAAAATGATACTACCTAAGAAAAAAGTATTATGGAGCTTGATAGACAGGTTTTTCTTGAAGGTGTATCTCCATTTCCCCTTTATTGACGAGCTCGATTTCAAGAAGGAGCTTTCCAAAATAGTGGGCCCTGTCAGCTATGAAGATGTGCCGTTTGACAAGGTAAAAATTGAAAAGAAGCTCGACTTAGCCATTATAGCCATCTGTTTAATTTTGTTGAGACTAACATACCTATCGTTGTTCTCCAATAGAAACTGTATCAACGTCCATACAATGAAGTCTTCAGATGATAATATAGAGAAGTACTTACTCGAGAATTCTATCAACTTGGTCAATATAGAAGTTGCCAACTCCTGTATTGAATGTTTCCAATACGGCAGAAAGTCTAACCTTACAGTGTTCCAGGCCCTTTTGTTCATGAGGCTTTACAGATCCCATGCCCCTGAAGAAGGTGATGGAGTAGACGGTGGTGACTCTCAGGTAGCCACCGCAATGCTCATTCAAATGGCGTTTTCACTAGGTTTGAATCGAGAACCAGAAAAGTTTGACAATTGCTTGGATCCCAAGATTAACAACATGGGCAGAAAGATATGGCACTTTTTGGTTAGATCCGATTTTATTCACTGCTACAGTGTCGGAAATCCCACCACCATTCATTTGACATATTTTGACACTAAAGTCCCGTTTGTAACTGAAGGGAACAGCAATTTGGTAGATTTAGAACGTGAAGCTGCAGCAGTTGAATCGTTTTCATATTTGGGAGATAGATTGGGTACATTAAGAAAAGTTGTTGACATGGTGATGGACCTCAAAAATGGAATTCTCATAAATGAATTGACGCAGAAGTTGAACGTAGTTGAAAGAGTTGCTAGCGAAGTCTTCAATGTAATTGGAATTGTTGGAAAGTTCCATTCCACTGATGACTTGACATTATTCAGTTATGTTGTCAAATCGAAAATCTTTATTTCTGTGAAGAGTTCGTTGTTGACACTCTACTATCATTTGTACTTGCATTATGAAAAACTTTATAACAACGAGTTATCGTACTTCTACTTGAAAAAGATGTTCGCAATAATTTACGAGGATATCTTACCATACTTGTTTGAGTTGTTATATGGTCGCTTGGCTAATTCAGGCTTGACCCTTAATCCTTCCATGGAACTAGCACTTCATAAAAGTAACCAAGTCAATTTGTCCTGCTTGGTCAGAGTCAATTATCTTCGTTCTATGATGGAGCTGAAGACTGACCACGGCAAGAGATTGCAAATGGACCATAATTATAAAGCTCATTTCCATCGCTTCGAGAGCTTATCCACTAACTTAAGAAGAACTGGTGAGTTGATAACCATGATTTTTGAAAGATTCGGTACTAGATACTACTACGCCTGGAGAGTGTCCAAGGCACACTCATCTCTATTCAAGTTCATGGGGTCTAACGAATTGTTCTCTAAACCAATTCCTGGTATTAAGAAGTTGCATGCCTTCCAGTTCACTTCTCAACAACTCGAAGAATTAGATAATGTGGTTCATGCCATTGGTAAGAGCGTAGAATGTGCTGTGTTCTATGAGGATAGCATGGATAAGATTCCACCGTTCGAAAAGGGAAGTGGAATTTCTCCTTCTATTAGTACGAAGTCAGAGATTGTAACGCCATACTCTTCCATAGGTTCCCCTCCACAGGAATCGCATCCCAGCAACCAGTACATCGACCAGATGTGGTTGCTGATGATGGCGATGAAGTTCGACCCAGTTGATCTGGATGGAAATGTTATGTCTGTTAGTGAGCCTGTTTCGAGTAATGACTCACTTTTCTCACACATGGGTGCGTATAATAGCAATAACTTTGCAGACGGTAATCGTAATACCAATAGTGATGTTAATGACAACAATAATGATAGCATTGATTGTGCAGCTCGACAAACCAACGGTAATGGTAATCTGGCTGCACCAACTACTAAGACTCAAGGAGGGCTTTTGAACACTAGATCTCGTCAAGGTTCAACTTTGTTCACTGGAAATTTTGATGGGACTGTAGCTCCGGTGGCATTCGGTATTGACCCCAATCGCACTCCATACTTTCCAAACAGTGATTCTATTGGAGCATCACAAACTTATTACAACACTGACTTTGACTTGTTCAGTGCCTACAACTTGGAGTCCATACTTTGAAGAAGTATAAATTGTGGGTTTCACTACATTGGCTGCAAAGATAATTGATAGCTAGATTTAGTATTCCATTGTACTATAATATATTATAATACAAGATTTATGTATAAGATCGTTAGTGTAATTAAGACTTCATTTCTTTGCGTAGGTCAAGAAGGCTTCGTCGCCGAAATTTTCTTTCAACACGAGCAGATCGACCTTTGAAATACATACGGTAGAAACCAGGTCGTTTTCAAACTCTACAAATGCCAAGTTGCGGGCTTTGACAAGTCTGGCGCCGACGAAACCCGAGAATTGTTCAAAATAAGATTCAAGTTTAGTCTGGTCCACAGATCCAGATAAGCTCTGAAGTAAGAGAATCTTATTTGGAGGAAGTTTCTTCCAGTCATCGATTTTGATTTTTTTCTTCTGGGGCTTCTTTTCTGAGTCGTCCGCTGTCCTCTTTTTGGTTGGCACTTTTGCTTTCAACTCTTTTCTGGATTGTATTGGTTTTGGATCGTTCGCGACTTGCGTAAAATAGTTATCTGAGTTGGTTTTGGCATATTGGATCTTGATAGGTTTGTTGAAAAGTTGATAGTTCTGGAGCTTTGACAATGCCTTGACAGCCGCGTCGGTGGTTTCAAATGTTATAAAGGCCTGGCCCTTCATCTTGAGATTCTTGTGTGCTGTGATTTGTATGATGGTGCCAAATTTGTTGAAGATATCGTCGAGCGATTGCCGCAACTTCTTGAGCGACACTTTGTCGTTGAGATTGTGGACATAGATGGTGTTTATATGCGAAGGGGCCGAAGACATTTCCAGGTAACGGGAACGCAAGAATGTTACGAAAACCACAGACGCAAATATCTTTTACATGGAAGAGAACGAGAACGGAAAAGGCTTCCTCAAGAATGTCACTTGCGTCTTGGTGAAGTTCAAGAATATGTCGCGTTTGTGGAGCGACATTATTATCAGCGCATCACCACGGGGTGCAAATGGCTGCGGCAAAGTATGAACTTCAGAAATGCGGCCAGTCGGGTAGATGGAATGACATCGGTAGAGTTGAGCAGTGAAATTGCAGCCTGTAATCGTATTTTCGAAGTCTCTTCTCGATGAAGCCATAGAAAATTTGTAACACAGTTCTCCGTAGGCTAAACAAGCCATCTACACCAACTTCGTATATGAAGTCAATGTGTAGAACCTGGGTCAATGTGAAGGAGTGTGGGGCTTCTCTATTCAACAATCAGACCGTACGAAAACCCTTATCTGACGTTCTACGAAATATAATATTTACATATTTAATTACATATTTAATTACATATTTAATTACATATTTAATTGCATATTTAATTAAATAATAACTCAATTTATATCTGAAAACTTTGCCATTGCAATTTTCATCTTACCGAATCTTCTACTAGCGAAATAATAACTCTCAGAGCCGATTCACCCCATGGCTGATATTAATAACCACACAGAACTCTCTCATTTTTCCACATTTTCTCATTCCATTTTCCCATTCCATTTTCCACATTTTCAAACGGCTAAACTCATACCGCACCCGTCGCCGGAGACAGCCAGATCCCTCTTTCTGCCTTTATTGTCCTGATGGCTTTGTGCAACTTAGCACCCCCTCTTTCGCAGCAGCCTCTCACCAAACTAAAAGTCTAGAAGGCCCCCTATTGACCAATACTGCCATAGATAAGTAAGCACAGTCTAGATTGATAGCCGCATCTTTCTGTGTGCACGGCTCAGCCAATCAGACGCCGCTAATATGTCAGCACAACACGCAAGTCTCGTCACGTGGTATCCAAACCGCTGCTCCACAATGCGTCTGTGCCAGACTTAGTCTGCGGAAAAAATTTGCCTTACTTATGTATATATACATAGATGAGTCTCGCAATTTGGTGACTTAAATGATTTTTCAGATCTGATGTATTTCCATCGTCATTTGGCTGACATTCCCATATAAACAGATCCATATATAGCAGCATCTCACCGCAGCATCTCACCGCTGCCGTCTCGTCATCCTCCCCGTGTCTCCTAGCTGGTCCAGCCTATCAGTTTTCTCCACAGAAAGACTTAACTACTTCCCCATAATAAGCCGAACTTACGCGAATTCGGCATTGTACATTTTTTGTTGAATTTCATCTCATCTCCGTGATCACATAGAAGAAATAGGATAGCGTATAAAAAGATACTCTCAGCACTTCCTGAAGATTCCCGTCAACAACATCGTCAACACAAGTGATATCCATTTTGTTGTGAATTCTGAATATTATTATTTTTAATAGTAATCTGACCATCTTGTCGTTGCCAATCCTGATCGACGTTTCGATTTTCAAATTTAATCCACGGTCCTTGGATATTGTCAACTTTGCAAATTTCACGGTCGCCATTATTGTAATCGCATCAATCGCATCGATCACATCGATTTTTTCATCCATTGAATCCATTTTTACATAACATATCCATAATGTCTTTGGTTGCCCTCAAGAACGGCGTGTCCTGCCTTTTCAGCAACACCAAGAACAGCGAAGAATATCAATCGTCTTCCCAGCTCTTGGTTGACGGTCAAACTCCATACGGCAGTCTTTCAACCCAAGACAGAGGCCAGGATTTGGCCGATAGCGAAGGAGTATTGAACTCCTTGTCTTCTCGCTCGTCGGAAGACGACGAGGAAGTAGGCTTTTTCAACAAGTTTGACCCCAGAGTCATGTCCGACGTCATCATTGGATTGTCCGACGGGTTGACTGTTCCCTTTGCATTGACGGCCGGATTGTCGTCGCTTGGAGATTCGAAGTTGGTTATCACCGGTGGTATGGCCGAGTTGGTTTCCGGAGCTATATCTATGGGACTTGGTGGATTCTTGGCTGCTCGTTCTGAATCTGAATACTACAAGTCGCAAGTGAGGAAAGAAAAAACAGAATTCTTCAACAAGCCAGAATTGATCAACCAGGAAGCCGCAGAAATCATGTTTGAGTTGGGAGCCACAGAGCAAACCATAGCTTCCTTCTTAAAAGATTTAGATTCTCAGCCAAAGATGTTGATTGACTTTGTTATTAGATTCGGCAAAGGCTTGGAAGAGCCATCTGAAGGCAGAGAGTTTACCTCCGCTTTAACTATCGGGTTGTCATACTTTCTAGGTGGATTTGTGCCACTTTTGCCTTACTTCTTTACCACAGTAGTCAAGACCGGCTTGTTTGTTTCTGTTATTGTCATGATTATAACTTTGTTTGTATTTGGTTACGTAAAGACTTCCATTTCGTTGGGAGACGACTGTGCCAGATCGAAAAAGTATGGAGAAGGTCTACAAATGGTGGCTATCGGCTCCGTGGCTGCTGGTGCTGCCTGGACGTTGGTGTACTTGATTGAATAGTCAAGAATCGACTACTATATATTTGTAAATTCCTCCTGCATTACGAGAAGTAGTAGAATTATTGCTAGTGCTTCTTGTTGTCTCGTACTATAAGAACATATCAGTTTAATAGCGCAGTATCCTAATAGCGCAACGCCCGAATAGCTAACTATCTTAAGCTTACCAACTTCGGCTTCCAGTGACGTTCACCTTGCATTTGTTGCTTTTCTTACAGCTGCTGTTCGGCTTCTAAGATCCTTTAATATAAGAACCCCACTGTTAGTATAGAGACTAATTAGAGATTTGTAGCTTGATGTATATTTACAATCAAAACACTCTCAGATTATTGATACATATAATGTGAACTATAAAATATAAACAAACAAGTCAGCACTTTAGAATACAGACCCAAAAGGATTCCAAATACTTTTTGCAATCTATTTCTTAACTATATTCATTATCTTAACTTTGGGCAAGGAATCTCTTCTCTCAGTAGAGGATTTTTCGGTAGGCACACGACTCGCCGCCACCATTACTAACTTCATTCATGAATATTTCACCTATATATCTCTCCATTTCCTGTTTCTTACTCCATTTTTATTCCAGTCAAATTCTATATACGATGTCGCAGAGATTTGCAGAGTTCATCTCCAGAATTGCCATACCCGCATGTTTGGCTGTAACTTTAGGCCAATCAGCCATTTACGACGTAGAAGGAGGCAAAAGAGCCGTGATTTTCGACAGATTGAATGGGGTCCAGAAAGATGTCATTGGAGAAGGAACCCATTTCTTGATTCCATGGTTGCAAAAGGCAATTGTGTACGATGTGAGAACCAAGCCTAAGACCATTGCCACCACTACTGGCTCCAAAGATTTGCAAAATGTCTCGTTGACATTGAGAGTCTTGCACAGACCTGAAGTGTTACAATTGCCTAAGATCTATCAAAGTTTAGGTTTGGATTATGATGAAAGAGTCTTGCCTGCCATTGGAAACGAAGTGTTGAAGTCAATTGTAGCCCAATTCGATGCTGCTGAGTTGATTACTCAGAGAGAAGTCGTGTCAGCTCGTATCAGACAAGAGCTTGCAAGAAGAGCTGATGAGTTCAACATCAAGTTGGAAGATGTTTCCATTACTCACATGACCTTCGGCAAAGAGTTCACCAAAGCCGTAGAACAGAAACAAATTGCACAGCAAGATGCTGAGAGAGCAAAATACTTGGTCGAAAAGGCAGAACAGGAAAGAAAAGCCAATATTATCCGTGCCGAGGGTGAAGCTGAAAGTGCTGAAACCGTTTCCAAAGCACTTGCTAAGGCTGGTGACGGTTTGTTGATGATCAGAAGATTGGAAGCTTCCAAGGATATCGCCCAGACTTTGGCTAACTCGCCTAACGTGTCGTACTTGCCAAGTGGAAAGGGCAATTCTGGTGAAGAAGGATCCAAGAACTCGTTGTTATTGAACATCGGCCGTTAGTACTACTGTAGTGGTCATGACTTTGTAAATAGAAAAATTCTTGAATGATACACTATTATGAACATCTATGTACAGAATAATGAAGTGCTCATCTATGTCGTATATAATAAAGTGGTCAACAGTGGGCTCTTTACCTAGATATTAATGAGTACAACATCTAGATATCATATGCTATAGTAGACTTTAACGGCATAATAGACCTCTTCAGATATCAGATATCCAATACAACCAACTCTTCCTCAATACCTGGAGTAGTAGCACTTCCACTTAAAATTAGAGCCTCGATATCAGCAACCTCCTTCACACATCCACTGGACAAATTTATAATCTCATCCTGGGTACTGCCTACTACGATATCGTCTTCGACTCGGACGCCAATGCCCTGGAAATGCTTGGGCCATTTATCGTCTAATGGAATATAGAGACCTGGCTCGATGGTAATAACGTTACCTTCTACAAGTCTCTTGAAACGAGAAACAGATGGAATATCATGCAAATCCAATCCGAGATGATGGCCGATATAATGAGGATACAAAGTACGTGCTACTTCATTCTGGGATACTCCAGAAAATCCAGGCAAGTTTCTCAATTCTTCCAACAAGCACTTGATGGAGAACTCATGAATATCATGCAAAGAAAAGCCTTTACTTTCGTCACACATATCAATACACCTTCTATTGGTGTTCAATACAGCTTCGTATATATCCTTCTGTGGTTGGGTAAATCCTGTAGGAGAATTGGGCCATGTTCTTGATATATCAGCACAATAACCTCCGAGTTTGCCTCCAGCATCGACAAAAACCATTTCGTCCCTATACAAGAGATCGTCATTTCTGGTGTAATGGATGGTCAATGCATTCTTTCCAGATGCAACTACCGGTATATACGCCAGCTTGTCACAGCCTCCTTTGACAAATTGGTAGTCTAAATACTTCGCCAAAGTCTTCTCGGTATATATAGGTGATTCTGAGCCTACTTTGGCCATGGCTTTGTTCAAGGCTCGCGAAGATATCTGTGCTGCTACGTGCATCACTTTGATCTCGGTATCCGACTTAACAGCTCTTTGTTCAGCTATCTTGCCCCCTAAAGGTTGTATCAATTTCCCGGAGCTTTTTACAAGTTCAGCAATGCTAGACGCTGTAGCTGAAGGAGCATTGGAACCAGTGAAAAACGACAGAAACCTGGAGCCTACAGTCAGTTTGCTCAGTACCAGTTTATCATCCCAAAAGACATAATCGTTCCGTTCTAAGAGATGCAGTATATGTTTTCTGGCACTGTCTATATCTTCCACAAAGTCGGCGTTGAAGTAATCATATGCCCCCTCCAATCCCAGACGTTCGCCTTCCCATAGTTCAGTCTGAGGATTCTTAGGCGGAACAAGCATATGTAGCACCACATCGTTGTCGTCTCCGTTATCGGCCCGTTTCTCTATAATAGCCACCGAATGCGGCTCCAACCAACCTGTCATATAGTACAAGTCGTTATCCTGCTGAAATTCATAGAATACACTTCCCGAGCTGTACCTGACATCAGCTCCTACTAGTATAGCAATAGACTTCAATGGCATCTTCGAAGCAAGAGCCAATCTTCGATTGTAGTATTCCAATGCTGAAATGCTCGGTGTCAAGTTCCCGGGAGTTGGTAAATAATGGGGTCTGGTTTCGTGAGTGGGTTGACCAACATTGTAGGGGAAGGATGGTTTTGGTCTAGACTCTATAGAAATGGACCTCGTGAATATTCCACTATAATTGCCTGAAAGATTTGACAAAATCCGGGTACTTCTCCATATCCTCAGAGGTTGAATACATCGAACACGAAGCATAATGACACTGGATGAATATCAACTATGAAGGAAACCTATGGAATAGTGGTAAGGAGTTTTTCACTTTTTAGAGAAGCTTTGAGAGGTAGTGTGCTTTTGATATTACTATGGGATCTGAAAAATTAGAGATGCGGATCTCAACTACAAGTGAAGTACGACTATTTGGGTATAGTATAAAAACGAAGGTATTTGAGATCTCAAATATAGTTCTATACATACATCAACTTAACCATTTTGAATGCAATTCTGTAATTCTCAAGAGTTCTTTGATGTCTTTTTATGGCTGTGGCCAATAGAAGTTTCCTTAAGTATAGTGAATTGCGCGTGAGATGCGCTTGCTTTGTGAGGTTGACCAGCTTAACTATGAGCATCAAATTTCACTATCTGTTCTTCTACGACTTCACAAACAATTCCCTTTCTCATGCTCCATTTCCACAGTCGGCACTCTTTATTGCAACTCTGATGCCACATATTGTGTTTGACGTTGCTAGGGGCTTTTGCTACGACAGTTCTGGTACTGGCCCAGATATGCATCTGGTTGCCAGATCCAATGGGTTTGATCAGCTACCTTGGGATGATTACCTTCCTGAAGAACTCGACGAAGACGAAGATATTGACGATACTCTTTCAATCGCAGATGTTTCCTCCATCCAGGGGACAAGAAAGAAACGGCTCACTAAGCTGGAGAAAAAGGAACAGAGACAAATGAAGAAAATTAATGCCGCTCGCAATAAGCATATCAAGAGGCAGCAAGAGCTAAAGGGTTCGGGAAAAGACAAGGATATCTCTGAACTCGAGATCTTCAATCCGTTCTTAGCTAAAAACAGTATAATAACTACACACAGTAATATCTTCAAAATGGCAGAACAACCCAAATCAGCTGAATTCAAGTTGTTCCAGTATCATTCTATAGCTCTATATAGCTCGGATTTAGACCATATTCTCCCTGGTGAATGGCTCAATGACAACAACATCTCACTTGTGTTCGAGCTTATCAACCAACTCTTCCTTAGGAGCCAAGATCCGGCTAAAAAATTCAACTACCAGGTCCAGATGTTGTACCCTTCATTGGTGCAGCTATTTTTGCATTTCCCAGCCACCGATGACTTGGAAAATATTCTTCCTATCAATGAATTGAAGAAGCTGAAGTTCATATTTATACCGATCAACTTCATTGACGACTACGAAGAAATTAATTTGGAAGATGTTAATAATGGTGATCATTGGTCACTTGCGCTTTTGTCGATTTTGGAGAATCGACTCTATTTGTATGACTCTATGGCTATCGATGGAGACGAGACTGTTTCGCAATCTGAGACAAATTTGTTGAACGAATTGATCAAGCGATTGAAGTCATGCAAGAGCATATTCAAAGGAGGAGTCAGTACTAAGATAGATATCATAAGGATGAAGTGTGACCAACAGGACAACTTTGACGATTGTGGCGTATATCTTATTATGATAGCATGCTTTTTAATTAAGCAACTACTCTTCTCTGATGCAGCTGATGGAGCAGTAGACTTGAACATTGGAAATGTTCGTTTCAATGCATTAAGTGCCAGATTATATATGATGAAATTGATTCGTAAGTTATATAAATCATTATAGCATATATACTATCATAACGGCATAGGTAGAAACCATTATACCAATGCTCCTAGCTGAAAAATTTCTCGAGCAACGCACCGGTCATGGTGACGGCGATACTTTCAGCTTGTAGATCGTTCGTGAGCTCGTCCATTCTACTTTGAAGTTCCTGTACTGCAAGCTTACTATCGTAACTTTCATTGTAAAATACATCTTGGTGACTTCTGTAGCCTACACCGATCTTTCCGAGTCCGAGAGCTCCGATAAGCGAGAGTATATTGTGGGTAGTAGCAGACAACGAGGAGTCAGACATCGTTCTAATGTCATAACCCAAAATTTCTATTATTTTGAGACGTGGTGCCTGCTTCACAACTGAGAGGATAAGTAAGAAATTCTTGAAGTCTATGATCAAGTTCAAGTATCTAATGAAGTTGATCGACGCAGAAGTTGATGATTTCGACACTGAAGGTGCTAGATAGTCCAAATAAGCTACAAACATGTCCAGAAACCTAGAGTTTTCAGCAAAGTTAATCTTTGCTTTTCTGTTATTAGACTCGGACAATGGTACCATGATCTCGTGATAGAGCAAATACTCAAACTTCTCTTCCTCTGCACTAAACAAGTCTAAAAGTGCATCGTCATTCCCTACATCCATCAACGAAAGCGAGTTGAAGGGCTTAAGAAATATCATTACGATGCCATACATGGAAAGGATGTTGGATCTGAGAATAGGAAGATTTTCGCTCAACAATAATAAAGGACTTGCTTCTATCTTAGCATTAACCGTTTGGTATTTCACAAAGAGTCCATCAAACTCCTGATGGAACTCCAAGAATTTGAATTGCTTGAACAAAACAGTCAACCCATAGAATTTTACAAGCCAGAAATAGAACAATTCGTCATTCGTATTTTCTATTTCTTCTTCTTCTGGTACACTAGAGCTTAGTAATATCTCACACTTCGTGTAGTAGTTGTTTACTTTTTTAGCAATGGAGTCTAGATTTTTGAAACCTCCTGAAGAATTATCGTCACGCTGTGAGAAAGTAAACTGCTGCTGTTGCAAACTGTCCAACGGAAACCATATAAGATCAAATATGCTGACAATATACTGGAAGAACAAATACTCCATGAACCTATTCTTTTTCAATTGGGTATGACTTCTAGGCTGTGTGTAGAATTGAACTACTGTAGAATACTTGTTTAGAATGCTAAGAGCACTCTGATAGTTTGTTTCGATAATAGAAATTACAACCCCTTGTCTGACTTCAAAAAATAGTTGCTGGTTGTCCAGTGGATTTGACGAAGCATTGGATGAAGCAAAGATCGTGTCAAATTTCGAATTCAAAGTTTCCTGAAACTCAGAACTGCTCTGTTCAGTGGTACAAGACCATTGGCGATCATATCTATTCTGTTGGCCCTGTGACATCAAATAGTCAATAAACTTCTCGTGAGAAGGATGAAGTGCTCCATACCTATTCATAAGATGCAAACACTTGCTTGCTATATGAATACACAAGCTGATGTGCTGGCTCGAATTGGCAGATTCGCAGAATTTGTTGAAGACATAGCTAAGCTGGTTTATGGAAAGAAATTCGACATCGAAGTTCTCTCGCAAATTTAGCATTATTATTAGGTAATTGGTAAAGAATATGGAAATGGTCGACTTACTGTAGTATATAGATAAACTTCATGTATATACTCATGGCGCTACCATTTTAAATACGGTACACCCAGTTTTTGATATTTCTACTATATCTACATAATTCTATAAATTCATTATTCTATTAGGTTCCTTTAATCATTATCGTCTCGTTTGCCACAGTGCTATTAATAAATACATCTGACTTCACCGGTTATAATAAAATCTGTAAGATAATTAGAACAACGTCTTAAAATATCTGAATGAACAACCACAATTCTACAACAATATCAGACTTGTCAGATAAGATGTGCAGATATCAAACAATACCTGAGCACAGCCCCAACTCAATGGAATCCATGTACTCATAGCTAATGAGCCTGCTTTGTAAATAGCACCTAACATAATACCTATTACCGCACTGGAGACGAAGCCACGGAATAGTCCTATCAATACACATAGAATCATGGTAGTAATGTTCACAGCCATGGAAAGCTTCAGAATCGGCAACTTGTGTCTATATGAGCTGAAAAGATTATGTGCTAACGAAATAACACCAACAGTGGTGTAGACAGCACCAAAGAGGATGAGAGTCCAGAAGACTGTGAACATCCAAATGTCAAAGGAATAGTAGAGAAACAGTTCCTGATACTTTTGTTGGTGAGCACCGATAGGCCAATAGAGAGATGGGAAGTCTGGGGTAGAGTAGCCAATCGGCACGTTTAGCGACGATACAAAGACCCTCATTGGAATGTGGTGAGCTGGGCAAGGAAAAGAATGGTGGACTTTAGATTAGAGTGCAATCCATGTTTGATTTGGTTTGTTTGTATGAGATAGTCACGTGAGTTTCATTAACTTGAACTGGGTAATAGAGGGACATGCATTCGCTCTAATTTTCCAGATATATACTTGAAAGATTGTCGAGCCAACGAAGAAGTCTATCTTACAGCTTAGAAATATTTTTAAGAGTTTCACCGGAGTGTGGTCTATATTTTTCTAATTCTTGCTCTATGGCTCAGCTCAGACTTAGACAACGCTAGATTCGTTCGTGTGTTTATCTGCAGTATATAATCTTTTCAGAACGAATCGCCACTGTTAACAATTGAGATTGAATAGTTTGTCTATTCCTAAGATCTAACATTTTTGTATCAATTGCGCTGTCTTTATCTCAACCTTTAGAGTAACAACCCACAAACATCGTTGAAACGATTTCCGAATTTGATTTTGCAAGATTTTCAGAAGATAATTTTGGAAGTCCTCAACAAAGTCTGAACTCTAGAATTCAATCTTAGAAATCTCAATTTCATAATTCATTAATATGTCCAGAAGATACGACTCCAGAACAACCATTTTCTCGCCTGAAGGCAGATTGTACCAAGTGGAGTATGCTCAGGAGGCAATTTCCATGGCTGGAACTGCTATTGGTATCTTATCTACCGAAGGAGTGGTGTTGGCCTGCGAGAAGAAGGTCACATCCAAGTTGTTGGATAACGATGGTTCGGCAGAAAAGTTATATGTCATCAACGATAACATGATATGTGCTGTAGCTGGAATGACCGCCGACGCCTCTATCTTGGTGAATAACGCTCGTGTAAATGCCCAGAGCTACTTGAAAACTTACAACGAAGAGATTCCTTGTGAAATCTTGATCAAAAGAGTCTGTGACATCAAGCAGGGATACACACAACATGGGGGCTTAAGACCGTTTGGCGTAAGTTTCTTGTATGCGGGATATGATGACCGTTATCAGTTCCAGTTGTTCATGTCGAACCCTTCTGGAAACTACTCGGGCTGGAAAGCTACAAGTATTGGAGCCAACAACTCTGCATCCCAGACGTTATTGAAAAAAGACTACAAGGACGACTTAACGTTGAAGGAGGCCTGTGAATTGGCCATTAAGGTCTTGTCCAAGACCATGGACTCCTCCAACTTGAACAGCGAAAAGTTGGAGTTTGCTACCTTGAGCTTGTCTAAAGATCATCCGGGTCACGTGATTCACAAGATTTGGACGGCTTCTGATATAGACTCGTTGATCAAGGAGTCTGGTGTTTTGGATGACAAAAATACAGATGATGACTAGATAAATACAAATAAATTGACAAGGAAGAAAGTAGAAATGAGTTGCTATAATTGTAGATGTAGATCTGAATTTGTGTAGAGACTTACAGTATCTTGTTTTATGCGTGTCTTGAAGAATGTCGCAGGCTATTATGAGAAATGAATTCCAAAGTATGGAATCGTCACCTCTATTTATTATTAAAATCGTTTATTTATTCACCACAATTTTTCATCGCTCTTTCTTCGCTAATTCTCGATGGACTTCTTCACTCCAGGACTTGTGGGCTCGTCTCGGTCCAGCAAGATCCTCACTGAGATCAACAACAATAATCGTATCTCCTTGAAAATCAAGCAGAAGTTCACAGAAACTAATGAGATTACTTCACACTTTCTTTCCAGCCAATTGAACGATTTTTCAGTGGAATTGATCCAGACTTTGCAAGATAAAGATGTCTCGCTTCTTAGTGAACAAGACAAGTATTATGGCGATTTTAAGACTCTCCAGGAATCTTTCCAAGAGTTGTATTATCTGTTAAATATTGAGAACTTCAAGTTCAATCGTGTTTCAAGTTTAAGTTTGAGACTGCTAACTTCGATATATGCTCGAGTTAAAGATGTTGATATCGACTCGACTGTGGAGACAAAATTGAATAGTATCAATCTGTCAATCAATCAATTGCTCAACTATTATTATATCTATCTCATAACACTTAATCTTTCCAATTCGTTGATCTACAAGACTCTTGAACTTAAGAACCAAAACGTTTATTGGGAGGATTTGTACAATTCGCCATTCAGTAAGTTTGTCTATTTTGTTCAGATCTCTCCGATAAAGCTATATGACTTTGGGAAGATGGTATACCATCATGTCTTAGATAGAGTTGCTGAGAATAAGGATCAAATATACCGTACAACTCAAGCTAGTGGAACGGAGGAAGACAACGCACTCTGGTTCAAGTGGGTCAAGACTAAATTCTATTTCAATGTAACGTATCAGTCAATTAGTAAAGCTCTCAAGGCAATCTTCATAAATACCAATCCTACCATATCGCTAGTGAACATATCTGCTCGTACTACTTATGCTTGGTACAAGTCTGCTATAAGGTTCATCTGGAAGACTCCGATGAATCTAATAGACCTGGAAATCAATGGCAAAATTGCCCAGATAAACCAGGAAATCGAGTACAACACATCTATTATCGACACTTTAATCAAATTAGACTTGAACGATAAGGAAAGCATTTTCTCTAACTTGGAAACTATCCTCTCTGTCCAGAGTTCTGAAAAGGAGAACACCAGAATTTTCAATATTTTGAATGGAGTTGTAGAGTTCGATTCAAACTTCAATACAAGTTTCCGTAGACCTTCGTTCGTAACTCGTTATTGGCTTCTTCTAATGATTGTTGCATTGTATGGCCCTTCGCAGTCTTTCAACATTTACAACAATAGAGATGAAATCGTGCAATGGGTCAAACATAACTTGGTAGACACCACAGTAGGCTTTTTCAAGAACTGGTTGATAAAGCCGATCACTGATATGTTGAATATCCTCCGAAATGATGATGATCTCACAATAACATCTAAGGAATCTCTCAGGTCAGATCTCGATTCGCTTGAAAGAATGGTGTTACAATTCCTTGATGATGAGAAGATAAATGATATTGACAAGTCTCAAGTTCATGAATTGATTCAAAATGGTGATTTGACGATGTTGATGAACAAGTATGAAACAGAAATTCGTAGTCCCGTCAAGTCTCTAGTTAGAGGTTCATTGATAAGATCAATTCTTATTCAAATCCAGAAGACCAAGGTTGATGGAGGAATAGCCATCAATGGCATCGACAAGTTATTGAAGTCACAGCAGTTAGTTTTTGGCATTGTGTCTGTCAGTCCTTCGCTCATTATATTGTACCAGTTCTGGAAGTATTTGACAACTGCGTCGCCAATCGTTGTCAATGGGAAGCAAGTGAATGTTGTTTGCTTGAAATCGTTGAACAATATCGAGAACTTGTTGGTTCTTCTCACTGTAGATAAAGATAGTCATACTATTGAGAATAACTACGAAGGAGAGTTGTTAATCGAAATCATCAACTTGATTGTTAGTGCTAGTCTCATCATTCCTAAACAACTTGAAAAGGATTGGATCAGAGACTTGAACGAGTTAAACAACAGCAGCTTTGATGAGAAAACGAAACTTGACCTCATCAGAAAGATATGGACCATGTATGGCCACTATTTTAGATAGTATTGTGTTATAACAGTTTGATTAAGTATATTGCTACAAGAATTAGCTGTAATGTGTTATGAAGTTACTTTAAGATATGTACGAAACCAATTTTATGTATTTAATTTTCGTAAATCAAACGCACAGAACTGAAACCAGAAACAGAATAAAATACCTTAAACATCATCCGACCAACAATACATAAAGTTAACCATTGTATATATAAAAATGTCTAGCATCCCACTATTTGGTTCTTTGGGAAGGCGTATCCTCCGTCTTCGAACTTCGTAAGGTTAGCATTGCTGTAGATATTCAAATGACTTTGGATGTAGTCGTAAGTAGGATAATCTTCTGGATCACATCCTACGTTGATTTGATCAGGAGGCTGGTAGACCCTAACGTAGTCAATACGGAACGTGGCGGGGAATACCAACGAGGGCCAATCGATGTAAGCCCAACTGTTAGAAATACCAAAATTCATGACTATAGACATGGGCTCTTTGGAGATCTGCCTCCACCCTACATTTCCGTTGGGATGCAAAGCATTAACGAAGAGAGTGAAAGTAGGATCCTTTCCCACGAACCAGGTGACATAGCCATCCTTGTCGTCGTTGAGATACTCAAATCCATAGTATTGGAAGTTGTGACCATAAGCACCTCTTTCGTACCAGGTTATGTTCAAGTTCGTGACTCCAGAAATGGCCTGCTGGAACGGACCTCCAGTGTAGGTATTCATAGAAGTCACTGAAGCATTGTAAACCTCTATAAAGTTGTAGTCGGGGTAGTACCAGATATCCATAGGTGCAATCTGCAACGATTGCGAAGCTACACCGATGTTGGGATTGATGTGATTCTTATCTGTGGCAACTTCAGCCTCGATAACATCGATTTCTGGAGCCCCTCTCCCAACACCTGGATTAGGATGGTCCTCCCCTGTACAAGTGCATTTGTTTAATCTTTGGCCGGGAAGGTACGAGATACCATCAGGTGATGACTGGTTATAGGTGATTCCAGCATCACATTCGTCGTAGGCGTAGGGCCAAACTCCGTATGTAGTCGCCAAATAACCTGGTCTACCTAAATTACCCATAGTCCACATGCCAGGCCAGAGACCAGACACATCACCGTAGTTGGGCAATCTCGCAGACATCTCAATTCTGCCTTGTGTAAAACAGAATTTATTCCAGGACTGGACCATACCAGATCTGTAGAACAAGTCATGATTCTTGAAAGCATCCATACGCAAGTTCAATGTTCCATTCGCAGTGGAAGCAGCATCTGGAGAGTACCATTCCAAATCCTTAGTAGCATCATAGTGCAAATCGGGAGCAGTAAAGAATTGATCGTCGCCCTCATAGAAAGTTCTGCCTTCTACGTTGAATTCGTCGCTGAAAACAAGCGACCAGTCGGTTCCATCCTGCGCCTTTATGGAGAGCGCATCAGAAGGAGTATCTGGGTCTACTAGATTCGTCCTGATAGCGCTGGCAAGAGGATACTTGTAATGTGTCAATATTTCGTACTCTTCGGGTTTATAGCGAGTCCCAGCTCCCGAGAAGGTGAGAACGGGCAAAACTACAAAAACACAAATGGCAGCCACAAACAAGAAAATCAAACCAAGCAAGCCTCCCAAAGAACGTTTGTCGCATGTTTTCAAGTCATACATAAACCGATTTTTGTCGTATTCGGCATCCTTTACAGGATCCGGATTGTGCAAATAATCGTCAGGCTCCTTTTCATCGATGTAGAGCGGAAATGACGATGCTGGATAGCCTCCAAATGGACTAAAGTCGTAAGATAAAGGTCCAGATGATATCAGCGACGAATCTCCGTCGTTTTTCAGTATGGCTGCCTTATTCAAATTCAGCAAAGACGACAGCGACACCACCCTGGAACCGGCCATGTTGGGGTATCTGTCGTATTCAGAGGGAACGATTGTGGAAGGCTGAGGCTGGGAGAACAGATGTGCTTCACCGTGACTACCTTGATTAGCAAATACGGGGGACAGCAAGTTGCCGGTTTCTACAGGTGTATATAGAGCCGTTCCAGGATTTAGCCTTGGAGGAGCTAAGTTAGCGTGGGCATCATCCAGCGACGAATTGCCAGAAAGAAGTCTAGATGTTACACCACCACTTCCATTGAGAAAAGTGTGGAAGGTACGTCCATATTGCGTGTTCATTTGGTCTGTAGGACTACTGGAGAAAGACAGTGAATTTGTAGATTGCTGACGCGATTCAAGCGATGAGGAATCGGCCTCCGTCGACTCGAACGGATTGTCTGCATTTGTTCCCGTCTTCGGTTCGTTGTATGTGAGATCTCTTCTGGCCATTTTTAACGGTTATGAATATGTTGATGATGATATAGCAATACGATTTGGCAATATTGCTAAGTGTTTAATTTTAATGGAATCGAACGCAAATATGGTAATGTCGATGGGTATGGCAGTAATATAAACGAATGGATAATACAAGCAGTCGATATTTCGAGTATGATGTGTACTGATTCAACACTGTGGTCTGACTTTGATTGTTTGCCTATTAGTATGAACAGTGCGAGTATATCAGAATGAGTTTTCTATTATGGATTGTACCGCAGTGAGAATCAAATGATGATGAAATTCGGACAATATGTCGATAATAGTGGATATATCAGCAGTATATAGCAGTGGCGTTAGCAACACGTAGTGATTGCAACGGTATTTGTTGTGGTTAAGGATGAATAGTCAAATTACTCCTTGTTGTTTACAATGAGACTATTTTCAACCTTCGGTATGTACTGCAATAAATTTATCACTGATGGACTCTCTAGGTCTCGTGGAACGTGCTGATTGGCTCTCTTGCGAGTTCTTAAATGGCCTTATCAAGTGCTGGATGTTTCTATATTTGTTCTAAGCGAATGTGCAGAGATCTGCTGACCCCTGAGCTATAGATAGAACACAAGAAAGTTGTAAGATGGGACGTCTCTGGAATCCAGCGAGTTGATCCTAAGTCTTAACAGTCAAACTATATGTCTGTCTACGAGCGATAGTAGTCGCAAGGAATGGCTGATAGTAAAGGTTGAACTGGGGTTGGAAAGAAGGAGAATATATCTGGAGATTTAGCCATATTCAACAAAAGCCATACAATGGGGCTTTGTGCGTGTGTTACTGCGTGCAGCTACCAGATTGCAACTCGAGGCTTCTCAACACTGCATTGGGCTACATGGACATCTACAAGAATGGGAGTCTTCTCGGCTCTGGGGCCAAGGTAGATATACAACGTTGGTTACGGCTGGTGTTCGGTAGTTGGTATTCAACTGGCAATTAGAGGAATTTTGAGCTACCAGAATTATATATAGAGCAGAGAAACTCTTGTGTTTGTTAGGAAAAGGCTTTTTGAGAGAATTATCACTGAGACTTTCCCTATAGATGGAGAGAAAAAAGTTAACATAAAATACAAGAATACAAGAATATTTCGTTGCAGGAGGCTAACCTGATATTCAGCTTCCTCATTTCTTGACTTTTCTTTACGGACTTTTCAAGTTGCTTTGATTCAAATTCTTGGATCAAAAATCGCACGAAAAATTTAGATCTGCGCCGTATTTGGCCAGGTGTATTATGAGATCATGGTCCACAGAACTTTTTTTCTGGTGTTATATTCAGATTCATCGTATCTGATCCAGTAGCTGCGATTGATAGTGGAACGTATCTTGAACGTATACAGACAGTTTCCAATCTCGTTAGTTGGACTTCTATTTGAACAGCCGTGTGGAAAGCCTCCCTAAGCATTATTGTCCAATTCCTGTAGCCAGTTTATCTCATCGCATACTGTCGCATCTCCCAGGCAACCGCAAATCTTGCAGCGATAAGAAAACGAATAGAAATAACATACAAGAGAGAGTAACCACAAGGTGCAACACAGCAATAGGAATGAAATATTAAATAGTCGGACTTCTGGTGAAGAGCATTCAAACATTCACCAAATAAACTTGCGTTATCTACTTTATCTTTTTTTTCCAAGTTTCGCAGCCATTCTGCGCTCAATACTATAATCTCTAATTTATTAGTTGACACAAATGCTATAAACATTGCTTTGCAATCTAACCTTATAATCTCCTGAAGATTGGGATAGAGTAATACACGCTAACACCACTACTTAGTTATATGAATTTAATCAACATGAACTTAAGAATAATTGAACCTAGTGATCACTGTTGCATACCTTTCACCACCATCAATTTTAAGAACGAGTCAACAACTGAAGTGGCCGCTAAACTAGTAATTTCTGAGTTTGTGTCGTAGGGAGGAGAAATCTCCACAACATCTGCTCCTACCAATTCAATACCCTTCAACCCATCAAGGATGCTCAACAACTCTCTGCTCGTCAAACCTCCGATCTCCATAGTTCCCGTTCCTGGAGCAGTGGCTGGATCCAAAACGTCAATATCTACGGAAATATAAACAGGGTTTTTCTTGACCGCTTCTTTCAATTTCCTGATAATCCCAGAAACTCCCAACTTGTCAACATCATTAGCACTAATGATGTTGAAACCACACTTTATATCATGCTGACCATCGTAGACATTATCAATATATGGAGCTCTGATTCCAACATGGTAATTTCCATCATCTACAATATAACCTTGTTCGTGTGCATAGTGCAAGAACGTGCCGTGATTGAGAGACATATAGTTGGTGATTCCACCTCCTAGAACCTTAGGGTTCCACGTATCGATGTGGGAGTCGAAGTGGATAATTTGTACTGGTTTTCCAATTTGCTCAGAAACAGACCTCAATGCCATCAACGTAATAGTGTGATCACCGCCCAAGGTGATAATCTTCGGAACCAGATTAATGTTCGTCTCGTGTCTATGTATAGCTCTCTGACCGCGGTATAATTGATTCAAGGCGATTCTATTGTCGAAAGGGGACATGGATACATCGCCACAATCGACAATGCTGTAGTTGTGAGTGGTTTCATCGTATGGGTCGATTGGGTAGTTCTTTCTCTTATTGGAGGTTCTGGCATGTGCACCTCCGATTCTTCTAGCTGATCTTCTGATGGCTTCGGGACCAAAACGGGCTCCCGGTCTGAAAGATACTCCCGTATCAAACGGAGCTCCCACTATAGCTATGTCTATCTTGTGCACATCTGAATCGTCTATGAATTGTGGATCGAAACAATTGAAATGGGGCAAATGCGCATACGTCAAAATGCCACCAAATATTCCTTGGTCCATAAGAATATCTGAAGTATCGTCATCAGATGGAAGGTTTACCTTCGACTGCATCTTCATATAATAACCATGAGCATAGCTGAGTTGAGAATCTGATAACTGCTGAAGAGGATGGGATTTAACATGATCAGTTTCTTCTTCTGCAGTGAACGAAGAGACCTTTCGCAGCTGTGGTGAATTTCCAGAACGAACAACTTCTCCATAGAGACTATCGAGGAAAGAAACAGAAAATTGATCCACTTCTTCTGTACCAACTACTAATGGAATCTCTAGGTTATGGTCTTGGATGAAAAACGAAAGTGTTACGTGTGTTAAACACGAAAGAAGGGTCAATTGTGACAATCTCATACTCAATTGAATTTTTTTCTAATAAAAGAAGGAAACTTTCAGAACAAAATGTGGAATTGACCCAGATATATATGTGAAAACTGGGGAATGGCTGAAAAATTCGAATATATTTCTACTTGGATTTGCGCGTTTCTTCCAATTTAGGAAACTGCTCTATGCAAAAAGATGCGCATATGGCATATTTTATCAATAATTACTTCTGAACTCGATTTACATAACTTCACCAATTATCTTAAATGGTCTTTCTTATACTGTTCTAATTGGTAGTAAAACAACAATAAAACATATATACTTATCTCTGAACACCCTCTAGATGCACCACCCGGACCAATTTGCCTTTGTCATCATATATATTCCAGTCTATAGGTTCTTTACTAAGTTTCTCCAAGGATTCTGATAGTATATGAATAGCTTCCAGTGCCTTCCAGCAAACCAGAAATACGATGAACAGTAACACGAGGATGAGTCTGGTAATCTTGAACCATTTAGACTTAAGCATCTTCTTTGATTCGTCGAAGAATTCTTCTGTGGCTGAATTAATGTCAAATGACTCTATGCTAGAAATGTCGGATTGGTGTAATTTGTTTTCGTTTTCTTCGTCATTATATTTATACAGTTCCTCTCTGTAGTTACTTTGAGGTGTTATGTGCTGTTGTCCAGCGTTCTTTGGTGGCGGAAGTAAGGCCCCTTCGGTTATTTTTTCATCATCTGAAACATCGATGTCCAATTGTCCCAGGTTGATAGACCACCTTTCTTGGACCGAGGATCCAACATTGCCCCCATAGCATTCACCATCAACACTGGCAGCATTGGCGGCAACTTGAAATCTCATATTCAAGGTTTTCTTGGGATGTTTCATACACATTACGAATTCTTGAAATAGTGCAATTGTAGCAAGTCTTACAATTTATATAGAAAACACCACCGAGAAACGATAAATAGCTTCTGAAAGCGGAAAAACTTACCAGAGGGTAAGGGCTATGGATTAGATGCTGATCGAGTCAGACACTATGAGTAATTCAAGCTGTGGAAGAGAAGAATTGATAATGTAGGGAGAATTCGCGTCTATTCTTTTTCCTCCAAGCCTTGTTTTTTCCATAAAGACTAGAGCTAAATGTTGGCTATGTTTTTTTTGCCAATTGATAATAAACAAATTGTAATAACCGAATCGGGAAATTGGTGGGTCGACTCAGATCGTAGGGATAATGCAATAAAAAGAATGTAATGAAGTGATATCGTTGAATTGAGTTAGCATAGCGAAAAATGAAAATCACAGCTAACAAATCTTTCCTCAATGAGCAATATAGTTTCATCTCTATTTAATTACTTAATTAAAAATTCTTTTGCCAAGTATAGTAAACAGTAGCAGGTGAAACAGAAACAGAACATACGGAATACTTAAAAGAAATGCTTAAAAGTTATATAATTTTGTTCAAGAATGAGCTCTACTGTGAGTTATGGCAATCTAACTTCATCTTAGAAAAGAGCATTATGCTCTTAAAAATTAAGAGAATACATAGAGATCCTAGTAAATGTACTCTAATACAATTGACTTTATATTAAAACTATAATGCAAACTAACTGAGCAGCGCTCAGTCTAAGTTCAACCATCTTCTTCTCTTGGTCGCGGCACTCAACGTAGCCTTGCTGACTCTATCGCTGGCAGGATAGAAGTAACTTGGATATGGAGCTACGGATGCTTCGTTAGTTAAAGATGTGGGTGTATAGTCCCAACCGGGAGTGATAGTAGACAAAACCACAGGTTTAGGACCCTTAGTAGTGTAGTAAGTAACAGCACTGGTAGGATATCTCATAGTCCACGTAGTAGCCGTAACTTTGCTCCCAGGTTGAGTTTGCATAGGCGCAAATCTTTTAGTGCTTGTTTGCAATGTGTACGGAATAGTAAATAGCGAAGAAGCATACGTAGTGGCAGTTCCGTCGACATCACTGGTTTCGGCAGCTGGTCCATCGCCCGTAATAGTATATACAATCGAGGCTATACTTGTACCAGACATTCCCGTCAAATGGAATCTGTTTGAGTAATGGGTAGAGGTGGAACCAGTCTCGAATGTGGCATAGATCTGAACGTAGTAGTAACCACTAGGATATTTACTGTCATCGATACTCGCAGTTACTGAGTTCGAGCTTACTGCCTTTTGTTTAACAATTGGATTTACATCATCACATCCTATCTCTGTATTTGTGTTGGTACACAACAAAATCGTGTAGTACTTCACGTTAGACAACGAGAATTGATCCGAAGAATCAGAAACGTCATCATCCCAACTGATTTTGAATGAAACCAGACCTCCAGAACCGGAAAACGAGTCCCCTTCCTTTGGTGCAGTGATGTCAACATCAGCTGAGGTTAAGGAGTAGAACATCATGGAGGTTAAGAACCACGAGACAAGTGTAAATATTATGTGCATGTTGTTGTGGAAATGGATTAAAATAATGAGAAAGAATCAAACAACTTTCCAAGAAAGGTGGCGTTATAATGAAACTCTTAATAAGCTACCAATGATTGTAAAGTCTTGGATTGAAAGCTTTGACTAACTTTGTAGATTAAAGAAAGTGTTACTGAGAAATCTTGAAAATAGTCGTCCACAACGATGAGTTCAGTCTGTGAAGACTTGAAGTTTAATTAAATTTCAGATTTCAAACTTCAGATTTCTATCAAGAATAAACTCTTCAATACTTGATCTTTATGTCTGGACTAAGCGAATGTAGCACGCGTTCTATGAACTACGAGAGTCTCAGGCTTGATGGCTGTATCCCTTGCAAAACACTTAGCGTGGGAAAAGTTCGAGATGAGGTTTCAAAACTGTCGATAAAGCGCTTAGTATGACTGGAAATTCTTTAAATGTAACGAATAAGTATAGACGCTGTGAATCTGATGTCACACTGTATTTCTAGCTAGATTTGACTTGTCTGGAGACTCTTGCTATGAAAAGAAGAAGTAGCAAAAAGTATAGAAAATGGAACCGGCCAGATGCGTTTTTGTGTGTTGCTCGAAATTTCGGATGGAAACCTGTACATAGACCATCGAAACTCGAGTCTCGTGTTATATTTAGAGCGGATTGTTTACTGAGGAAGGGGCGATGTCGCATAGCTGGATGAGCAAATGTCGTAAATAATGTCGCTTTGACATTCTGTTAGGAGAGGTATATTTGCGGTAGTGTAAAATTGTTAAACTTTTTTAGTCGTAGACAAAATATTTGCAATTATACTTCATATTACTTTCTTGAATTTCTTCTCCCTGAAAATTGTTCTCTGTTCCAAATGTTGGTCAATAATCATGTGAGTATCAAATGATTGTGGTAGATACATTGGAGATATAGGCTAATGTCTTAGTCTTGTAGAAATAATGAAGACCTGATAAATTTTGAATCATTTATACCTCGGTTGAACTCTGCAGTTCGTAGCAAACAGCTTTCTTCTTGTGTAGCGTGTGAAGGAATTCCGGTCAATGCAAGGCTCAACAGATCTATTCTCTCAAACGCATACGACTTGATCATGGACGAATAGAAGCCACGCCAAATATTAAAACGGAATTCCATGTAATAAGCGTATATACTTTATATATTTTCTTCTTCGTATTCTTAATCAGCAAGCGATTCTATGCTTGCTTCTGGGTAGATCCATACCGCAGAGACATCCATTGTGAATATCGTCTATTGCAGTTCCATGGAGGGATCTTCGGCCAACCATGTCCCTTTCCTTTAAAAATAATCTGATTCATAAAATGCGCTTCTCTATAAAAACACTCAACTACATACTCTAAAATGGCTTGTCGCGGGTCTCATTCAGTAACAATGCTGGTGTTAGACGACTTGGCGCTTCCGGTGTTAGAACTACAACGAACCACCAAAGTTGGAAAAAGCAGCATGTCACCTACCGGTTCTAATATTCTGCGATTATGAGTATCGCTGTCCTCTCTTGGAGGTTGCAGAATGTTAATTTGAGGAGGCCCCCTTTCCTTGCTAGTCTTCATCGACAAAACTTGCAGAACCGTAATATGACCGTTTTTAGAACTTGGAATATGTCTATTCACTTTTTGAATATTGTATCCATCTCTCCTCCGAATTTTTTCGCTGCTTTGTCTAACTGTTACTTCGTTATTGTTATCGTTTTGCCTCAGGTACAGAAACAACTGTCCCATTTTATTTTTAGCTGTTTTCATCATGTTCATCATGTTCACCACCGTTGTAGAGTGCATTGTCAGTACCAAGAATCTTGTGATACAACGAATACACCACTGTTGAAATATGATTGTTGGCAGTCAAAATGCCGAAAATGCTGTACTTGGTAATAGTAGATACACCGTTAACAATTGGTGAGATAGTGCTTGGTGTGTCTGACATTGGTAGCTGGAGAGTAGTTATTGCCGGTTGCAAAATTATTCAATGAGTTATTTATAATTCGAATCAGCTGCCAGGTGTCAATTTGCCTTCCTTAAGTACTTGTTGAAATTGAGTAGGGTTTGAATTTTTTTCGCAATAAATTTCGCTATAATTTCGATTACCAATGGTTTATAAGAGCTACACAAAGGCAAAAAATAACATTATAAATTACTAAGTAATAGTACTGAAGATGGAACTAAGCTATATTATATAATCTTCACTTGCTTCCCGCTATTTAATAAGCAATATTTTGCATTCAGTGACCCAAAAGCAATCTTATGCATCTCTGATAATGACATACAGGATCAGAAAGATTTGCGAATTGATGGATCTAGCTGATGAACCGGACAACGGAAATAGCAGCGTCAACGTCCCCAGCAATAACTCCATGGCAGACTACTCCGATTTACCAATGTCCTACATTTGAATTGCTAAAAAAATAGACTTATTTCTGACCAAAAGCAAGGACAGTGTGCCAATGCAAGCGCAATTCAGTTTGCGAAATAGCCATTTTCGGATATTGGAGACCCTATAGATATCTTCTCCGGCCGATACTTTCACAGCTAAAACAACTTCTTATTGAACCGTGCACATACAATTAGCTCCCTGGATACATAAATTGCAGAGAGCAGATGAAATGCCAGATGAATTTTCATGCCCCGGACAACAAATTTGACTCGTTCAAGAAAAGTCGGCTGATGGATGTAAAGGTCAATCGGCATTAACTGGTCTTCGGCTCTACCATTTTGAAGCAGATTGAATAACGTACATTCAAGATATCACTTACATTCTTGGTGAAAACAACGGAAATAATCATGTACTCCAACAATAAGTACCCGGGCTCGGTCGTTATTCCTAGAATTATGATTCATTCTGTAGAAATATTTTTGTAGCAAGATTAAGTTCACTTTTTTACGCAGAAGGGGTTTGATATGAAATGGTCTGTTCGTTACAATTCTCCACAAAAAAAGTAAGTTTGACTGAATATTTTTCCATTGAATCGTTTCACTTTTTTCTTTGCTTAGCTGATTGTATTGTCTTATGACCGCCAACTCCAACAGCCATTAGTTCATTATTAGCAAATCTCTACAGCTATATTGTTGTTGTGTTTGTAATTTGTATCACACAGTAAGTGCGTGTGAAAAATATGCGTCTAACTTCGCTCTATATGGTTCAATTCTATGTACAATTAGTCTTAATGCTATAACGATTTACTCTCTCCCTCTGTTCTTTATACGCTTCTACGAATGTGTTTAAGTCGGCCCTAGAAGTGTTTTACGTGAAGCGCACCATTTTCTTGGCTTCGCTGGTAATGTATGTGTGACCTTCCTCCGGATTATAACTCCAGACATCTGAATTTTCGTTATCTCCGCCCAGAGTCTCTGGAAAATAGCTTAGTGATGACAGGTTGGTGTTGATCATCCGGAGTGGAACTTCAATTGTGTAGTCTTGGGACATCATTGAAGGGTCCATAGTCGGCGAAGTAATACGAATGATATTGTGGGCAGATCCCTCACCACCAGCACCATGATATTCATGAAGTGAAGAGCTCGACGAATCCACAGGTGAAGTCAAACCGGGACTAACTATAATGCTTGGGTGAGACGCAGAAGTTGGGCTTGTGTTTAGTGAGTTTGACCTTCCCGCCAAAGCGTTTGAAGATGAGATCGTAGCACCTGTAGATTTTTTGGCCTGTGAACGATACACCACCGAAGGAGAATCCGATCTACGTCGATGGTGAATGTTGTTCGAAGAATGTGATATAATAGACGAAGCCGACGACGAACGTCTACGAGACACCTTGGAGTTCTTGCCAGCACTTGAGACCAGCTCCATGGGAGGGTGATTTTGTGGATCTGTAGATGCTTCTTTTTGGTCCTTAACAGAGGACTTATATTTCTTGTGAGGTGATCTCACCTTGTTCCAAATAGAATTTGTGACAGAACTAAGTGGAAGATACATTATCATTGCAATGTTTAGGACGAGGAAGAGGATATTGTCCAAATAACCAGTGACAGTAGAGCAGTGCAGTGCAATGTTGATAACAGGTAAAGGAATTTGATACTTCTGACAATAAATAGTTGTAGTTCTCTTGTGCTTTTTGTTTCTGAGTCTATAGACAGTGGTATAGACTAATAAAGTAGGTAATGCTAAAGGTAGATGGCTCTACTGGAATCTTAAATTAAACTCCGTTCAAGTCTTTAACGTCAAAACAGAGGTTTATATATATATTTTCAGATATTTTCATGCTGTTCCATGTTGGCCCGTAGCTTGTCACCTATTTGCCATTTGCTTAACCAGTTAGCACCCTAAACGAAATACATTTTTCAGGTGCATACATAGAAAAATATTATTCTTTATTTTTTTATTTCCACGCTGGAATACATTACAAATACTACTGGAGTTAAACTACAAAGGGCGGACAACTAGTAACGCATCGAATGGACCCATAGGATCCATTAGTGATGTCTTGGCCCTAATGACAAATTATTATGGCGGTCATCCTCTTTTAGGAAACCTCAACCTAACTTTCGGATTCGGTAACAACTATATAGAGAAATGCACCCGTTGTTCGAAGAGCAAAATGGGGCCTGTACATTATCTAAAGCCGACTTTTGCTACAAGGCACGGAATAAAGAAAAAATTCTGTTAAACCCATTCCGAAGGGAAATCTCCGAAGATAGTATATCCGGGAGAATGGAAAAGAAGGGCACTAACGCTCTTAAGCGCAATTAGTGGCAACTAGAGCTTCACCCGTCTAACATTACGGTTTTTCACTGGATCCCTCGCAAAGGAATCCAGAGGAGATAACGATTCCGTTGTCCTATTACATGACTTTTAATAATGAGCAGAAAGAAACAAGAGTGTGGAAATATCAGACATATACATGAATAGCTGAAATTATTTTTAATAATTGTTTCTTTCTGTCTGACGTTCTCTATACATTGGTCGTTTCTCACCTTACGGCTGGCGTTTACCTGAGCTCCACGTGAGTTTTATGCCACATCTGAACAATCGTAAAACTCTATTCACAGTTTGCCCCATCTAATTTCGGTTATCATTTGGTCAGCCTTTAATCAGGATTAAGTTTGTGGGTGCGCCCATGTTTCAGGGGAAGCTACAGACCGCAGCGAAGTGAAATGACTTTGCTGTCGTTTGCGGAGGGATCTCCTACGACCTTTTAGAGTTGTCATGCTTTCGGTGCAAGCCAAATAGTCAGAGTATGGTGTTGGCTGATTATTAATACTGGTGGAAATTCTGGGTGTGAATGTAGGAAGGATTGCGCTATACGAGAGAATGTACATGTGGACGAGCTTGCAGCAGAAGAAGCCACAAAAGATAATCTGATCGTATGCACCTGTTACATTTTCAAAAGATGCGCTAGTGCTGTTCTTCTGTCTAAAATAAGGATTTGGGTATTACTTCTCGTATAGATCTGTCAATGAGGGTGGTTCATTATGGCAGAATGTAGATATAGTAAGACAATCGGGAAGTGCTGGATATGCTACTCAAAGCAGAGAACTTCACAACCGTATGCGTATTTCTTTAAAGACGGCTGAGCCTTCCTCATTCTCTCTTTCGGGTAGCCAGCTTCAACTGCAAAATACATATCTGGCTGAAGATTGTCGTTATCAAACAGCTATCAAACAGCCTCTACATTTAGCGCTGGCTGACACAGGCAACATCCGCTGCTTCCGCCAAGGACGGCAAGTCGGGGGCAAAAGAAACAATTCTGGTGTCGATCAGAATAACAGCAAATGATACTGATAATAATAAATTTTCTTCTTGATCCTGTCTTAAGTTATGTTCCAACACTGGAGTGGGGATACCTGACCTATACAAAATAACTTAGATTGGGTTTCGGAGGAGACCAATGCATTATTAATTGCTTCTCTTTACGGCTTTACATGGCTAGAAATTTTTAACGCGAGTGTTCGGTGATTCAATTGCTTGCCGAAGCATACCTAAATGCCGAGAGAACGGCGCTTCGAAAATATTCGCTGAACTAGGCTTATAATTTTGCAATATAGTTGTTTGATAAGCTTCAATGATGAATTTGCTATAGGTTCACAAAAGCACGGGCCTGCTAAACTTCAAGGATTAGGAAAGGTTGACTTCCATGGTTAAGTTTTGTTGGTTTTATCGTGAGTTTGTGTCATAACTACTCTTTGACCAACGGATATATTGCTGTTCTAGATGTTCATAATACAATCTGCGCCATGTTAAATGGTGTGGCGTTGGCCGAATTGATATAATTCAATCCATGAGAGGTTCGGAATCCTGGTTTAAATTTAATTGTTTGGTAAAAGTTCTGTTCTCAGGGTTGGCTTCTGGCTTCTTTTGTGCTTTCACTTTGACTTAGAACAAGTTCTAGCATATCTGGTTCAAGGCTCAACTGAGCACAAGAGTGCAATTGCAATACAATTAAGTGTCCATATTTTTTTTATTTGTACCACTAGAAATGCAAACACCATAGAAGCTGGACTCATGCCAATAACTCATTTCGTTAAATAGAATTTTATTGCAAACAATAAAATTGCTAGCGCCGACAAATTCACAGCTTGATTTTAACTTCTTTGGACTTAGTTATAGACAGAGTTTTCTATTCAAATACAGACGAATAAATGGCATTGCACAGCCACTAATCGATATTGCGAAATATAAACGAATAGTTTATTTGGTAGCGCGGGCCGGAACCAAATTGCTTCATTGGGAGATACCCGCGCGGTTAATTGACCAAAATTCTGTTAGATTTCCCCAGAATATAAAGTGAAAAATTCCTGCTTTACCTTGACCACTTTTTATTTACCACACTCAACAAAATGGCGCCCACTTTCAGGAACCCAGATCTTATCAAGACCAAGCCTTTCGTTAACGGTGAATGGATTGAGTCCAAATCCACCAAAACCTTCTCTGTTTACGATCCTGCTACTGGCGAAAAAATTGCCGAGTTACCTGATCAAACCCCAGAAGAGATCGACTATGCTATCCAAGTGACAGAAGAAGCCTTTCGCAAATATAAACACACCTCTACTTACGACCGCGCGAAATGGTCTCGAAACTTGTACAATCTTATCATGGAAAATGTTGACGATTTGGCCAAGATCATCACCTGGGAAAATGGAAAATGTTTAACCGATGCTACCGGAGAAATCAAATATGCGGCCTCCTACTTTGAATGGTTTGCCGAGGAGGCAAAGAGAAACTACGGACACACAATCCAGCCATCCAATCAAAACAATAAGGTCATCACTTATAAACAGCCAGTGGGTGTTGTTGGTTTGCTTTGTCCATTCAATTTCCCCTCTGCCATGGGTGCTCGTAAGGCCGCTCCGGCCCTTGCTGCTGGTTGTACTGCTATTCTCAAGCCAGATGCCCAGACTCCGCTTTCTTCTTTGGCTCTTGCTTATTTAGCTGATAAGGCTGGTTTTCCTAAGGGTGTTTTCAACATTGTCTTAGTTTCAGCTGAAAGCACGCCCGTGTGCGGTTTGAAGTTCTGTGAATCTAAGATCATTAAGAAGATCAGTTTCACCGGCTCTACTCCCGTGGGAAAGTTATTGATGAAGCAGTCCTCCTCAACATTGAAAAAGTTGTCGATGGAATTAGGTGGTAACGCTCCTGTTATCATCTTTGACGATGCCAAGTTGGACATTGCTGTAGAACAGGCTGTTGCATCTAAGTTCAGATCCTTGGGCCAAACGTGTGTGTGCGCAAATCGTATCTATATTCAACTGGGAGTATACGACGAGTTCTGTCGTAAGTTCGTCGAAAAGGTCAAGAGCTTTAAGATTGGAAATGGTTTCGAACCAGGTGTCACCCATGCATGTTTGATCAATGAACGTTCTATCACCAAAGTCGAAGATCACTTGCAAGATGCCATTCAGAAGGGTGCTAAAGTACTTCTCAAAGGTGGAAGACTTACAGAGTTAGGTCCATTGTTTTATGCTCCATCTGTGGTGTGCGATGTCACTCAAGACATGAGAGTAATCAACGAAGAAACGTTCGGACCTTTGGCTGCTTTGGTCAAGTTTGATACCAAGGAAGAGGTTTTACATTGGTGCAATGATACTCCATTTGGATTGGCCTCTTACGTTTTCTCGGAGAGTTTGAACACTGTCTGGTATATGTCTGAATACTTGGAATCAGGAATGGTTTCTGTGAACACCGGTATCTTTACCGATGCTGCTATGCCTTTTGGAGGTGTTAAAGAATCGGGCTTCGGAAGGGAAGGATCTCTCTACGGTATGGACGATTACACTGTAGTGAAATCTATTACCTTGGGAAATGTCTACCACCATGACTAATACATAGACTCTGTACAATAATGTACGATTGAATATATATGGAACCAATAGAACAAATCCGCTCGATTAGTTGGTCTGGACGCTTGAACGAATGGTGAACTAGAAACTATCTCGACTACAAATTAATTTGCTACAAGTTTTCCAGATTAGTATAAAGCAATCTATAAAACAATGATCAGTTTCATGGAACTGGCTAGGTCATACGAATTCTATAAATTACAAAGCTTCAATGAGAATGGAAGAAGCTCCACCGCCTCCATTACAAACAGCAGCAACACCCAACTTGGAAGTCGTCTTCTCCTGTTTCAATACACTCAACAAAGTGACAACAATCCTGGCTCCAGAGCAACCCAATGGATGTCCAATGGCTACAGCACCACCATAGACGTTTAACTTCTCCAAGGGGATATTCAACAATTTGGAGTTGGCAAGTCCAACTACTGAAAATGCTTCGTTAAGCTCAAAGTAGTCCACATCAGTAATTGAAACACCAGCTCTTTCCAAAGTTATTGGAATAGCCAAACTAGGTGCAATTGTGAAGTCCATAGGAGCTCTAGCGGCTTCACCCCAGCTTCTGATTCTGGCCAATGGCTTGAGTCCATACCTTTTGAGTGCAGCTTCCGACACAAGAATAAGGGCAGCACCTCCATCGTTAAGGGATGGCGAGTTACCGGCCGTGACAGTACCATTGTCAATAAAGGCAGACTTCATCGATTTCAACTTCTCTGGGTTGTACTTAGAGATATCTTCATCTTTGGTGACGGTCTTGGTACCTACTCTCGATTTGATTGTAATTGGAGTGATCTCGCTCTCGAACTTGCCCTTCTCGTGAGCTTCAATGGCCTTGGTATAACTGGCAAGGGCATATTCGTCTTGTTGTTCTCTTGTGATGTTTAAATCGTTGGCAACCTTTTCCCCAGCATGGCCCATGAGTTTCTGAGAGTAGACATCCTTAAGCCCGTCTCTTTGAATCCCGTCCACGAGAGAAGCGTCGCCGTATCTGACGCCAGATCTGATGGGAGCGTAGAAAGGGACATTTGACATCGACTCAGAGCCGCCAACCACGACGACCTCCGCCGTATTGGTGAGAATGGTCTGGGCTCCACAGATAATGGCCTTTAACCCCGATGCACATACTTTATTGACGGAAGTAGCGACCACGGCTTCTGGCAAGCCAGCCGAGAGAGCGACCTGACGAGCTGGGTTTTGTCCCAAGTTGGCCTGGAGAGCCGATCCAAAGAATATCTCTTCTACAGCTGAAGCAGGCAACGAAGGCACTTGTTTGAGTGCTTCGTGCACGGCTTTTGCACCCAAATCAACCGAGCTTAAGGGTGCGAGCGAGCCTTGAAACGAGCCGAGGGGAGTCCGGATTGAGGCTACGATATATACAGACATTGTCGTCGTAATGAGCGGAAACTTGGTTATATAATTTCTCTCTTTGAGATATATACACAGAGTAGATTGAGTTTATATCTACAAACAGGAATTGGGAATATATATATATATATATATATATATATATAGTTAATTGTACTAAATATGCTATACGATGGGTATTCCTCGGACTTCGGAAATGTGCTTAGAAGCGGGAAACCGAGGACACAAAACCCCCTTCTTTCCGCCGGCTTAACCTCCGGCTAAATGCATTTTGGGTGGGGCACCAGTAATTGAGAATAGATAGGCCTAAATTTGTTGATTCCTCGGAGGTCGTAGAGTTGTGGAGAAGTTAAAGCGGCGCAAAATGTGGTCGTTACATCTGAAAAAAAACCTGGAGAATCCAAAATAGGCAAGATCTTAAATATGAAAGTCTTGCGGAAGCAAATCTCGTGCAAGAAAATTACAACGATTTTTTGAACTTATCTTAAAGGTAATCTTGATGACTTGAGAGAAAAATAGATTTATAGGAGAACAGAGAGCTATTAACCATTCTCAATCGTTCTGAGAAGCTCTTCTCCAATTGCATCCAGTAGAAAATCACACTTAGAACAGTTTTGTAGACTAATACACATTGATAGTAGTTAGCCTCCTCTCAGTAATATCTTGTTCCCTCTAAGAACTGTACTTCTTGACAAACGACTTGTGGAAAGTCAACCACCTGTCGATCCATTCTTGGCCAGGAGGAAGGAACGTGGTTCTCAAGTGGAAGGTTCCTGGAACCTGTCCGAAACCGTTACCTGGAACACAGCAAATTCCCGTAGACTCAAGAAGCTCAATACAGTAAATGTCGTCTGGTTGTAAATCGGATTGTTCCGCTCTCATGAAAAGCTTGTGGTACTTTTCTGGCGAGAAGTCCAACGAAGGGAAAATGTACATGGCACCGGTAGGCTTGTTACATTGGATGTCTTCCATTTGCAAGAAGGCACGGTACAACATTTCAGCTCTGATTTCCAAGTCATTATGGATAGAGGAAGTTTCAGCATTGTACAATTCATAAGATGGTTCACCTTCCCGAGGAGGGTTGATCATCAACTCCATCAATGCTTGTCCAGAAACTACAGAACACAAATTGATCGAGGCCAACTTGAAAACTATATCTTTAACCTCAGTGCTAAAGCCTACAAGTTCCATATATCCACCTCTTTGACCACATTCACCGGATACACCCTTAGAAGTCGAGTGTAACGAGGCCAATTGCACATTCTTGTATACTTCTGGTTCTTGTTCGAGTAACTCGTACAAAACCTTCTTCATGGAGAGAAATTTACCCTTGAAGACATTTTCCTGGTACACCTCATCAGCTATAAGGACTATACCGTGTTCGGCGGCAATGTCAATTAATTCAATGATATCTTGTTCAGACAAGATGGAGCCTGTAGGGTTACCGGGGTTAATGACTACAAGTGCCTTGATTTTCACACCCTTCTCTTTATTGTCGAGGATGATCTGCCTGATCTGCTCGGGGTTAGTAGACCAATGGTTGGCTTCGTCCAAATAGTAACCGATAGGGATTGCATTATTGAGCGCAATAGTAGCCGTGTACAATGGGTACTGTGGAATTGGGATCAAGAAACCGGAGTTCTCGTCCGACGACAAGATCTGCAACAAGTACGACACAGCCGAAGAGGCTCCCGATGTCAAGAAAATATTGTTAGGGTTGGCAGCGTAGCCACCATCTCTTCTTTCGATGAACTTTGCAATGGATTCACGGATATATGGGGCACCCTGTGAATGTGAATAGGCGCCAATAGAACCGATATTCTCCAAGATAACGGCGGCTCTATCCTTGACATCTTGGGGATAGTCGACAGCTTCGGCCAAGGCAGGGTACTGCAAGATCGAAAGGACTTGTCTATACCAAGTCAACGGTCTTTGGTCTAATTGTTGCGGGTTTCCGATGTTGGCATTGATGATTTTACCAAACGGCAAGCCGTGCGATTGTGGGTTCTTTTTGATGAGGTCGCGGAGCTCGTCGGCGATTATTGGAATTTTTCCACGAACAGCATATTTAGCCTGGACGGTTTGTGGATTGATGTCCTTGATGGAAAGAGGGGCGGCCGGCTTGAAGGTGGAGTAGGAGACTTTTAATGAGACAAACAAGCGAGGCTGGCTCTTTTTCATAGTTGTTCTAATTGCTAACATGGTAGGCAAACGAAAATTGTCTGGGGTGGGGTGTTAATTTATACAAAGATAAAACCAGAGCTCAATTGAGAACGACAGGCTATTCTGGGGTTGTAGTGACTATTTGCTTGCACAAATGGAACAATTCTAATTTTTCACAAATAGTAAAAGGTGGGGTATCAGAAATGATAATCTAAAATTCTGTCTACAGCCGAAAGGTCACTGGCGAGTATATCTGGGGTAGAGAAAAACAGGCAACTATTTTCACTTGACGAAACGGTTAGTGGACGACAAAAGAGAATACTTTTGATGAAAATAGTGCAGGACTTGTGTTTAATTATATAGTACTGGAGCTGCGATGAGTCGATGAGACCGGGTTTTGCACGAGCGGCAGTTCGCGGCGGCTAATGAGTACGGCCACAACAGCCGACTACAAAAAGAGTCAGAATCCATTCATATATAAGAGAAGTCAAACTACAACTACAATGTAACTAAGATTGCGACTGTTAGTCTTAAACATTCTCGGTGTAATTACCAATTTAATAATTAGAGAAGTATGACAGCATTCTCATGATATGGAAAAACTGAAAAATCAGATTGAACAATTGAAAAAATTGTCAGTTTTACTTCTTCAAGAATTACCCTACAATGCTGATAGTATTTCTTGATTTATTCTCTTTTGCTTCTCTACATACTTCCTTTCAGAAATTCCAGACCGCCACATGTATCTATCCCTTGACCTTGAGCGTCTCTGGCGCGAAATAAAATCGGTAAGTTTGGCTCAATCTTTGTTATCTCTACCACTTAATGTGGGGCATTTAAAAGCGGACAAGGAGGTGTAGTTCCGAACTTCTACAGACAACATGCTCTTGTAAGCATTCCAGCTGGGTATACAGGATACCCGGGCGAATCCAAAAAGCCCTATCTGTTCAAGCCAGGTTGCTGTGGAACTGTTCATAGAATACCCAGCGGCATTGCCAATTTTTCTTTGCGCGGCTTAGTGAATTTTATTGAGTTGAACGGAAGTATATCGCCATTGATTGCAAAATTTTCAGTTTTTCACAGAACCTGAGATTTAAAAGTAGAATTATAGTATTGGACAGCTAACTGAGTCAGTTTCGGAATATCGCACTCTATTGTATCACATTCAGGCTAAGCGAAGTTCGATCTGTTATTGCTCGAAAGAGGATTTCGAATATTACTTATTTTGCAACTACATGTATGTTTCCAGTTAGTGTACCATTATGATCGTATACTTCTCATTAGATGCTTCAGTTTCTCAGCTCTTCAATGCGTAATTATTAGAATGTCATGTACGGTTAGTAATATTGTCTGGCTTCCCGCCTTGTGAACTTCTACGTACTCTATGCCAATTTTGAAAACACCCTAGAGCCTGACCGTATGGTAGCTGCGAAAATTCTGAGAGCTACCAATTCTATTGAAGAGCACTAACAGAATATTTTTCTTATCGCTTTCAGGGGAAGCATCGCTTCCACTGCCCACATATTAGCTGTTAACAAGGTTGGAATTTTGCGTTCGGCAAACATTTTAGTAAACCGTTAGACATCTACGTCATTTAATGTCACTCCAGTCAGGCTTTATCTATATTACCCAATGAAAGACATATTGGTCATTAGGCTAGCAGAAATCTCAAGCTTGAGGCTCAGATCAGCTACGCAATGTATAATTACTTCTGCACGAGCACCCCAATACAATGGATGACATCGATTTTCGGTGTCTTTTTCGGGGTTGCAAAAAGTCTTACGACTCTTGCGGCTCTACATGAACAAGATTAGACACACGATCTAAGCCGGCCCAAAATATCAGGCCCGGCTGGTCCCCGGCAATTGGTGCATACTAATTTGATGGTGCACGTGACTTATATGTAGCAATCCATACTTGCAGGCTCTGCCATAGCTCCGACAAATTGGGTGACATCCTGGGTACAAAATAATGTTTACGTTTCCCTACAATATCCACGCATTCAATAGGGGTTGATTCTGGTGTATGTGCATAAATATCCATATTTGCGAGAAAGGGATGGATACGAGTGATTTTTGGGATCAGACAAGTGTGGAGAAGTCTAGACAAGCAAAATTAATCAAACATGCAAGTACTTTAAGATGAGCAGAAACGCAGCAAGGGGTGCAGATGAAAAAGGGAGTGCTTTTGGAGGGGTATTTGAGCGTAATAAAGGTTCCTGACAGAATGGAAGTCCAAATATTATCGAATATAGAAGAGGAGAGTTATTAATATAAAGGAAGCGATTGTGTGTGCTGACCAGTACCTCCACATACACTGTTGTTCTTAGCACATAGTACATCTGCAAACAAAGGTCTTGATCTAATAATAAAATATTATTTGAATTTCCATCGTGCAGTGGTGCTGCGGCATGGGCGCAAATCCCAAATCAAGTTAAATCGGCCTACCTTAGACCTTATCAAATTATCCTCATCATCCCATTATTGTCTGTAAACACATTTGATGGGAAAGAATAAATACGATTGGTATCCCATCGCTAGTGTGAAAATTAGACATCTCGGTTAACTTACTTATGGAAGTAAAATTCAACGATCTACTTGTAGTGCAGATCTGAAGAACATTACCCAACTGAATATTGCATTCAATCTTATCATTCTTCTGATAACATAAGGTACTACTCTGGAAGAAACCACAGAAATATCCTTCATAACTGGTATTAATGATTCGATAATACCACAGACAACAAGAAAGTCCAATATCTGGAAGCACACGCAACAGTACACATTAGATACCCCTGTAAATTAATAATGGCTAGTCGTCAAAGAAAGTGCTCATTAGCCATCGAGTCTCCCGACTCTGCGAGCTCAAACAACCCTCTCAATGCATTTCTCGTCTACCAGGAAAGTTCTCACGAGCTGGCTATTGCCGACTCGGCTGACCTGGTTCATCTCATGAAATCACACTCCTGGCCCAACTTGAACAATGAAGACTTTGTCATTACCAATAGGAGAGTTTCGCTTTGCGATCTCAACAACTTCAACGATGAGTTGCATTATTTGACCAGACGTAACTCTACCAACAGCGCACAAGCTCCTGCGCATCTTGCACAATCCACACTGAACCTTATTGAGGAACTGGCCGAAAGCCCCTTTGGTGACTTTTATTCTTACTCGTTCGAACCCAAGACTATAACTCCAAGAGCTAGAAAGAGAAGTGACAGCAGCTGCAGAAACCATTTTCGTCGTAACTCCATAGCCTTGAAGTTTGAGAATCCGAAGGTCATTGACTAAACAGTTGTTGAGGGCAGTTTTTCCTTTTTTGCATATACTACTAACCTTGGTTGGAGACCTACGGTTATTTTAATCCAACAAATAATATTCTTACTTCGATGGTCATATTTGTTTCAGCTATTTCATTTCTTTTGCAACTAGTGCACCTAGTTCAGATGGTTATGCTATGGAATAGCATATCTCATATATATAGTATTCCATAGCTAAGAAAGTTGATAGAGTCTAGGAATGACGATGCTATTTTATTTCTGAATAATATATATATTTACATATTGAACGACTTCGAAATATCTATTGATATATAGGCTATAGTACTCTCTTTACCTTTCACTTTCGCCCCACGAAAATGTTCTAATTTTTCATGGTAATGAGGAGAAGGGAAAGGAGGATACAATATAGGCTGAAAATACTAATTTAGGGACTTTGTTTTGTGACCCTTCTCATCCCTTCCTGAACAAACCTGTTTCGGTATAATTATTGCATATCTCCATTGTTGATCTGAAGTGATAAATACTTTATTACGAGGTTATGAAATCGGGTTACATATAATTCTCCACTAAATGCAACAGAAAACCGCATGCACAAAATTTTTCGCAGCCATTTCTTAGCTCAAGAAAGTAATCATTTCCTATTTTTGTACTATAGTGGTGTTTGCTTCTATTTTTATATTATATTAGCACCAGCTCTTTCTGTAACAATGTTCTACAATATAGTGCAGTTCTTCGGTTGAGTTCTTATCTATGAGATATAGAGCCCGTGTAATGTATGCATTCATCATTCATCAGTCAGTACCAAAGTACAAACTGTCTATAAACCTATTTCTAAAATGCCAGTCGCTATCCTTGAACATTTCCTCGTTGTACCATTTCCTTTCGCCGTCGTCGATAGACGACAATTTGCCAACTGCAACATTAACCTTGGGAAAAACATTAACTATACGACGCAATCCTATCTCCGTGGAAAGGTATGAACACAATATTATATCCTCTTCGTTCACCTTGTGGTCAATCAACACTTGAATTGCCATTATAGAAGCAGCTCCACTGATGATCTGGGAGTCAAACAACAAGATCTTCTTTCCTCCGCTCATCTCCTTTGGCAAGGAGTCAAAATGCAATTGTGGTTCACCAGTTCTAGAATCGCTTTGGATCAAAAGTTTTCCAATGCTGATTTCTGGGAAAGTCCTTTTAATAGAAGACATAAAGCAATCTCCCGAACGGATGATGTTAACTGCCATGATCTCATTGACCATTCTTAAACCGTTAAAGTTGTTGTTGATGTGCACAGGCTCATAGTTTGTAACCAACTCTAGTGCTAGCTCTATGATAAGTGCACTGATACGGTTGAAGTAGAATATAAAGTCTGACCTTTCGGTGTTAACATCAAAGAGCAAAGAGTTGATTCCCTTCGTCTGGTTGTTCACCGGCAAAACCTTGATGTTGTATTTGGATACATCGAAGTTGATGTTGACACCCAATTCTTTCAAGTACTTCAAATGAGCTGAACTTTTAAGCGCAAGTTGGATCTGAATATGTTTAATCATCAAGTTGATGGCAATCAGATTGTCCAAACCTCGTGGAATCACCAAGTCGGCATTGTGCATAGTTGGGTTGACATGTTTGACAGCGTTAGGCTTGACAAAGGTTTCCCATTGCTTGATGGCTCCTGCCAAATCACGGCCACGATACAATATATCTCTGGTCAATCTTCGAGATAAACAGATATCCAAGTCTGTGTCTACGTAAATCTTCATGTCCATCAAGTCAAGCAATCTCTGATCATACAAGGCATAAATACCTTCAATAATGATCACGTTGGCTCCATAGATGGTAGTAGACTTATTGGTACGATTATGGTGCTGGAATGAGTAGACGGGAATTTGAGTCTTTTCTCCGCTTTTCAAAGACTTCACTGTTTTCACCAACAAATCCAAATCCAAAGATTCCGGGGTATCAAAATCAAAATTGTTACTGAAGGCTTGCTTCCTTTCTTCTTCATTCAAAGGATTGTAGAAATTATCAAACGAAAGCAAAATTGTCCATGGCTGGTTCAATTCCTGGATGACCTTTTGGGAAATGGAGGTTTTTCCAGAACCAGAATTCCCAGCCACACCGATTATATACGGTTCAGTCCAAGGAGGAAGATAAGAAGCTCTGGGTGTATCCAGATCGTGATGCAAAGATCCTTCAGGAGTCATGACAGCAGACTCATTCGGCAAAGTTTCGGACGACATGAAAAAAGATGTTGATTCGCCGCTATCTGGCCCAATTCGGCTAAACCGAATATGTCTAGGCTCTTCCAAAGAACTCTTCTCCATCCCCAATGAAAGCAAAATGTATAAATTTGAAGTTCAGTTTCAGAAGTTCTATAAAATTTCAATATTTTTGGTTCCGAGATGAAGATTGATGAAAAACGGGGTATATACAGTCCTGCAAGAAAGGTCTATTTATTTAGCGAATTTCGATGGACAAAATTTATTCCTATTTGTAGAACAAAACGAGAAAATAATTTGTGACGTATATAATGCAGAAATTCTTGTGTGAGATATTTGTAATGTCATTAGTTCACAGATACCTTCTACTATGGATGAACCCAACCTATCTGACAGTCTTCTAGAATTCCTGTATAAACTTAGTTGAGATGTATATCACGTGTTCATACACGCGACTTTCTAGGATGAGTTGCTCTATATGTATACTCGAATTAGAAATTATGCAAACGAATTCATGTTTAGCAATCAAACGATGCTGGAGAACATTCTTGTTGGCCGAGGAAAACGGAGACGGAGATTCAGCGATTCAGAAGAAGAAAATGCAAATTTTTCTGAAGAAAAGGTGGATAAAGAGCAGGAGGCTCTTTCGCAGCCTTCAGAAATAGAAGATGAGTTTAAGAGTGTGGAAATCCCTAGTGAAGGCGAAGGAGCTGAGACAAAAAGCATATCCTCCGTACCTACTGGACCACTGAAGTACAGACAAAATGTTTCCTCGAAGAGAGAGTATCACAAACAGCGAAAGTTGGCTAAACTAGAAGAAATCAAACGAGAGATAGATGAGTTGGAAGAGCGCTATGATACGCTTAGTTCAATTGAGCTTAAAGAGTATGAAAGAAAGAGAAGGGTATACGAAGGTATAAATAGTTCATTAGAAGGAGACTCTGGCCTTCAAACCTACAATTTGCCAGATTCGAGTGAAAACAGTAAACGGCTGAAGTACGATTTACTCCACAAGAATGGATATAAGGACGACAAAAGATTCCAGTCCAAAAGACAGCTAAACGAACAATGGGAACTAGAGCAGCTCAATAAAGCTAAACAGATATCCTCTGTAAATACTGACAAGATCAATTTACCAGGACTGGAAAACTACGAGTTTGTATTTGACGAATCTCAGTTTGTGACTTTTGATCAGGAAGATAGATTGAATGGCGACGAAGAGCCAGAACCTGTAGATGTTGCTGAAAAGTCTGCCAGAAAGGTTACTATGGAAGAAATTCGAAAATCTTTGCCAGTCTATAAGTTTCGTGAAGAGTTTCTTAGTGCTGTAGAAGAATCGCCAGTATTAATTGTAGTTGGAGAAACTGGTTCTGGTAAAACTACTCAATTGCCTCAGTATTTACATGAAGCTGGATATTCCAAAAATGGAACCCAGATCATTGCTTGTACTCAACCACGTCGGGTAGCTGCAACTTCCGTAGCAACACGTGTAGCTGACGAAATGGATGTAAAGTTAGGTGAGGAAGTAGGGTACACGATTAGATTCGAAAATAAGTCAAGCAAAAACACTGTGATAAAGTATTTAACTGATGGTATGTTACTCAGGGAATTTCTTAACGACTCGATTTTATCAAATTACGGAGCCATTATGATAGACGAAGCTCACGAAAGAACGATATCTACTGAAATACTCCTCAGTTTACTAAAGGACATAGTAAAAGTTAGACCTGATTTCAGATTGATCATTGCCTCAGCTACTATTAATGCTACAAAATTTTCAGAGTTCTTCAATAATGCTCCGATTTTGAATATTCCTGGGAGACGATTTCCAGTCAACATACATTATACTAAATCTCCCGAGGCAAACTTTATTCAGGCAGCTATAACCACAATTTTTCAAATTCATTTGACTCAGCCAATTCCAGGTGATATTTTAGTCTTCTTGACGGGTCAGGAAGAAATTGAGGCTATGGATTCAAGCTTAAACGAAGCTGTAGCTAAGTTGGGATCTCTGATCCTACCACTTCAAATTTGCTCTATTTACGCCAATTTGCCTCAAGAGTTGCAATCCAAAATTTTTGAACCGACACCACCCAACAGTAGAAAAGTAGTACTAGCCACCAATATCGCCGAAACGTCCATCACCATCAACGGCATTGCTTATGTCATAGACCCTGGTTATGTCAAGCAAAATGTATATAATTCTGTGACTGGTATGGAGAGTTTGGTTGTAGTTCCATGTTCCAGAGCTTCTGCAGATCAACGGGCTGGTAGAGCAGGAAGAATTGGGCCGGGTAAATGTTTTAGATTATATACCAAATGGTCCTTCTACAACGAATTGGATCTTAATCCTGTTCCAGAAATTTTGAGAGTAAATTTGACGTCGGTTATTCTACTTTTGCTTTCGTTGGGTATTAATGATTTGATTAACTTTGACCTCATGGATAAACCAAGCACTGATGCTATCATTAAAGCTATTGAGCTCTTGTATGCCTTGGGAGCTTTGAACTCCCAAGGGCTCTTGACAAAAGTTGGGCGTAAAATGAGCGAATTTCCTCTTGATCCAATGTTTACCAAATGTATTTTATCAAGTTCGAAATTCGGATGTAGCGAGGAAATCCTAACCATAATGTCTATGTTAGCGGAATCAAGTACGTTATTCTATCGTCCAAAGGATAAACGTGAACAGGCAGATCGAAAGAGAGAATCCTTCAATCATGAATTGGGCGATCACTTCTCATTGTTGAAAGTGTGGGAGGACTGGAAAGCTACAGGTTTTTCCAACTTATGGTGTGAGGATAATTTTATTCAGTACAAGACCCTTAAGAGGGCCAAAAATGTCAGAGAGCAACTCTACAGATTAAGCCAGAGAGTAGGAGTAATCGAAGACAGTTCTAAAACTACAGATACCCTGCCACTCATGGTTCAGAAGGCGCTTGTTTCTGGATTTTTTCCTAACATTGTCAGATTGTCTCGAATGGGAGAATCTTACAGAAAATTGAAACAGAACCATCCGTGTTTTATTCATCCTTCTTCTTCTTTGTATCCGATCAAGCCTCCTCCGAAGATGTTGTTGTATCATGAATTGGTATTAACCAGCAAGGAATTCATGAGAAATTGTATGATAGTAGACGACAAATTAGTGAAGGAGTTTGCTTCGCATTATTACAGCATTAAGGATATGGTTTCGGCGCTTGGTCAAAAGCCCACGTAGAATTGGTATAGTACACAATAGTAAAAATATTGGGTATATCGTCCATAGAAACAGTATGGAAACGTTGGTTACAGAACAACAATCTGTACAGCATTAATAATAATAAAGATATGTTAGCAAATGGGTGCAAAATAAGAATTCAAAGTGAGATCAGACTGGAGAGAAAAAGATTACAGTCATGGATGCATCCAAAAGAGAGACAATAAAGAGGAATGAGGATATGTGAATGGAGCTTGATCTGATTTGTTGGGATTGTCTATGGTCGGCTGCGATGGTCGTAGTCAGTTAGGCTATATATTAAAGTAGATACTAAATTTCCCCTTAATCTAAAATACTATATAAAGATGTCTTGCACTGAACCTTATTAGATCGTGAAAATCTTGATATCTGTGTTACATACGATACGTTGATTAGTTCAGGTAACCATATAATGGCAAAGTGTATATGGTTAAACACGAGATCACTAAAGGGGATCTCAGAAATCGATAATCGCGAAATTAAAAAACTACCCTGTATTGCTTCGCTTCTGACGGGGCCATATCAATTACATCATTGAATTTGTATGATGTAGGGGGCCCCAACTAAGATTGAAGTCTAGAAACCAAGCGAATACATGCAGAAGTGTATTACGACAGTTGTGCTTTGTGAACAATTGCAACCATTCAGAAACCTAAACCGTATTGTAGCACAGGGTGATAAGAAAGATGCTGATCTATCGCGAACTCATTGCAGTTTAGTGCTGGTTGCGTTATTGTTACATCTTCGTGTATGCTACATGGGCAGCATATAGTAACGGCGCAGCAATCTAAATATACATATACACAATTAACAATACACCAATCGCTACTTCGACGCCGAATCTACAGCTCCACCATAATTGCAAAAGCTGTAGCACTACTAAGTCTAGAAGGCGGAGCCGCGAGTTTCCTGTTTGGGCTGTTCCTTCACTATTCAATTCAGTCCCAACCTTACTACATAAAGCAGGCGACGTGTTGCAGCCGAATCTCATCTTCAGCTTAGCTGTAATTAGCTGCACTGGAATAATAGGCACTAAACGAGCACCAACTGATTTCGCAATCGATTGTGGAGTCGGCGGCAGAAAGCTGCAACAAAGTTTAATGAATAATACCCCAAAAAATAACATAACTTTATTGTGAGTTTGCCGCCCACCGCCGCTAATGTCTCAGTACTCTGCTTTATACTAGAACCTGCTACGATGTATTTCTGAAATGCAAATGTGCTCCTATATGTCGAAGAACCGCTAACGTATGGTGACGCTTCCCTGGTTCCCCATCCATCCCCGAATATTGGCCATTCCGCCCGCCTCCTTGTTTCAACCATGAATCTAGACCAGACCATCAAATCTGACACGAGTGAAAAAGGCAGGAAGGGGTTGATTATTTTTCGTGTCGCGCGTTTCAAATGTGAAGTGTCCATGTAAACAAGGATATTTCCTGCAGACCCTTCGGGAAATGTGCGAGTTTACATATTCACGTGACAACAACGCCGTTTGTGCCGTACAAAAAATAAATCCTGCGCTTAAAAAACTCGGAGGCTCTCTATAAGCTCATGGCCTCACAGTATTCTTGCCATAATAATTCGTAATAAATCCATAATTTGTGCCTTAATAATTGTCAGGTTTTGATCCTGAGATTTCTGTTGGTCTTTTCCTTTTCATACTTTTGCTTTAAGCTCAGAACTTTTACGTCCACTTTGGCTCCACGCTTCTAGCGCTATCCACACAGCTTGCTCCCCTTGTCGACGTCTATAACTTTAACATCCTTTTTTTAGGCTTTGTATCGCATCTGCAAGAATTTTCACCGTCGCTAGAAAAGTCTGAAGACTTTGATTTAACCCTGTGACCGATCACAAACTGTTGATAAACCAGTCTTGCCAGCTCTTGATAACAGTGACCGAATCAAATCGTACTGATAGTTCGCTTCTTCTGAAAAGTTGATATCGTTTGAGTTTGACTTTCTTTGTTGATCGTGCCGATACTTCATTTGGTATTATTTGAGATTGTTTGATATTTTATTGATATTGGCATTAATCTTGACTTTGATTTGTTGTTTGGCATTTGATATTGATACTTGATATTTCGCTTCTGGTATCATCCATTCCTTCCACTTAGTAGTTGCAAAACTTGATACTATTCACACTCGCATATAATACATAACTATGAAGGTGTTCCATCTCGCTTCGCTTGCCATGGCTATATCGCCCGCTTACGCTGATATTCTTGGTTGTTTTTCGTCAATATCAAGCACCAAGCAGTCCACTTCCGTATACCAGTCGTCGGGGAATTGTATCGAGGTCTGTTCCAGCTCTCCGTACGTTGCCGTCCTCAAGAATAATTGCTACTGCTTGAGCTCTAAACCAACCTCAAATTCAATATCGCTCTCAAGCTGTAGCGTTCCCTGTCCTGGCTATCCTGATGAGACTTGCGGTGGGACTTCAAACGCCTATAGTGTCTATTTGAATGAGGACTATGTTGATTCTGATGCCGATACCGATTCTGCATCAGAAACATCCCCTATCGCGTCTTCATCGTCGTCTTCGTCTTCGTCTTCTCAGACTACATCATCTACACAATCAACGTCGTCTAAACAAACAGCTACCGATGCGCCAACGACAACTGAGGGTCCAGCTGCAACTTCCGATGACCAAGTCAGTACCACTCACAAAGTCGTAACGCAAACCTCTAAAGATGGTAACTCTCTCGTGTATGTGACTGTCACTACTTCTGATAACAGCAGCGCCACCGAAAGTGATGGCTCTTCCAATAAAGCCTCTGGGCTGAACATGCTGAACAATCTGAACAAGAAAAAGACTAATGTTGGCCCTATTGTTGGAGGAGCTGTAGGTGGAATTGTGGTCGCCGCTCTTCTAGCTGGACTAGCTTTTTTTCTCATTAGAAGAAGGTACTCGGATGCTGAAGAAGATGACGAGGAAGAATTCTACGACAAGTCATCGTCTGGTTTGGGATCCAGAAAAGGAACCAACAAGGGTTCCAAGAGGTTCCAGTCTTCGCCTTTGGATATGCCTATGACGAATCCATTTGACCATCCGGATGACGACTTAGTGGGTGCTCCACCTTCATTAAACACAGACCCTAGACTTAACCCTGTGATGATGGGCAGACGTAGATTGTCCGAAGCTACCATTGCTGACGATACAGACTACTCACGAAAGATCCTACAAATCGCTAATCCCGATGCGTAGTCTTAATAGATGTTAAATCTATATCTTATGGAAGATTTAGACCTCTCCCTAATCATGAACTCATTAATGCCCCCATCATGTCAATTAAACTATCTGGTCTTCTGGATGTTAGCAAAAGCTATCTGGATATCTGGATGTCATACAAAATTCGTCTATCATGCGAGCTCTGCTCCGTCTTCATTTCTTATCAGCACATGCCCGGTTTCAGCGTTGCTGGAGTATTTTTAGGCTACGGATTGCTGAAGTATCTGTTCTTTGTTAGTTATTTATAAATGAAAGGTTCATTTGAGAATGTAGATGAAAACCGTATGATTTAGTTGCAGCTGGAATGAGAAAGTAAGTGTACTTAACGAGCAGGCGAAGAAATATGAATAGGTTTGAACGGTGATCTAATACGAACAATAGTACGATGATTAGAGTTGTTCTTTCTGCTTTGATATAGAAAGACAATAAAAACCATTGGCTCTCTCCTAGAGAATACCAATTGTCATCATTCGTGTACAACTGTCACAAATGCTTTGTCTAATCGTTTTACGTAATGTTGAACTCTCTCTTCGCCTAGTATCTGATTTTCGCAATCTCTCAATTTCATACAAACTGAACCTGAAAGCCTAAATCTGCCACTGTCTAATAAAACTACATCCACACCTATTTACTATTATATGCTATTACATCTATTAACATGTACTGCTACCCCTGCTTCTATATCTATCTTCACTTTCTGTCTGTATGAACGCCCGAACTCCGCTGCTCCCGTCTTGTTCCGGTCTTCTATGCATCCGCTTGCTCAAAAATCAACTGTTTTTCAGACAGCCACTACCAGATTTTCACTTGCATTTGCTCCCACATTATTTCACCTTGAATTTAATATTAGTTCACGTTGTTCTTCATTTTAATCGGTTATCCAACTCTACTAATACGATACATCTCAGCGAAGTGCCCTCAATCGCTTCGACCAATTCATAGCATCCACCCCAATAGACCGCTTCGCATTTCCAGTCTCATTGTCAATTTCATAACCATTTAAATACTCATTGAATACTCTCAAATATTCGTTAAATAAATCTCATCTAATTTCCACTGGTTTCCACCATCCCAAAACATAAATCACATACAATTACCACCAGCCAAACGTCTATCGCCTGCTATTATATCATATATTTTATCTGTGACATCTTCTTCATCTTTAACATCTGCTTACATATCATATCTGTATTTCAATAATGACAAATCATATCGCTTCGCTTAACAACTCCAGACCATCCACCCCTATCATTGGGTCTTCCAGTTCAGGCGACTCCACCAAATCGATCCCCAACTACGAGAAGCCACTCTATGAGAGATTTTCTTCCATCTACCACACTTTGTTGGATCTCAAGAATAACCGTAACAAATACATCAACTCGGAACAGGTGTACCAGATCTACGAGCTGTTTCTCAACTTGCTTCACGAATTGAAGCTCACACGTAAGGATGAAGAACTCAAAGGCATGACCTTGAACTTGCCCAATGCTAACGATTTGTTGATCGACGACATCTGGCAGTTGGTGTCGCTCTGTTTCGTCACATGTGGCTTGATCAAGTTTGCCCCTGCCACTTATTCGTCTTTGTCTACTGTCAGTAAGTTGTTGGACCACTTGAGGGGCTGTCAGGTTTATACGTTGGATGACTTGCAGCCAATCAAAAGTCGCTTGGACGAAGTGAAGAGCATCATCGATAACAACAACGATGATGAAGATGACGAAGATGACGAAGGAAAATCCCAAAAGAACATACACAAGATCGAGGAGAATTTGTTATTGAGAAATAAGTTGAACAAGTGTGAAGCGTTGTATCGTGAGTTAGAGGCCAACTTCAACAATATTCCTCTTGATTTGGAGCAGACTTACAACGAATTGATTTCAATGAGAAAAACCATATTGAACTACTTGACCAATTATGGCGACTCAGATGTTGGTCCTGGATCGTCGAGTTCTCGTTACAATAAGATTGTGGCCAAAGTCAATCAGTTCAAATTGAAACTAAAGGAAATTGAGTCGACGAGAGACCCCGTAGATGGAAAGTTCCACAGTAAAGAAATCAGTGATTTCGACGGTAATAAGTTGAACTCGGCACAGGCTGTTCTCAATGGTTTAATCGATGACTGTAATAACTTGTTGAGTGACTTGTTGATCCAAAATGATACGGGTAATTTGTCTGTTCTTCTTGAGACGTCATTGGACTTAAAAGACGATGAAGGTATAAGAGTACTTAAGAAAATCAACAAACGTTTCGACACCTTGTACCACCAGCTTCTTGATCTAAAGGTAACATTGGAAAACTTGTTGGTCACCAGAAGATGGACAATGAGAGAAACTGATTTGTATACTTACCAGAAATCTCTTAAGAGCATTGACGATGAGAGAATAGCGTTGAACGACCAAGTCTCAAAACTTCCTCGTGAGGAAGGCGCTACTTCTACAACTCGTGCGAACATCAATCAGCATTTGCGTAAGAATCATATCCTCATATTGTACCTTTTGAGAAGATGCTATGCTTTGATTTACAAGCTTTTGGAGAGTTCTGAACCAGTAAGCGAGTCCTTACAGCCAATTCATAATCAGCTCTCTACCGTCAGAAAGTGTTTATTAGAGATCAAAAGAGTAGACGGTTTGAACAACCTCAGAGAGTTGTACCCCTTCCAATTCAAATTGGCTTCGTTAGACAATTTGAGAAGCGATGGTAAATTTATAATTAACAACACTATTCCTGAAGGGCAAGGGACGTTGAATGCGTTGCTTGCTGAGTGTTTTGATATCATTTACGAACTCAAGATAGAGTTGGAGGAAAAGGAAGACAATGAAGACATTGAAGAAGATGACACCGATGGTGCCGTTGTCTCGAAAGTATCTCACATCATGTCGGACAATAACTTGCTGGAGATGACAGACGACGAAGACATTCAATCAGACGATGAGGTCGAGTTAAAAAGAAAGAGATTCATGGGCTTCAATGAGGCCGATTACGACCAGGAATACGAGTCTGCTCTTGACGATGACGATTACAGCTTGAGCGAGTCAGAGTTCGAAGGTAACGATTACTACTGATGGCGATGCAATTTTTATTATGAATGTATATAGTGGTTCTTATGTTGATGAGGTTTATAAGTTTAGTTTGATTTCTGAATAAATGAAACTAGAAAAGGTGTAGAGCATGAATATGCTATGGTTCTGGTTGCGAGTATATATACATAGATATATATACACATTTAAGTCCAAGGCATTATTTAAATCTATATAAGCATGTGTCCACGACTATGTATATAGTGATTTTCTTATGAGAGCTTTGATTACTCCCAACTTCACCTCCATGGCTTTTTATCAGTTCGCAGCCATTTTCACGTGCTCCCATTATCAAAAAAATCACCAGAATTCAAAACGACATCAACTCACCTAATCACTTCATCCAGTGGAAGTCTTGACTCCATTGATACCAAAATACTCTCCCAAAGTGGATATCCGAACGCTTCAATCTATCGAGTTGCAAGTGCTGAAGTCGTATCGAGTCACGATGGCATCTGGTTCCAGCGCATTGAATTACCAGGACCAATTGAGAAGGCAAACCATCATGAACTCAATGGAGAATAAAGACTTTTTGCTCATTGTGGCCAGCCAGCAGAAGAAATCTGTTCAGCAGGTGAAGTACGAACTCATGTTAAAGTTAGTGGAGGGATAATATAGTGGATATATAAGATGTGGATAGCAAATATGGTATGTGGATATAATGAAGTACATGAAAGCAATTGGGCTTAATGAATTGCCGCTGTGGATATAATTGTAGATGTAGTAAGTTGGAGACATCTAATCATAAGATCTGTAGTATGCCTAGATTTTATTGTAATGATAAGAGTATACTTCTATATTAAACAGTGGAGATTGCAGCCCTTAGCTCTAATATTACTAATTGTATTTATATACATTTATAGTATACAATTCATAACTTAGACAATAATTGCCACAAAAGCTACAATTACAATATGTATTATATCTAAAAGTTACAGTATGGTACAATGATAATTTACAATGCTATTTAGCGAAACCTGGGCCTCACAGCTAAAGTGCTCTTGGCCGGTTGACGTTTTGAAATGGCTCCACTTCTATTATGACTACTGGTACCTGCATGTTTTGTAGTATTGCTGGAGTCAAATAAACCTCTCATATATCGAGGTGGCTGATCCAAGTTCGGTCCAGTTGCTCTTTTTGTAGAGGTTACTGTGATTTCTGGAGAAGTGCTCCTATTGGTCGTCTTGGTAGGCTGCGGTATTCTCGAAAAACGTGAGTTTCGGATTCCTAAAGATGCATTAGCTGCGGGATTCACAGCGGTGGTAGAGGGATTTGCTATAAAAGAACCTTCTGTAGACGCATAGGAATCTTCGTCATTGATCCGACCCCGTTGTAAAGTCGACAGATTGATTTTTGGAGCCCTTGTGATCCCTCTGTACAGCCTACTTGAAGATTGAAACTGTGATTGTTGTAAATTTGATATTGGTTTATTTTGTGATTGTTGCGTTCTTTTCAGTGGTTCTGGCTTCGATATTTCTACAAGTTTCTTCTTCAACGATTCATTTTCTTCTTTAGCTTGGTTAACACGAGAATTCAATTCCCGTACAGTCTTGTCTATCTGATTTCGCTTCTGAAGTCGCTCCCACGCCTGACGAGTCGGACATCCAGGAAAATCTACACACCACATCGTCATGGATATCCCATATAGGAAACTAGCAAAAGGTTCATTGAATTGATTGGAAACGGCATCGTGAATCAGCAGCAAGTTGTTCATATTAGCGTCTAGCTCCTCAAGCGAGTCTGACAATCGTTCGAACTTTTCAGTATTAGCCGCAGATTCTAGTGGCATCTGGTTGACATCTACAGGATAGTGGATCTTTGGTGATTGGCTCAAAAGATACGCGCCAGAAGACCGATGCAGCTGTCGACGACTGCTACGTCTCAGATTCATGTTGGGAGTCGTGGGACGCGAAGAAGACGACATGACAAAGAAGAAAAGAAGGTGAAAGTAACGAAAAACAAATGGATGGTTAAGAGGATAGAGAGACTTTCCAATATTTCTCTGCAATTGATTTAGAGTCTTTTTATTGTTTTTGTTTTTGACGTTATGTATGCAGGATTGTTCAACTTCAAAGATCCCTGAAAACAGAATGGAATGGAAAAGTTCTAGTCATTCAGCTGGATCTGGGAAATATCTAGAATAATGAAGTACCATGAAAACACTGTCGGCTCCATGTAATTTTGATGTTAGCTACTTGATGTAAGAATAGATTATATCAGAGGAAAAGTCGTAATATCGTGAAGAACTAGATCACGACATTTAGGACTGTATGTATTATCGGTGTTCATAAAACACGAACCAAATATCTGCTATTAGTTATAATTACTTTCTTGATGTTAACCAAAATATCCAAAGAGTTAATTGACCAAATATGAAAAGAAGTGTATGAACATTGAAAGAGGATTAATGTTGTGGTTCCCCTTCGATGTTGAATATACAAGCTCATTTCATCTTTCATATAGAATTTGTAACGAACTGTCCAATATTTGCCAACTATTCTCATTCGTAGGGTCCACTAGATAACCTGATTGAATGGTTATTGATGGAAAAATTCTGTTATAGTAATGTTATTCACCTTCCAGCATTTCAAAGTACTTGAACTTAGCACAAGAATCGACAGACCTACTAGTGATTTTAAGTCGGTTGCATAATGCAAGACACTTGTTTACTAAATCAGCTTAGGCAATATTATCGAACCTGTGAACACTTTTCTGGTAGTTGGATGACGGATTAGAATGTGATATGGATCTGCCATATCTTATTCATAAGCATGGTCAGGCGGTCTTAATCATATCAATCCATTTTCCTTCAGCATATGAACTTGAGCAATCACTACCAACACAAAAAAGTGACCTAATGAAATTTATCGAAGAATTCAAAGTATTTGAGGTTGACTGTTACTATTGTTTATGAGAATCATGGTTTTAAATCTAATTTTATTAATACAAGTATTCGATTTTTTGGTGCTTATGGGCCGGTTGATTTTCAATTCTCTCAGATGTTTGTTTTGGCTTGATTCGCTTTCTCGTCTTTGAGATTTGATCCCCTCTTACTATAAAAAGTAAGTATGGAAATACGGGAAAGAATTGAACTCATAGAAGTTTAAGACATCAATAAAGTCATACAGGACCTTTTCTTGCTCTGATTGTGTACGTCGGCTGCAAAATCAAGAATATCCCAAGAAAAATATGTGATTTGAATTCGTTGAAGTTATCTCTTAAAACGCTGTACATAGAGAAACTTCTCTGATAGTATGTACTATATTTGTAATTTAATTTTTTAGAATATAGCTTTGCTTCTATTCTTGTTGTAATTGATTTCTTGTATTGCAGCAAGCAGTTCATAACCTATCACATAACCTCCAGTGCAAATCTGAAAAACGGTAGAAGTAAAGAAGCCAATTTTATGCTCTTGTAATGCATATCTTGTGGTTAGTTCAATTTAATTTCAATAGCAAAGTCCGTCTGTTTTCACTATTCTTTGAATTTTCTGAAATTATCAAATTATCAGCCAAAATTGGTAAAACCAAAGAAACCCCAGAATATAGCCCCAAGTTAGGTTATTTAATTATTCTGCTATTCTCTTCCAACAACTTCTCAAAGCTTGCTTATGGAACTTGGTGAAACTGTACGGATCACGGCTTTACACACACAGGCGCCCTAAGCACCTACAACCCTAACACAAAGCAATTTTATTCAATACGTACTTGCCTACATTTATTTGTCGTCTTCTCCGATGATCTGTTCCCAGGTCTTCCCTTCCTTTCTCAACTCATCGGCGAGTTCGTCTCTGATCTTAGCAGGTAAACCAGGGCCCTTATAGGCAAAAGAAGTGTAAAACTGGATAAAGGTAGCGCCAGCTTTACCGAACTCGAGAGCATCTTTACCACTGGAAATACCACCACAGCCAATCAATACCAAGTCAGTGTCCTTAGTGTACTTTCTCAAAATTCTCAACGCCTTCAACGAGTAAGGCTTCAAAGGCTTTCCAGACAAACCTCCAGTCTGGTTGATCAATTCCGTATCAGTAGTCAACATCAGCTCTGCTGGCCTTTGTATGGTGGTGTTGGAGATGATGATCCCATCGACTTTAGAGTCCTTGGCCGAGTTGGCAATCGATTCGATTTCTGGCTCTGTCAAATCTGGAGCTACCTTAACCAAAACTGGAGGTTTCTTGCCCAACAAGTTGGTTCCTAAAATGTTCCTTTCTTTGACTACAGTAGTTAAAAGGTGTGTCAATTTCGTTTCGTTTTGCAAGTCTCTCAAACCAGGAGTGTTGGGCGAAGAAACATTAACCACTAAGACATCAGCATAGGGGCCCAACCTATTGACACCCTTAACATAGTCTTCCACCTCATCTCCAGTCTTGTTCTTGCCCAAGTTGATCCCAAGCAACTTTCCATCTCTGAAGGCATTGGAAGGAGGTGTAACTTCGGCTGAATGACTGGTTTCAAACAGGTTCAACAACTTGTTGAATCTGATTTTCAAGTTCGCGAGCACATTGAAGTGGCCAGTAGAGTTGAAGCCGTATCTATTGATTACAGCGTCATCTCTGGGCAACCTGAAAAATCTGGGTTGGGGATTGCCCGGCTGGGGAAAGGGAGTGACGGATCCAATTTCCACATATGAAAAGCCAGAGTTGAACAAAGCCTCAATGGCTTCACCGTCCTTGTCCAAACCGGCAGCTAATCCAATCGGAGTTCTCAATCTCGTGCCAAACACGTTAACACCCAACACGTCAGTTTGGTCGGTGTTGTATTCGTTGTACAATCTGGGAGATACGCCCAATTTCATAAACAAGATACCTAACTTATGGCCCTGTTCTCCATCAGTGAATGCTCTGATAAGGGGACACAAAACGTACTCATGAAAGGCAGAGCGAGCATCGAAAAAGTAGTAGCCTCCCACAGCAGCACCAGTCAAGCCCAAGGCAAAAACCACTGGAGTAGGCAAAAGGCCAGCCTTTAAGACCACGGGATGGGAAGAACAACCGATAGCTCTTTTGGCCAAATTACGAGACGTCTGGACGACTCGGGGTGAAAAGAACGATTTCATGGTAGGTTGAAATTTTCAGATTTTTCACTCGTCAGCTATCCTTTGGACAATAGATTTTGGAAGATAAATTCGATCAACTAGATTCCAAACTAGTAGAGCCGGTAATAGGAGTGATGAACAGAAAGTAGATAAGACTAAGAATTGAACCCAGAGCACACAAATGAAACAATTGGTTCCAAAAAAAGTGAAAAATCATAAAGCTTGTTGGCTCACAACAGCTGATAACCATCATGCATTATAGTCTCATGACGTAAGCAATGAGTAAGTCATCGCGCATGGATAGAGATATGCTCAAAAATTACAGAAAGAATTGAAATAATTGACAAAGAGTGAAAATTAGTGAAAAGTTAGAATAAAATATGAACATTGAGGCACTTGAAGCTATTTCTGTTAGATATGTTTCATGTATTTCTCATATGAGCTCAAGTATTCAATTTCTCCTTGGGTGCGAATTTTCTGTGCGAAGCAGAGTTAAAATTATTTCTTTGTGTACAGGTGAGAAGAGCTGGACAGAAAAATGTTTAGTATGAAGACTAGAAACAACTTAATCTGAAGGAAACCTCTAGATTCTAGATTCCATACAAGACCTGCTAATAACCATAGCAAACTTATACCTTGCATAGAAAATATGGCTGTAGCAGGAAAGATGGGATCGCACCCCCGACCCGGATCGGAGAAGTACTCGCGTGGTTACAACAAAGAGCAGAGAAGAGCTCACTACTCCAAAGACAAGAAGCTCAATGCTGGGCTAAAGAAGTTAGACCAACAACATAAAGAAGCCATGAGGTCTGCGGCAGGTACCGAGTTGCTCTTGCAAGAAGAAGCTGGGTTTTTGGAAGCAGACGGACCAATGGAAAAAACCTTCAAATTCAGACAAGATGAAATCACAGAAGTATTGGATGAAAGTACGGCCAACAAAAAGTTCGAGCTTAAGCTTCCTCAACTCGGCCCCTACACCGTAGACTACACGAGAAATGGCAGAGATTTGTTGATAGGTGGAAGGAAGGGACATGTAGCCTCTTTTGACTGGAGAAAAGGAACTTTGGATTGTGAGTTACACTTGAACGAAACGGTTCACGCTGTCAAGTATTTGCATAACGACCAATACTTTGCCGTTGCCCAGAAGAAGTACACCTTTATCTACGACAAACAAGGAACAGAATTGCATCGTTTAAAACAGCATATAGATTCGACATTGTTGGACTTCTTGCCATACCATTTCCTCTTGGCCACCGCAGGGAATACTGGATTCTTGAAGTTCCACGATGTATCCACCGGAAACTTGGTCTCTGAGTTTCGAACCAAACTTGGACCTACCCAAGCTATGAAACAGAACCCATGGAATGCCGTGATGCACTTGGGTCATGGAAATGGTACTGTTTCCCTATGGGCTCCTAACATGGCTTCTCCTCTTGCCAAGATGCTCTCGTGTAGAGGTCCAGTTAGAGATGTGGCTATAGACAGAGAAGGCAAATATATGGCTGTGAGTGGAGCCGACAAGACATTGAAGATCTGGGACTTGCGTAAGTTCAAAGAACTCGACCACTACTACACACCTACACCAGCCTCATCATTGGACATATCTGACACTGGCTTGCTTTCTATTGGCTGGGGTCCACATGTTACTGTGTGGAAGGATGTTTTCAAATCAAAGCAATCTGATCCATATATGACGCATTTGATTCCGGGTTCCAAGACTGAAAAGGTGAAGTTCGTGCCTTTTGAAGATATCTTGGGCGTGGGACATCAGAACGGGTTTAGTTCATTAATAATTCCTGGCTCCGGTGAAGCCAACTTCGATGCCTTAGAGTTGAACCCATACGAGACTGCTAAACAGAGACAGGAGCTGGAAGTCAGGTCGCTTATCAACAAGTTGTCACCTGACACCATCTCACTTGATCCTAATGTTATTGGAACAGTGGACAAGAGAGCCAACAGCATACGATTGAAGCCCGGCCAAATCGAAGAGCTAGATGCCGACAAGGAGAAATCAGAAAAAATGGAAATTAAGCCTGAAGTCAGAGGCAAGAACTCCGCTTTGAGAAGACACTTGAGAAAGAAGGCACAGAACGTAATTGACCAGAGAAAGTTGAGAATCAAAAAGAACTTAACAATGGAGAAGGAAGCTAGACAGAGACGACACAGAGAGTTCAAGGGAATTCCGGAAGAGAAAGACCTCTTGGGCCCAGCTTTGGCAAGATTCAAGTAGATTTTTGTAATCATTAGCATATATGTATATATAATCACCTTTATATATCCACAAGAGTGTACATTATTCAAATTTCATGATTGAGCAGATTATTTATTTGTACTGTCACTGTTCTGTTTTTACTGTTGTCTTTGTTGGCAGTTCGTGAAGATTCTTCATCGAGCTGTAGATGATTTCGTCTAGCACTGAAATTTCCCAATGCAAAGACTGGATCAATGAATTGGCACTAGCGATCGTAGCTATTTTCCTGGGATCACCAGTGGGAGCATAAGGAGTGGGGGAATTGGCCGCATAGACGGATACGCTACTGTTTGGTGACTGAAGGGCACCTGTAAAGTAGGGCTGAGAATTTAGATATGTCTGAAGAGCAAGCCTATCTTTATCTTGCAAGAAGTTGATTGCATTGATCGCAATGGATGAGATGCCTGCTAATGTAGTACCTAATCTGACCAAAAACTTGGCCACATCCACTATGGCTGGAAAACTTCCGAAAAGAATGGCTTTGCTGAAATTCACTTTGGTGGCATCGTAGCCGTTATAGGCAGTGTTGAGCAAAAATGTATTGGCCAACATTTCTAAGGTGTCTATCTGCTCAAGAAGCAATCTACCTATGGTTACACTACTCTTGTTTTCTTTGACTTTGGGCTTGCCTCTTAACTGGGGATTGTTTTTGTCTTGGAAGTCAAAAACAATTGGGTGCAAATTTGATGGTCTGTGTTGGTTAAATATGCCAAATACCTTGAGCAAAGAATTTGCGTCCACGAATTCCTGGACACTTGTAGCAGGATAGTAGGGACTACCAGGAAACTCTGCCAACCAGCAAATAACAGCTTTCACTAATTCCAAATCTTTGGAAACCTGTGTTGCAGTGGGTGTATCGGCAATCCTACCCGAACAAGTAAGAAAATCTGCCAATTCCATCTAGTACAACGAAAATTATTACAATAGTAGTTAATTACCCGCTGCCCGCCGTTGACAATTTGTAGTAGATAAACGGTTTACGTGCAATTAGTTGAGAATACCAGAGAAGACTTAGATGATATAACGAAATGCCTATTTGTGAACTTCGCATTTTTCACAGCCATTTACCTTTCAAATTCACTTAGTTGGCTAAAATCATATGATATGCTTTCATTAGTATACTATAAACAACGATATTAACAAGAATTACCTGAACAATCACTACCCCCGTATATATGGTCAATGTGACGTTCTTGCCGTTATCGAAAAATTAGAATAATCTACCGTAATCAAGTCTCCAAGAACTCCGCCGCTGTTAGCGCCATTCTGAGCACCGCTCAATGCATGGTTGAACATCTCAACCTGGTCAATCTCTGATTTGATCAAATCCAATGCAAGCTTGAACTTTCCATGTCCCAATTCGTCATGCTTTGATAACTTTTCTACTAAACCTAAGTGTTGAACAACTTTCACTAGTTTGATCGAGTTTTCAGTCGTAGAATCCTCTGGAGTAGACGACAGTGCCGAGGGTGTCTCACCTACAGGGTCTCCTTGTATTCTCTGTGACAATACTATAAGCCAAGTGTTTCCTATCTGTTCATATGCCATCATCCGAGTGTACTGGAACTCACTATTGGTGAAATTGGGCAACTCGTGTATCATAAGGGTGATCAAGTCCAAGAACGTTAAAGAATGTACGATATTGACTTCAATAGGGGGTAAGAAGTTGAGAATGAAATCAGAAAGACAGCTCAAAAACTCGGTTAAATACGGCTTTACTCTTAAGTACGAGTAATCGCTTTCTACATCGCACTTATAGGGCAAATGGCTCATGATATCGCCAAATTTTTCCTTAAGTAAACTGACCGAATTGTTCACAGTAGGCTTCGGTGACAACTTGTTGATGGTATTACCAATTTCCGGGTGTATATGAACCAAGTCAAGCAACAAGTTCTGCAACGGTTTATGGTCCAATACTTCTATAAGACGAGTAATCGGTAAATTCTGTCCCAAAATCTTGGGAGTTCTAGACTTTTTGAACTTGATACTTTGGCTTCCATAATTAATGCTACGCATCTTTCTGTGAGAGCTTGATTTGTATGGAACCGAAAATGAATCTTCTTCTTCGTGAACTCTCTTCTTATTGTGGGGGTTCTCAACCCTTGGAGTATATCTGGGAATACTGACTGGTAGTTCTGATATCTCGTTATTTATTCTAGGTGTGACTTGCTCTGGTAAGGTGACCTTTGCTCCCCATTGGAAACCTGCTGACATCATAATAGATGTCAAATGTAAAGTGAAAAGTGAAAATTATAGATAATCTGAATTCTCAAGTATGTTTAGTATGAGTATCAAATTTTCCAACTATGTTAAGGATATACTCAAATATCGTAATAGTAATACTTGTGATTAATGAGGTTCGCTATTTTGGTCTAGTATTCCCTTTATATACTGCTATTCTTTTGTTGAATGTTTGGTATACCAGAATTTCACTATTGAGATTCGCTTAACTATGGAAAAAAGTATGCTGGTGCCACCTAAAATTTGTAGTGTGAAACGCTGAAAAAAAGGCAAGTAAAGATGAGACGGCGCAAGAAGACGGCGGTACGACTTTCTGCTGTCTGTCAGATACAAGTGATGGTGCTACGTGTGAACCGTGAAAAAGTTGCTATAACAAAGTGAATACTTCAATAAAGTAACATTCAAGCATGTAGAATTATCGTAACTTGAATGTCTTAGGTTACCCGGACAGATAGGGGTAAAATTGCTTTTTGATCAAGACTGCACTTGAGACAAGCTCTAGAATGTCGTTCAGCGACATTTTTGCAATCGATTTCTTGGGTGAAAATAAAGATTCCAACAACAAGCCGTGATCGGTAGTAGGAGTGCAACAACATTTTCTTCAACAACAGTATTTTGTTGTTAATATTTATATCACCTATTAAATAATAAAATTAATATCCAAAGAATTTTAAATAAATAATAAGCGGTATACTACATGTGAATCTTCGAGAAGAACACCCCGAACTTTTTTGCACCCATTTGTAGTGCTCAAAACATCTGTAACTTTGATTTCCGACACTATCTTTTATTCGTAATCAAGATGCTTCAACAGAGTTTTCATAATATTCATAGTCCATAGTAGACATATACAGGAGTATCACTCAACCACGACCTTAAACAAATTCCGACCAAATATTCCTAGCACCCTAAAGGAGATTTCCCTTCTGAGATGAAATTATTCCAAAAATTGCCTTGCAGAACCGAAACCGACCTAAGTAGGAATAGAAGCTGTCCTTCATTTTTACTCGTAGAGCCCCCAAGTACATCCATTGAATGACAAGTCTATCCCCATGCAGCAGTGTTTATCATCAGTCTCCCAAATTCATCTGAAAACTATACAATCGTGGACAACGAATGGCCCCAAAAATAGAACTTACTGTCAGTGATGGTTATAACTAGTGGGCTATCACTCTACATATTAATAAATTTACAAGGAACACCAACTTTCAGGGCAAGGTCAGATGGAAGTAGGTATTCTTCTGGTGGTGATCTGGTTATTTGGATAGTCTTTGGTCTTTAACATTTCCGTAGACTTCCAAAGATACTGGACTACTAATAACACCTGGAGGTAGCTGGATACTCAAAGAGGATGAACATTTCGAAAATATAAATCACATCTCTTCTTCGGATGTTCATGAGGGATTGTCAGCTTTGGATGACGATCCATGTAGGAAATGAGCTGTGGCTAGGATAAACACAAGTTTCTCACTTGACATTCACTTCACGCTAGCGTACCAAGGTTCTGTTTGATTGTGGCAATCTGGTCTAGATGTACTTGATATTCGGGATTCTCTTTAGATGTCTTTTGCTGCTTCGCTATTTATCCAAATCTGATTAACTTCGGTCGAACAACGTCGTGGTCGGTATGTAGGTTTCCACGAAGATTATGGTATTGTAAGGTATATAGCAGTTTTTGGGGCTCTGTCCTAATTGGGATGGACCTTACTTCTCTCCACTGTGGGAGAAGCAAAAGGAAATCTTACCGTTAGGGCAGAGAAATTTGGTGGGTCCCTACGATCAGCCCATTGGCTGATTTTCTCCTCCCAAAATGACGGCGAAGCACGGTTCGGCCATAATCGAAACTTTCAAAAATTTCTTGCTAAAGAAAACACGAAATTCGATGACAAGGTATCTCTGAATAACTAAGAATACTCACAATTCTCTGAAAATGTCAGTTAATTAGATTTATTTCATTTCAAATATAACAAAGTGCAATAGGAATTGATCAAGACTGGTCCCAAGGTGGAAAACGATTGTTTACCGTTTAAAATAAGGAAGTGCACTTAAGTATGGTGGAGGACATTAAAACAGCGAGAAGGGTGCAAATTTTGACAGTAGGCGATAAAGCAAGAGCAAATAGACTACACCATCTGATAAATATTTGGTGATTGACTTCAAACATGAAAATCAGTTAGGCATATCTTTATCTGCATAATTATACATTTTCATAGCTTGGAAAGAGAGTTGTAAAATTACTGTTACTCTTTATAGCCTGATTTGCTTAACTATGTAAAACTTGATGCACACACGACTAAGAGTTCAACTGAATTCAATCAAGAAAATGAGAGTGGTCATAGAATACGTTTGTAGAATCCTTAACATTTATATCTTCGTATAGATTTTCCTTTCAACTAGAAAATTCACATAGCACCATAGATTGGAATGTCTGATCTGCCTTCAATTTCAGCTGAAGAGCGCAAACGCGTTTTGCGCGAAAGAAGAGCAGCTAAGATGGCTAAAGGAAATGCCACCTCCAGATTGAATACTATACTTACACAAGGTAATTCAGTGAAAGATATTTCTTCTGTCAAATCAGTTTTGGATCAGGAGTCTACTGGATCTACTGCCACTACTGGCCGCTTGCCCTCAAAACTCGCCACTCCCCCAGCCACAGCCATTTACGAAGTAGATCATGATTTAGATCCAGATCATCATGATATTGAAGGATTTATCAATACCTCAAGAACCAACGCTTCAAATGATTCAGTAGCTCTTTCAAATTCCGAGGATATCGATGAGATGTTCAAGAAGATTTTTGGGGCCCAGGTACCCGGAAATGGTGCTGGTGTTGCTGAAGGTGAAGATCCATTAGCTCAAATGATGAAAATGTTTTCACAGCCAGGAGCCGGAACCGAAACAGGCACGCCATTTTCGCAAGATCAGTTTTCAGCCCAGCCTGAAGAGTTCAAATACCAGCAGCAATTGGTCCAGTACAATACTTATAGACACCAGGTGTGGAAGTTCCGCTTTCTTATAGTGAGATACGTTGCGCTTTTGGCCAACTTCGTCTATCACTTCAAAACTATGGGCGATTCTGTAGCATTCACTTCATCTTCATACCAGTTCATCCGAAGCTTGAACCATGCGGAGTCAGCTCAAAGCTTCTTCACCTGGTTCTCGACAATTGAAGTGGTCCTAATTGCCAGCTACTATTTCCTTGGAACTAAAGAAGGCTTTTTCTCCACAGCTACCAGTAACAATTTGATAGTCAAATTACTCGATATGGGGGCCATGGTATTGCCACAGCTACAGCAGTTTAAGACAATTGCTGTTCGTCTATTTGGGTACTACGAATTGCTTGCGGTTTTGTTGGGAGACTTGTCTCTTGTAGTAGTTCTCTTTGGACTTCTTAGTGTTATGGGAAACTAAAATGTAATATATTGTCGCAATGGAGGCTTTTGTCATTCAATGTCATAATTTAATCATGGATCATAGTCAGTTACGTGTCTATATAGTTACGTTATTATATAGTGAAATAACTACAAATTAAAACTATTAGCATTTCTAAGTACAATAATGGAGAACTTGGATAAAAAATATCACAACAATAATTTACCATGAAGTGTTATAAAAGCAAACACAGCACATTATCAAATCTACCATCAATTACATTGCCGTATACAGTATCATATACACATATTAATATTTACAAAGTCTCTGCTCACACGTATGGCCGTTAGAACGTTCTTCCCATCTGTCTTCTCTTTTCAGCAATCACCTTTTCAGCACTCAGGTATCTTCCCTTCTTCATGAAGCTATATATTAAAAGTCCAGCGCTACAGATGGAAAGTCCGAACCAAGTAACAAGATATTGCAAGTGGTTATTACTGAACTTCAACTTGGGAGTAGATGCGATAGGTACACCCTGCTTGACGAATTCAAAGTCCTGGTATTCCAAGGTGTGGTCAAATTCAGCCTGAGAAGAGATGAAATACGCATCATCCTGAGGCTCCTTATTTTGAGCAAACACAAGGGATTTCAACCACGAAGTTTTACTAGCAGAATCCTTGACATCATCCGGACCCTTCCAGTCTACATGGTCTCTGAGATCATAAATCATCTGGCAATAAATGGGTAAAGCGCCAGACTGTTTGGCCATTTCCGGTACATCGTGGACATTGAAGAGTCTGGCTCCTTCCTGGTGGTCAAATTGTAGGTACGACTTAACGGGCATCACTCTGAACAAGGCTTCGATTTCAATTTCACCTTGAGGAAATGCCAAATGAGACAAATAGCCATGCTTTCTAGTTTCTGGAACTATCTTATCTTTGTGAAGCCAGCCTCTCTCAATCAAAATAGGCTTCCCGCCAGAAGTTCTGACAAAAGGAGTGATGACCAAATATCCTAATTGACCATCTCTGATTCGAGGTCCTAAGAATATCTCTTGATCATAGTCAAAATGTCCTTTACACTTGAACCTACGATACTCAAAGTCTACAATGGCTTCTGGATCGAGCTCAGACGGAATCTCTTCAATAGGAGGTTGTGCCAAAGCGTTTTCACATTTGGAAATCAAAGCAGTTTTCCACTGAAGTCTCTTAACTTGCCAACAGCCTAATACAAACGAAATAACAGGCATAGCTATCATCAAGCCGAGGAAGAATTTTCTCAATAATGGCATCTTGGATTGATACTCAATTGTTGCCAAATTGCCCTTTGTAGATATGATAGGTTTCCAGTCCACAATGGATGTTTTGACGGTTCTGATAGTCGTCTTGTTGAGATTAAAGTTCTTGGAACATCTGAATAGAATCATAGTACGAGTTGAGAAAAATGGCATCCGCCCGTAGATGGAAAGAGCCAGACGTCCAAATACATTCACTGGTGGACGCATGGTGAAGTCGGAAATGGAACTGCCTTTGAAACAACAAATAGAAAAGGAAAAGAATGATGGAAACCGTTTCCTTATAGGTTTCCTTAAATTGATTCGATATGGAAATTGGTCATGTGATATACATCAGATGTCGGAACACATAACTACGAAAACATCAATTCTACGGTTCTATTTCAATAGAGTTCAATAGTTATTGGTGGGTCGGAATATGGCAGGATAATTACTTTACAGATGCTCTGCTATTTCTTGCCATATTCACAAAACTCTGGGGAATCTGTGTAATTAATTTGTGAACTAAAAAGTGTCTTTTTTGTCTCACACTTGCGCCTAGAAATCTCCAAGTAGACGATAAGGCATACGACCAATTTAGGCATTTGATGTATTTTTCAACCCCCCCATATAATTTAATAACCAACTGAATAGCCATTGGTAGGAATTTATTGACGAATGGAAAGCTCAAAGTTGTTTGGTGGGGTTATCTATTATTGTTTTGGATTTTCTATGGGTATTTCATTTCCTCAGCTGCTTAACTGTGGATATTCATTATACATTTGATTGAGCAGTGTGGAATTTGTCTATTTCATTCTCTCCTTTTATTGTTCTATCACTAAGTCACTTCGGCAGATCTATAATACTAGAGCACTATATCAGTATATTTACCATTCTAGTAATTTCATACCTCACCATTGGCAGCTGGACAACCATACCAAATTGCTAAACTCCTCACAATGAGAGAAATGACAGAGGCCAGACAAAGGCAAATAAGCCAGTTCAACAAACAGTTGTGGCAGGCCGGACTCACTGGAATGCTAGAAGGAACATTGGTTGCACTTGTTTCCGGCTACTATTTCAAATATAAATTTAACCACGGCCACAATGCCCGTTTCTTCAAGGCTCCTTACCAGATGTGGTGGTTGGTTTCGTGGAATTTTGTAGGTATAATCTTCGCTACCGATCTTGCCAAAATCAAAATCAGTAAACAAGTAGCCATTGAAGATGAGATCAAGCGAAATCGGTATTTGGAAGAAGAGTTCTACGGGCTGCCAAAGAAAGTCGACGGTGGGAAGTAGTCAATTTTGTTTCATAAGTATATTCAGATCGCCACTTCAATTGAGTGCTTCGTATCTACATTAATCTCCTTCGTTGTATAGTAATCCATATTTATTATAGCTAGATTAGTAAATTTTGTTATGGAACTCACATTCATAACCACTAGGCATAGAAGGCTTCCTCGTGGAACTTCAATCCGTACTCGTTAGCCCATAACTTAACATTATCGACAAGAGGCTTGGGACCAGCCGACAACACCCAGATTTTCTCGGCATTTATATCTTCCTGTCTAATTCTGTTTTTGGGCAAATCACGGCAACATACCAAATTATGGTCGCTGTCTTCTACTGGGCCGGAGCATTGGGTAAAGCCCTCATTGATACACCAGTTGTAGTACTTGTAGTTCAACTTGGGTCTGCCCTTGTAGACTTTGTTTTCTATGTTAAGTCTTTTGAGAGTTTCTCTGAAACTCTTCATAGCAACCACGCCCTCTGTAGAGTTGAGGTTATATGTGGGAATGAATGGTTCGTTAATGCTGGACTTACGAGAATGAGTTGGTGAAGGTATCTGAAGCTCTCTGTATGTCAAATCTTCAGGAGAATATTCTTCTACTCTTATATCTTCTGGTTCTACATTGGTTCCAACTTCGTTGATTTCATCTTCTTCGAATCCGAAAAGCTGGGTAGAATTACGATGTGAGTATTCTTCTATGGCGCAGTCTTCGTCGTCTGTATCTTCTTCTTCATTATCCATTGAGACCTCGACATTCTCAATTTGGTTTTCAAAATGTAAGCTATTAAACTGGGCTGTATCTTCACGATCGTCTTTGTCAAGTAGCGGGCTCGCTTCATTTCTTTCTAGATCGTACTCTGAGTAGTGTCTAGTTGAAGTAGATATAATGCTTTTACGACTCAATATAGATCCGTAGCTAATGCTGTTTCTCAATAGCTTTTCTTCTTTGATTTCACTGGCTCCTGTGACAAAGATCTCAAAGTCATCACCATGGACAAAACCGTCAAAGTATTTCAAAATCAGGATGTCGCGGAAATCCTTAAGTACCCAGACGATCTTTACGGGAATTCCATGATAGTTCATTACACGTAAGATCGGCAAAGCAAACGAAATAGCAGATCCTCCGATCACGATGAGGACTCTTTTGGCATCTATAGAAAGTTTTGATATTGAAAACTTTGAAGAAGTGGACGACCAGAACGATGAAGTCTTGGAACCAATAAATAGCAAATGTGGATCAAAACTTCCGTAGATCAAGTACTTTTTACCATTTCTGAATTCGAAGTTACTTTTTCTAATTATCAATCTTTGGTAGTTGTCTGTAGGCAACGAGACCAAAGTGTATGGATGATAATTGGGAATCATTTGTTTCCAGATTCTCACGAATATATTGGGATGGCAGTCTGTGAGTCTGATATGGGCAGCAGGTTTTCTGGCAGGATTCATTATTAAATCATTGGGAAATTCCACCAAAGCCAAGTTGGATGAAACGTCATTGACTTTTATACTCTCTATGGTTCTGGATTTGATCGTACAGCGCAAGCGGTATACTATCTGGTAGAGCAAGATAGCAACATTTATAGCTGTATACTTCGTGAAAGGTGCTGGCCTCACGTGAAACTGGAGGCAAATGACAATCACCCATGTCCAGAAGTAATGATTGACGAAGAAAAGTTTAAAACAAATGGTTCTAATTTTCAGAATTGAAGTTATAATCATTACTACAAATCCAAAGATGACTATCCATCCGTAGATGTTCTCTATTTTAAGAGCTTTTTTCCAGGTGCCGTTCTTATGGAAATAGCCACAATAGATAACAACATGTAGCACCAGCTGCAATATCACCATTCTCGACAACCATTTATGAATGGGAATCACTGTCAAGTAGAGGGTGTTAGGAAGGGGAGAAGGTCTTAATGTTAAGAATAGTATTGTAGGCAAGCAGACAGCAGCTACACGTCCGAGACGGGCCGCTAGAAAGAGCAAATCACCATTATGAATATCTGTTAGCGACAAAGATGACAAAACTGTGAGCCAAAATGCCAACTGGAAAATAGTGCTAGCATGGTATGAAAGATTGAAGATCCAGGTTTTAGCTCTAAGTGCGAGTCTAGAACGAACTCTCTTGTAGTACTGGTGATGTGATTCGAACAAATCGTCGCTGGGATAAATGTACCTGTTGAGTCTTCTGTTGACACTACGCAAGATTTGGAACTTGTTCGTGAGCGTATAGCCGTTTTTGATGAGATAGCGGTGGATGGGGATGAGTACTAGAAATGCTACAAGAATAAAAGATGTGATGTATCCGTATTTGGCGGTGTTTATCTTCCGGAGATTCTTGTAATTCTTGGACTTTCCAACGGGATAGTGGAAGTAGTCTAGCACCGAGGTCCACAGTGCAACCTCGGGGTTTTCTTTGAAACGGGGCTCTTTCTCGGAGTAGCCCATCATGGATGGAATTAGTCGGTAAGAATGGAGACAGCGTCTCTCAGATACAAAATGCGTTTAGTTATGCTTGTATATTCACAAGGCTGTAGCCCTGTGGTGGCCTGTTTATGTTATGAAAAGATGAAGTAAATAAACTAGAATACTAAAATAGTCTAGAAATTTAAATTGGAAGGCCTTAAATGCCATGGCTAAGAATGGAGTTCGGCACTGGGCACCTTTTTGGAATGGGGTACATGTAGGAATGATCAAATAGATAATTTGTTTGGGAAAATTTGAAGAAAGTGGAGCCGTGGCTCCAGAAGGTAATACGGAGTCCTGATCTACGGGTATATACGGCAACGCGGCTAAGAATAATGTGTAGAGTACAAGATGGAGTATGCAATTGTCGGGTTTATGGTCCTTCACCATGTTACAGAATAGACGCTGAAATAATTTTGAAAATTTGTTTTAGAATATAGTGATTAAATTTCGCAATCGCTTGAATAACACGCAATGGATGATTTCATAATTGCTATCAAGAATCCACCAAACTTGTTTCATTGCTCGTTACAAAGCTACTTCAGCTCTCTGCCCACACAGCCTACATTAATCTACAATTGACATGTATTCGGGATTATATTCTTTAGTGAAAGTGTCTCCTGAGATTGTTCTATTGATTCTACCGCATCCTTGATTGGTTCTATTCTATCCACATGTTTCCAGTTAGTAATGAAGGCCACCCTTCTTTCCGGACAGCTTAGCACGGGCACTCTGGCTTTGTATAAGACCGGAACGTGAAGGTTTGGCTACTTTACCGCTGTTTGTGGGCGTTATAGTGTGCTTGCCAAAATTAGCACCCTTCTTGGGAGGGAGAACGGCACTTCTCGTGGGTCTTTGTTGGAAGTCTCGGACACTGTATACCCTTGAATTATTTTTATTATTTATGTTGTTGTTATTGTTCTGGTAGTTGTTATAGTTTCTGTTATTGGTGTTGTTACCTCGAGGAAAATCTATAACCAGGCCACCATAGCTGTTATTGTAATTATTGGCATTGCTGTTGTTGCTGTAGGTACTATTTTTGTTGTAACTGCTATTGTTACTATAGCTATTGAAGTTACTACTATTGTAGTTTGTGTTTGAACCATTTCTTCCGCTGTTGTAATCCTTATTCGTTCTCTTTCTGGAGTCTTCCAGATCTCTGCGATACAAAGGCGTCGTCAAGAACTTAGAAAGATAAGAAGGCTCCTCGTACTGTGCTGCAAGATTTCGTCTGGATTTAGACTCATTTGTACGTTGTGAGAAATAGAGAGATCTCAATTTCCTGGGAAGATTGCTTCCGCTGAAAGCACTACCCAAGTTCGGCACTCTAGACGACCTGGCTTCTACGCAATCGTCCCCATAGTGGTTCTCACTTCCGCAGTTATAGCAATATAATACAGGCAAAGTCAAGATTTCAGTTTCCTGGTCTACATCCTTTTTAGTCAAATAAGATCTCCATATTGAGGGACATCTGTCTCCGCCGTGATTGAAAGTATCGCAGTTTTTACAGTATTCTCTCTTCTTCTTTTTGCTGGTACATCCAGCAGCTAAATGACCCTTCTGGCCACATCTGCCACAGATAGAAGTAGAAGGACATTGCGCTTCGTAATGGTCGCCAATTTTTCCACATTGGTGACACACTACAGTCTTACATTTGGCTCGTATATGGCCCCTTTTGTGACAATTGGTGCAAAGTGGCCCAAGACTCTGCTGAGCGTTAATGGTGTCCCCCGATTCCGGATCTGTAACACCGAAATAACGACCCTCTCCTCTCAACTCGATCAACTCATCGGCATCGTCATTGACCTGCTCGTACGTAAGTGACGTTATCGCCGTGCCTGGCTTTGTTTCAAAACGGGGAGGTTTTCTCGTTTCTATCGCAGTTTTTGTGGTATCTGACGCAGTCGAAACGCTGTTTTCAGCTTTGTTGTCGTTGGTGTCGTCGTCGATATTCTTCTTTTTCTTTTTGCTGTGTGCTGAGCCAGCACTTTTAGGAGGTGCAACGATTTCAACCGAGGGTGTCGTGTCTTCTACAAAAGATAGTACAGTAGACATCGTGGACATGTATAAGAAAACAAGTCAAGTTGTTAAGGTGGTTGAAAATGGTGATACGATGGGATTTGTAGTAGTGAAAACGAAAAGGTTGGCTGTGAAAAGAAAGATTTGATACTCTCATCAGAAAATAGTGTCACAAAAATAGTGCGACAAAATTGATGTCTACATAGTTAAGATAAAGTTAACTAAGAGTATTAAATAGAAAGTGACAAATGTAAATATGCTTAAGCTAAGAAAGCGTCGAGTCAAAACCTGTTTCAATTATCAGAAGAACTAAGTTCGGGCATTTCTAAATAGTTTTTTTGGTGGAAATTCTTGACTGTAGGGCGCTTAAGTACCAGCGCTTAAATATGTAGCAATTAGCAATTAGCAAGCGCTTAACTCTTTCTCAATAACGTGCTTAACTGCCAGCACTTCTATAAATAACTATATGTTTATAGAAGTCTAAGAAATGGAACTACAGCAGAGCTGCCTTCTCATGGCACATATCTACAGCTTCTTAGAAAAACTACATAATGAAATCGAGAAAATGTCTTTAATTCATAATTTAACTCTGGTGATCTCTCTGATAAAAAAATCATCTTTTCTACTGTCGCCTAAGTCTCGAGTAATTTGTATTAACAAGTCAAAGAACGTCAATGACGAAGTGACAAAGTGAACATAATATACACAACTTATATCATTTTTAGCAACTCTTTTCAACTCTCTACAAAACATTTCTCACCACGTGTTGGCCAATCTGGCCCTCGACAGAGTCTGGCGATCCTGTGACCTGGATCGACGACTTCAAGTACTCCTGGTGGGTGAGAGCAGCCAATGCGTAACAGCCTCCAGCAACGGTGAAGAAAGCAGCGACTACAATCAAACTCGTAGCCATAACAGCAATAGACACCCACTGGATAGCAGCATTCAACAAGTAGAAACCGCAACGTGGCCAGTTGGCATCGAAGTTCTTTATGAACGTAGTAAATGTGTCAGTAAAGGGACAGATTTTCAACAAGAAGGGCATCTCTACAAGTGTAACCACCAAACCTTGAACGATACAGATGATGGAAAAGATTATGACAATCGAAGCGTGGAAAATGTTGGCGACTCCAAGAGCAAGACATAACAAGATGGAAATGATTCCGATCCACTGGCCATATAAAGAGAAGTTCTTCTTCTTGAAGTCGGAACTAAGCCCACTGAAGATATTGGAGAAAATGGATTGGATACTGAATGCCATCGTTACTTAAGTTTATTGATCAATCTTTGTAGAATTTCTATGTGAGAATTTGGTGAGAAATTCAAAAGTCAATATCAATTCAGAAAAACTATTAAAATACCAATTGGAATTGAGGATTCAATGTTGATACTCAAAGTAATCTATACGATGGTTCTTATGAATTATCACCACGATCAATGTTTGAGAAAACTGTCGTATATGCCCTAAAAATGATATTTTGTTATGATGTTTCTGCACTCCTTATTCAAAACGGGGCAGTGTGCAGGCGCAAGTGAGTGCAACAGCCAATTTGCACCCATAGGAAGTGAGGTCCTAGGAATTCTCTATAATTGGTCGTATATGTTCGTCTGGCCGTATCGATTAGTTTAGATCTTGTTATTCTCATGGTTAGTTTTGGATTATTTTTGCAAGCTTTCTGAAATCTTGTAATCTTCTCTCTTTTCTGCTTTTTATAACTATACTTTATGGAATTTGTCTTTGGAAAGTTTGCAGATAATAGCTCTCACCCAAGATTATGAAAGTTCTCTTATTTTCAGACTTCTATATAAATCTAATATACATTTCACGTCCCTAATCTCTTCCACGCTTCTTTCTTATCTTTTCCTTTCTTTCTTGTTCGTCCTATTATCGCCTGCATACGGCCCCAATTATGCATAGAGATTTTTCACTTCTCAAAATATCGAATTTTTCACATCTCTTCTTCTTGACCAAAACCCCCAAGAATGGCCAGAGACACTGTTATTGGACTTGTAGGGAAGCCTTCAAGTGGCAAGTCTACTACTCTCAACTCGTTGACTGATGCCAACGCCAAAGTCGGTGCTTTTCCCTTCACAACCATCGATCCGAACAAGGCTACTGGGTATTTGGAGATAGATTGTGCATGTGCCAGACATAACGTGCTGGAGCTATGTAAGCCCAACTACGGGTACTGTCGCCAGGGCAAGCGTGGTGTTCCAATTATGCTTTTAGACGTTGCGGGACTTGTGCCAAATGCCCATTTGGGCCGCGGTTTAGGTAACAAGTTCTTGGGAGACTTGACTGAGGCAGACTGTTTGATCCATATTGTAGATGTGAGTGGAACAACAGATGCAGAAGGTAAAGCCACAAGAGGTTATGACCCCCTTCAGGATATTGAATGGTTGCAGGAAGAGATTTTCCGATGGATTTTGGGAAATTTAATGGAAAGATGGCCCTCGGTGGTGAGAAGACACCGCGCTACTAAATCAACTACGTTGGAGACTTTAAGACAGCAGTTGGGTGGGTATTCTGCCAATAAGCAATTGATAGCGAGATCGCTTGATCTCTTGCCGGGATTGCCGCCTTTGCAAGACTGGGACGACACCATGATTCAGAAAGTAGTTCGTTCTTTTATGGATGTCAAGTTCCCTACGGTGCTAGCGTTGAATAAGATGGATCATCCAGATGCTGACAAAAACGTGTCCAAAATTATCTTGAAGTATCCCAAGCTGAAGGTGGTGCTAACCTCTTCGATTACAGAGGTTCTTTTGCGTAAATTGGCTAATCAGAAGTTCATAAAGTACGACCTGGGTACTGAGTTCATAGACACCATTGACGATTTGGGTCCAGAATCAGGACTAAAGGCTTTGGACGACAAGTTGCGCAACAGAATAGAGAATATCCGTGATTTAGTATTGTACCGATTTGGTTCAACTGGTGTTGTTGACTTGTTGAAGGCTGCTGCGTCGTTGTTAGATTTGGTGCCTGTTTTTCCGGTGAGAAACATTCACAATTTCTCTGGTGGTTCTGGTAATAATGTGTTCAGAGACTGTGTATTGGTCAAACGAGGCACCCTAGTTATCAACGTAGCTCGTAAGATCATGGGTGACGTCACCATTGCGGCTATTGAAGGTGTCGGTGGACAAAGGGTTGGTGAAGAAGATACAGTGGACATTGGCAAAAACGACATCCTCAGTTTCAAGATAGTCCCAGGTGGCGGGAATTAATGTAGATTATAGTAGCATTGTAAATAGAAGATAGATACTGATGATATGTAATGTAGAGGTAAATGTCGCTGCGTTAAGTTGTAATTGAAGGAATAAAATTTTAAAGACATATCAAAACATTTGAAGATAATAAAAGATTCAGTTGAAAAATAAGGCAGACGTTAAATTTGAATAAATATATGAATACGTAAAATAAGATGTAAAGAAGATATTAATGGATATGGTTGTAGGATTCGGGTTTCTAGTTGCAAAAAGTGCATATGTGTCGCAGAAATCTGTCCCGTTTAGGAAACTCCGCTCTTGACCGAGTACGGCTTTTTTAACTGGTTGGACTTTTCAAGATGGATTATTATTTGATTTGTATTTCTTGGATATCTTTTCCTAATATATCTCTGGATTTCTTTACATTCATAACATTTACGCCAAATTCTTGTACCCATTTCACATCTGTATATTATCTAATGGAAACATTGATTTACAACTAGAAATTTAATACCTGGAAAATGACAGATCCAGAAAAGAAGGATTCAATTGAGACTGTGAAAAACACCATTAAGTCCACGCCATTGACGAATGAACAGGCAAAAAAACTCACCCAGATCGTCAATTCTATTCCGACAATCTTGCTGAAGATCGACAACAGCGAATATGACGAAATATTTGGATATAGAATCAATGTGGACTCTGAGAAGTTTGTAGACATAGCCATTAGAAATGAGATTTTGCTCAAGTTCCTAGCAGCCGACGAATACGACGTTGAACTTGCCACTCAGAGAATTATTGATACCTTGAATTGGAGAAACCAATTTCATCCTTTGAGTGCGGCATTTGACGAGAACTTCAACAAGTCATTGAACGATTTGGGCGCTATTACTAAGTTTGTAGGGCTCAAGTCCGACAATTTGAATGTAGTAACGTGGAACTTTTACGGCGCAACGACCCCCAAGAAGTTGTTTGAAGAGTATGGTGATAACGCCGGAGCCGCCACCAACAAAAGACCAGGTTCTCACTTTCTCAGATGGAGAATTGGGTTGATGGAAAAATCGCTTCAGCTCGTTGACTTCACCGATCCAAAGAATAGCAAAATCGCCCAGGTCCACGACTACAATAACGTCTCAATGTTCAAAGTGGACAAAAGCATGAGGGCTGCTACGAAAGAAATCATTAAGATTTTTGGCGATAACTATCCAGAGTTGTTGTCTACCAAGTTTTTCATCAACGTGCCGTCACTCATGAGTTGGGTGTTCACTTTCTTCAAAACCATCGGGATAATCAGCGAATCCACATTGAAGAAGTTTCAGGTGTTGAACTCTGGTAACTTGACCGAATGGTTTGGGAAGTCCAACTTGCCTTCAACTTACGGCGGAGATAGCAAGAGTCTGATGAAGGAATTGAATGTAGCATCCATTAAGTTGAGTCCCTATGGAGAATATATTTTAGAGAAGTTGGGTAACAAAGAGATCGAAGAAATCATCGACGAAGTTGAGTAGTTAGAGCTAATATTGTAAGAAGAATACTCAACGATGTTGATTTAGGTTTGAAATAAAATTGATTTGCTACAGAATCTAAACATGGTTGGTTTTCTTCGTGGAAGTAACTAGACACGGATAATTTACGAAATTGCTAGGATTGTTCTCGATGCCACTGAGTTGTTATTACATGTATCAGACAGTAGACATGACTATTTGTTAATTACATAACGGTTGAAAAAGCCTTGTTTTACTGCCGTATATGCAAATTGGGCTAGATATTGTTGATAGTGGCCGTAGTCCCTGAACGACGTTCCCCAGATTGGTCACAAAGTCGGAAATAAAGAGCTTATCTAAGAGAAGAAGTGAATAACATGCAAATTGCCATAATTACATAGCCCTCTCAAAATTACAAGCTAAAATATACAACGCTCATGTGGTGAACATTTTCATATCAGGTTATCCAAATCAGCGCAATTTTGTCAACAATGTACAAGAAAAGATCCGGGTGCTTGACTGAAAAGTGTCTGACGACTTGGACGAACATATATTACGATGGTGTCGTACGTTGCAAACGAAGAAATCAAATTGAAGGTCTACGGTGAAATTAGCGCTTGATCCGAACTGGCCGATTCCTATGCGAACGGTTTCAGAAAATGTCTGAACGGTAAACCAAGACGGGGCTGGTAAGTGTTGTTCAGTTAGGATTTACACACTATGGGAATCTTTGACATCTGTCAAGTGTGTCCGTTTCTACCATAATGTTCATGGGAAATGGAACTACATGAACAAATTGCAAAATTTCTTCCATCTACGAACAAGATAAATTATTGGAGCGTAAACTATAATGACCGAGCAGCAGCAAAAAAATACTTCGTGCATAAAAAAGCTGGAGGGGTAGTATGACCCCACACGAAGAGTAGAGGGAGCAGTATGATATCAGGTGAGCAAGAAGATTGCAAAAATGTTTTCTCTGAAGCTCAGCAGTAACGACAGTAAAAGAAATCGAGGGAAAAGAAACCGAAGTCTAGAGAAGGTATCCTTGAAAGAGTAGATGTTGTAAGGTAGCTGGTGTAGGTGTGGGCTTGTCGAGCTTGAGAAAACGACGTTCTACGAGTTGTGGGCTTATGGGTAAGGAATATAATCTTTGTGAAAATATGCAAGAAACAAACAGAATCGAGTCAGCGAGTGTAGAAGAAAATTAAAGGAAGAAAGGGGAAGTATTTGAGGTCTAAGCCAGCCGTAGACAGATATACACCAAGTTAGATTTGCAACCTAATAGAAGCAACTGAAAACTATCTCCAGCTGACCAGCTAAGGGCTCGGCAATCTTGGCAAGTGGTACTACCCAATGAGCATACCACACATGAGCCCACATACCTTCCACTTGCTTGATTCTACTGGGGCACGCTGATCTTAACAGGTAACAATAACGACGAGTCTACCGGGTTTGCACTTTTCCAACGTGCTAAGTCGGAAGATGTAGATACGGTTAACCGCGATATCCTTGAGGCTACTTGTGCTTGAGGTCGGCAGCTCCGCGACAATACGGTCGATGACTAGGTCTGGCCGTCTTGCCGGCTGGCGATCCGTGATAGCCAGGCGTGGCTTTGTGGCCGCATCTGGTCGCATACAAACTAGATAGTGAACAATGCTCACCAGGAGCCACAAGATATGAATGATGTAAGAGAAAGTTTCAAAGGTTTACGATGGCATGTCGAGGAGGAAGTGGTTGTTTCTGGTAATTCCAATTGCACAGCCATTGGCTGCGGCGCATGTCATCATACGGTTGCTTATATTTTGAAAGTTGTGCTGATTTTATGCTGATATTTTCAGACTTCTTTTGTGCTGCATCAATAATATAGGACCTCCCTACATGTAAAGTGTAAAATAGATTATTTTGTGGTCCGCAGTCTGCACCCAGCTATCGTTGCGACACTGACACAGACCATTAGTTCCGACAGGCACAGTGCCAGAATCTGACACCGATCTGCACCACCATCATTCATCACACATAGATTATTATATCGGATACTTAGACTTTGTCAATTTATGTCTGGTTTTGTATGCGAATCATTTCTGTCATTCTGATTACTTTTATTCTCTTCTTCCTTCTAATATTCTTCCATTTTTCAAATTCTACATTAGCTCTTATAGCACCATAGTCAGCGAAGATGGCTACCAACTTCCATCTCTACCACCTCTCGCTCAGACGGGATCGAGAAGAGTCGGCTCCCAGTGGAGACCTCAAGGCTACTCCGACAAACACCACTTCCAGCAGCAACAGCAACAGCAACAGCATCAACCTTTTTGGAAGTAGCCCAAAGCACACTCTGCATCACCATAGAGGATTTTCCTTCGACAAGATTAAGAGCAAAGTGAGTCGTCGCTCGCTGGAACCAGACGTCTTGGCAGGCTCCCTCGACAGAAGAAACTCGGCTCTCACCATGATTGTCATCTCAGAATCGAATGAAACAAATCGTATCCAAGGTCAGAATGAAAACCAAAACCATGTGAATGTCACTGCAGTAAATACAAGACGTCTCAGAGCTCAGTCACTTTCGCTCATCAACAGCCAGTCCCGTTCTCGTTCCGGGTCTCGTTCCAGAAGTCTTGTTCCCACGGGCAACTCAACGTCTCGTAAACAGACGAAGGAGCTCGTGAAATTGGAAACGGCTCACATAATCCTGAAGAAATTGGTGTCGTTGTTGCTGGATCTCGGACTCCAATCTCCCATACCGTTGAAAGCCACGAACAACACCAGCAGTGGCTCCATTGCCAAGTCGGTCAAGGTCTACATCGCCAACACAAACGATTGTATTTTCTTAGCACCAGCTTCTTCTGCCAGTTTTACATATGAAGATGTCGAGAATGGGGGTGCAATTCTACACGATGACGATGACGAAGACGACGAAGAAATCGATAGTCTCGGTCTAGACTCTACTAGAAACAACAGCAATTTCACTTCTATACGACGTGGATCCGTAATCTCAGACGACGAATCTGCAGTAACCTCAGAGGAGGAAGCTGCTCTGCCTGTCTTGGCTACTCCCAGAAGTCTTAAGAAGAAAATGAAATTCTTCAACTCGCCTAATTATCTTTGCACCAAGATCGACTCAGACATACCGATTCCACATACTTTTGCAGTCGTAATCGAGCTCGAAAAGGATTCTACTTCTGTGAAAGACGTCAAGTTCGAATTTCTGTCTGCTACCAATATCTTATGGCCCTCTGGAGATCCTTATAGCCGAACTCATTCAAAAGAACGGTTTAAGATCGGCAGTATGGAGTGGTCTACAAATCTCGGAGATTCTGATTTCTACATCAACACCAACAATTCTAACGATGTACGCCTCAAAAACATCACTCCTGACGATCTTGCCAGAAGAACTAGAGAGTACAAACTTGTCGATATCCGCAATCTCGCTGACGGAACGGACAATGTCAACACAAGTCGCAAAAACTCGATTTCGCTAGACTTCAACGACCTGTCTGTAAATGGTCATACCAATAGCAATAGTCATGGCAATGGCAGTAGTCATGGTGGCAACAATAATAATATTAGCGAAGTGTACAAGGCTGGTCTTTATGTATTTCTTTTGCCGATTATCTTACCTCAGCATATTCCTCCTACGATCATCTCAATCAATGGCACGCTTTTGCACACTTTAAGCATTAACTTCAATAAAGCCAGCGACATGCTCAACAGAAAGGTCAAGGTCTGCTCCACTTACAATTTGCCTATGGTGAGAACACCTCCTTCTTTTGCTAATTCCATTGCCGATAAGCCCATCTATGTGAATCGTGTATGGAATGATTCATTGCATTACATCATTACTTTTCCTAAGAAATACGTATCGTTGGGCCTGGAGCATGTGGTCAATGTTAAGCTTGTTCCGCTAGTCAAGGACGTCATTATCAAACGCATCAAGTTCAATGTGCTAGAGAGAATAACATATGTCTCTAAGAACTTGTCCAAGGAGTACGACTTCGACAGTGATGATCCGTATTGTGTCAAAGCACATTCATCCGACAGTAGAACAAGAGAAAGAGTGGTTTCTCTCTGTGAATTGAAGACAAAATCGAAACAGAACAGTATGTTAGGGGTTGCTGGCGATCCTTATAAGGAGGAGGTAGTTAAATGTCCCGACAATAACTTGTTGTTTTCGTGTTATGAGCCTGATGAGTTTGAAAACTTCAAACTAGAGGATTCGAATGCCAACAAACGTAAGGTAAAAGACAAGGAAGAGACACCTATCATGATTGCCTCACCCTTAGACATCAACATAGCTTTGCCATTTTTAACCACAAGAATGGACAAGTCCATGATGACTAGCGCAGAAGAGGATCCAGCGCATCTCCATAGAGGATCCGTTTCTAGAAAGGCTTCTATCACCACAGAAAGCTTGAGCAGCACTTCCGGCGGTGGCTCGCCTACTTTCCAGCCTACTTCTCCCATCATAGGAGCTTTGGAAACAAACCTTTCTCATAGGCACAACATGGATTCGTACGATCCCGTCTCGTCTGACTACATAAAGCCAAACTCTTCTATATACTTGTCAGATGACAACTGCGCCAAACTGACGCCCCCAGAAAACATTCAGAAGGGGTTCACCTTGGTGTCAAAGGCTTTGTATCCTGATTCTAACTTCAGACACATCCAGATCAGTCACAGATTGCAGGTTTGTTTTCGTATTTCGAAGCCAGATCCCAAGGATGGCTTCAAAATGCACCATTACGAGGTTGTGGTCGATACACCTTTGATTCTCTTGAGTTCTAAGTGCAATGATGGTTCGATCCAGTTGCCTAAGTATGATGATCTAGAAGGTGTCTTTTCTAATGTGAATAGCGAAATCTCGTTCAGAACTCCAAACTTCGAAAGAAATGGAATTTCCATCAAAAGACTTGATGAAAATAGCTCTGTTGAACCTTTGCCTTCTTTTGAAGAAGCCACTTCTTCCCCTTCATCGCCGATTACCAGGTCAATATCCATAGGTGAAGATCCATTGAGCAGAGTTCCAAGCAACAACTTAATCCCTCTGTCAAATCCGTATCCAGATGAACCTGCTCCAGCATATGAACGTTCTCCTACATCATCTTCTAACCATGGAAGTCGTAACAACAGTTTTGCAGCTTCGTCAAATATTGACGAAGTAGTCAACAGCGACTCCAACAATAGTTCTTTTTCCAGCTTGAGAAGGTCTACATTGAGAAACTCGTTGCTGCATTCGTTTGCTCCGTCACTTAATCGTTCCAGAAACTCGTCCATGGTTATTGCGCCTGTCAATACTAACCCAGAAGACAACGACAGCGTTCAGTCTGGATCTACGGTTTCAGCTTCCACGACCGGTGGTACCGAAGCTGATGATAGCAGTAGTCCTGTAGACGCTACGCCTGTTTCTTCGAACGAGACTCCGGCGAATGTAATCTCGAGTGATCGAGGAGGCGATGTTCCTTCTATCGGAAGCTCTGTGGCAACATCATCTTCTAACGATGATGATGAAGTTGACTCTATAGTATATTTGAACGACTCCAACGCCCCTCTAGCTCCAAGATCTTCCAGCACTGGATTAACCAGTGTCGATAACAGCATTCATTCTCTAGACATGGATGCTGTTTGTGGTGTTGAAAGTAGTTTGGCGGAGGTGGAGCTTCAGCCTAAAAGCTCGTACGTGAGAACTGAAAATCCTATAATTACAGGTGACGATTCAAAACCTACAGTCGAAAATTCCGTGAGTATTGCTAAGGACCTTGAAGTTGAGGATATTGGTGATGATCCTGATGACAATGACGATCTACAGGGAAGTCTATATACTCAGGAATCAGCTTTTGACCAGAAGTTTCCCCTATTGAATCACAGTGATGTCACAAAATCAAGAAATGATCCCGGTGGTGCCGTCTATCCGATTTCAAGTAACCTCACTATCGAAAGCGAAAACACTGCCAATAACTTGAAGATTCTGAGCGATAACCTCTCGGTGGCAGACTCAATCATTGTAGGTGAAGAAGGGGCCACGAGAGCTCAAGACATTTACCACACCTACTTGTAACAATAAATCTTTCAGTTCTGACTCGCTAGATCAGGTGCTCTAATACACATAGTTTCCATGCGAAACATACTACAAATGAATATTTCATATCTATATCTTGTAGTTGTATATGATGTCAATGGATGGAATATGTTAGTCTTAACATTGCAAAAAAGTCGCGAAATCATTTTACCAAGCGACGACATTTTTGACATATAGATATGATATCTGGAGACAAGAATAGAACGATTTTGCATTTAATAAATTTTTCACCTCTTTCCTAATTTTGTCTAGTACCGACTACAACTCTGTCTTCAGGAAATTCGAGAAAACACATAATTCGTGACCAAAAAGTATCTCTGTAGTTTTGAGATTGGACTTTTCAACTTTTCTGGCTATTGAAGATAAAAAGGAAATGTCATTGGCTAGTATTCCATATAAGGGCAGGGTCGCGATAATAGGAGGTGGTGTTTCGGGACTTTCTCTAGCCTATTTCCTCCTGAAGCTTCGTCCGGATATTAATCTTGAAATCTTCGAGAAAGATAGACGAGTTGGTGGTTGGATAAAGTCAGAAAACTTGCAAATTGGTTCTGGCAACCAGAAGCAAAACCTCATATTGGAGAAGGGGCCCAGAACTCTAAGAGGAGTAAGTCCGGGGACTCTTCTTATAGTGGATATATTGAAGCAACTCAATAAGACAGCTGAAATCAAGGTTATTACCAAGACTTCTCCGGCCAATAAAAAGTACATCTTGACTGAATCAAGCGGAATCTTGCAAGTTCCAGACAGCATTGGTAGCTTCTTCAAGTTTCTCTTTAATAGTGGACTCTTCAATTCTCAGCTAATCTTAGGAATATTAAGAGAACCATTCCGGAAAAAAGGTACACCTGGTGATGAGTCTATCGACAGTTTCTTTTTGAGGAGATTTGGTACTAAAGTGTTGACTAATAATGTAGTGAGTGCTGTAATGCATGGAATTGTAGCTGGAGACACTGCTCATTTGAGCGTTAACACGATATTTCCAAAATTGAAGCAAATGGAACAAGAACATGGTTCCATAATCAGAGGCATGATTGCAAGAGCCTGGGTTAGTAGAAAAAAGGGCCAAGAAGTTTCATCCGATGAGAATGTACCTCCGACTCTTCAATTGTACGAGAAGTACATTTCACCTAACGCTCATTTAGACGAATTATCGATTAGTCTTAAAAAGTATCCCATGATCAGATTGAATGAAGGTATGGAAGGCTTCCCTGCTTCTTTATATGAATACTTGGCTCAGGAGAAGAAGGTCAAGTTTAATTTCAACAGTGACATAGTAGCTTTGGATCCGTCAAAGGGTTCCATAACTCTCAAAGATAACGCCCCCGCTATATTTGATCACATAAACACATCTACCAGTGCCTATGTCTTGACAGGTATTCTTCCCAAGACCAGTGCCTATAATGAAGTTAGGCGTTCGCTTGCATCTATCCCGTATGTTAGTGTTTTCTTGGTCAATGTCTTCACTCCATCAAGCAGTTTGATCCCCAAAAATAAGCACGGGTTCGGCTTCTTGGTTCCCAAGCTTTCAGGAAACATTGACAGCAACCCGGATTTGCTTTTGGGAGTAATATTTGACTCGGATGTGGAGAAGAATTCTGTGCAAATGCTGAGTCTAGCTACTTCACCTCTTATTAATGAAGGCTATAGTAAGATTACTTTGATGATGGGAGGACATTACTATAATGACTTCCTGATCCCTTCTAATAGCAGAAATCTAAAGGTTGTTAAAGGCTTGCTTTCAAAGTATTTGGAGATAGATGTCAACAAGCACAATTTTATCTTGAGAGACGAAGCCAAGCTTGACGACAAGAATATTGATCCGTTGAATGAAACCGATATACTCATATCTTACAATCTTCACGAAAAATGTATTCCACAATATACTGTGGGTTACAATGAAGCCAAAGAGACAACATTGGCCACTTTAGAAAATCTCAATTCAAAACTTTCATTTGGCGGGACACTTTTTGGCGCTGGTATTGGGGTTCCAGATGCTGTTCGCAACGGATTGGAAATTGCATTAAAACTAAAATAATGAAACATGATAATATATATATATCGGTATATAATGATATAAAATGATATATGAATACAGTCAAGAAATAAATATGGCTATCTAGACACAACAGAGACATAATATGAGTATGAAACAGACCTGGCATCTAGATTTTGACGGTAATGTGACATTGAAATGCAATGTAATGCTATTGATAATTATGGCAGTGTAATTACGATGAAGTAAGATGTGTTCACATTCTTCTTCTTTTGTATCTCCTCTTCCCTTCTACCTTTCCTCTTCTACCTCTTCCTCTTCTTGTCTAGCCCTCTCCACTAATTTAGACTCTTTGATTGCATAATTTATTACTAACTTCTTGTCAAAGAACTCTTCATCCTGGAGACATTTTAGCGCCAAACTGGCTCCAGCAACATTAGTGAATATGATATGAGCTTGACCTCTCTTGTGGTTGTTTATGTCAATTATGTCTCCGTAAGTCGAAAAGAGTAAATAAAGGTTGTGTTTTATGATCTTTGGGTTGATTTTATCATTCAAGTTCTTGATATATAGGGTCTGAGATGGCTTGAGGTTCTGAGGGTCCAACTTTGTCTTTTTCGCCAGCCGTTTTTCTGAAACATTCAGTTTTGTTCTCTTTTTCTCTTCCACCATGCCTTAGTCTGATTTTATGAAATTGTGGAGACTAAGGAAGAGATGCTTCGCCAGTTTTTCAGATAGCTAACATTTTTCACATTCCGGCACAACATGTATGATATTTTTGAATGGTAGCGCCGCGTGAACCGAATAGTTAATGTTTGTTTTCCATGTGGATGTTAGCAAATAGGTTTTAATGTAAGCAATAGGGAGTAAGAAAATACTTTGATAGATGAGTTTGTTGTTTCTTTTCCAAACTAATTTTTCAAGGATTTTGACAAAAATAAGAAAACTAGGCACGAAACAATTACCAGATTTGGTGAATATTCTTGGAAATGTCAATATGCTTGGAATGTGAAAAGGTCTACCAAATTTCAACTACTTCCAGTTAATAGATACTTTATTGAGAATTAAATTGATAAACAATTCTACTGGTAAGTTAAGTCGTAAGAGAGAAACCGACCTCTGATAAATACTTGCACGATAATTGCACTCAACACCTTTGGAGATTGAGTGAATTCTCTTAAAACAATAGATAGCCTAATGACAGCAGGAGTGCATTCAATTAAATGCGCAATTAATTAAATGTACAATTTTAATGTATACATACAACTCCGAAAGACCCATTTGTGGGATGCTAATAATCGAGCCAAGAAAATGAATATTAAAGCAAATACATAAACAATGAAATAAGTAATGAAAGTTTGACACAAATATGAACAATAAAAGAATTTTGTCGAATATTTAGCCTAGAAAAGATTTGATAGATTTCTTCACCTTTTAGTGAACTTAATTCTCATTATTCCCCAAAGAAGATTCCACGTTTTCCTTCTACTTGATTTACAAAACAATCTAACCTTATTTGTCATATTCAGATTATCCTGACTCTTTGAGCCTGGGCTGATTGCTCCACCTTTCGGCCAAAATAAGGTGAAGGGCTGTGCCGAAGGTTCCATATCCGGGGAACAACTTCCGTAGGTTACTTGAGTTCCGGAGTGTGTCGTTCAAACAGATAGGAGTAGTCAGCAATTGAAAGTATGTTACAACCTGCAATTGAGTTTTGAACATATTTGAGAGAATGAAAAAGGATCATGTGAGAATGTAAACAAGGGTAAGTTGTACGATTTTTTTCTCCATTAAAGTCAATCTTAAGCTACAATAATGATGTAATATCTCCCCTCCATACAATTTCGCAGCCGGTTGATCATTCTCTTTGTCAATTCCGGTCTCGCTCGGTCTCTATTGTCAACTGATTTTCATTCTCAAATGGTTTGCATATATGAATCACTTAACAAAACCTCTCTTAAAGAAATTATCTGCAGGAAATCGGCCTGAGCCATAGTCTAAATCTCGTTAAGATCCCTCCAATATGGATGTCGCTCCTGATCGTAATATGAGCCGTCCTTCTTCTCTGTTCATCGAGTCCGTTTCTCAGAATATGTTCCATGTGCAAAAGATACGAGCCACATGGTAAAGGTTTACTCGTGTTCAGAATTGAATGAGTGAAGACATGATTTTGCGCACTAGAAATGGATCGAAACTCATACCTAGAGAATTCTCTGAATCTATTCAAATACAGAATTCATAATTGCAAGGATTAGATCTGCTCAATTTCTATTACATACTTCAGGCTGTCATTCTTCGTCGACTTGATGCCAATACCCATCTTAACAAACGAAGAAGACCTTGCTCCTTTTTAGGAAACTGTGATAAATCTACACAATTGGGTGGCTGCGACATTAATATAGACGGTATATACAAAGGTGACATTTCTCCTGGAGAATCTATTTGAAGAATGTTCATCAATTTCAAAGCTTGTATTCTTCTATCGGGCGTAGACCCAAACTACTAGACAAACACGATCTGCTAACAGAGTATGCCGTTTGAAATCCTCTTATTCATTCTAATTAAAACGCATTTTTTGTAAGCAAGCTCAACACTTTTGAGAAACCATACTTCCTGATAAGACAGGCGTAATGCAAATCCTACTCGGCTTACGCAAATTCCTAAGGTTCAATCTATTTTTAAGGGAGGTTTGCTTTTGAAATCCACTGTAATATCAGAATCAGTACATTTCAATTTTATAATCTTATCTCTTTTTCTTTAGCTTTACGGCACATTTATTTTGACGTTATTCACACAACCAGCTGTAAATTGCCGTGTCCACTCGAACCGCCACAATGTCGTCTGGACCTTTGAATGCCTCGCTTCTCAGGTTGAAGCTTCTCGATGCTCTAAGGGGAGGTGACACCGGAAAAGTCGACGCGATCATTAACGAATTGAATGTCACCAAGTCTACCGTTCAAACTACGGACTTAGTGCAGTTGAAAGAGACGATTCTCCACTATGCTGTCCAAGTAGCACCACTCTCTGTGGTCCAGTATTTGGTCGCCAATGCCGAAAGATACACCATAGACATCAATGCCCAAGATCCCGAAGGTAACACCCCGCTCCATTTGGCTGCTGTCAGCTCCCGAATCGAAGTAGTGAAATACTTGCTACTGTTGCCGGATATCAACGATACGATTGTCAACTTGAAAAAGAAGCAGCCGGTTGAAATGTGCAAGGATTTGACCATTGCTCAACTTATGCAATTTGAACGAGCTAAGTTTGTCGAAAAAGCAGCTGGCCAATTGCGCAACCATTTCAGCACTCGTGACTTTGACAGCTTAGAGAAGCTCTTGGTAGTTCATCCTAGAGCCTCCGAGCTCTTGGATATCAACGGTGCCGACCCAGAAACTGGCAACACGGTGCTACACGAGTTCATCAAGAAAGACGATATCGAGATGTGTGACTGGATCTTGAAACATGGCGGTGATCCTTTTAAACGAGACAAACGTGGTAAGCTTCCCGCTGACTTAATCCAAAACAAAAATGACCAGTTGAAGAAGATCATTAAGATCGCGTCTAAGGAACAGAATATCATGGACCCCGTAATCAACACCACCAACGCCATCAGAACTGGAAGTGCTCCCACTTACAAGGGGTATTTACGGAAATGGACCAACTTCGCTTCGGGCTATAAGCTTCGCTACTTTGTTCTTGATGCTCATGGAATTCTCTCGTATTATACTAATCAAGACGACACTAACAACGCCTGTAGAGGCTCTTTGAACTTGGGCTATGCAACATTACACTTGGATTCATCTGAAAAGTTGAAATTTGAGATAATTGGTAAGAATGGAATCAGATGGCACTTGAAAGCAAATCACCCCATCGAGACTAATAGATGGGTCTGGACACTTCAGAATTCTATCACCATTGCTAAAGACAATATCAAGAGAAGAACTAGAAGCAGTATCAACGAGGCAGACATCCATCATGAACACAGTGTTGATCCTGCTTCTGTAAAGAAGGAAGACGCTGAACCTCGTAGGCGTCATTTGCGTATTCCGGGCCGAAAGTCAAAACACAAGAGAAACCTCAGTCAGGCTTCTACCGGTTCTACCAGCTCTTTCAACGACAGCTTCGATGATGCGAGCTCGCAGCCTCCTTCCAGGTTAAGTACGAATACGTTCAAGAAGTCGCCCAACTTTGGAACAATCAAGGAGAACAAGTTGTTAAGCGGAATTGCCAAAGAAGACAGCAGATTCAGCTATGAAGACCAGGGCAGTTTTGTCGACTCAGAGGCTGAGAATTTCGATTACGACTCGTACGATATAGAAGCTGCAGATTTTGACAGCGACAACGAAGGCTCCTCGCGTGATGTTGAAGTCGGAACTGGTGGCGTAGTTTCGGGGCCCCTTGCCGAACAAGTTTGTACTATCAGAAGATCGTTGCTGATCGAAATCTCTTCGCTTTTGGAGTTGTTTTCTCTGGCTACAGTTTCTCCTACTGTTAGTGACGAAAAAACTATTCGTGAAGTAGCTGATGTGGGCTTGAGGACGTTGAAGACCATTCAGGATCTCTTCAACAAGTACAACCTAATCATCCAGACTAGAGATGCGAAGATCTCTAAGCAGCTAGAAAGGCAGTTGGAAATTAACAGGTTGTGGGAATCTTCAATTCGTCAGTTGGAGAATGAAATCCGTCAACGTGAGAACAAATTGGCTGAGTATGAAGGTCAGAAAAAGCAGCTAAAGAAGTATTTGGCCACTGCTGCAATTAAGTCCGGAAACACTACTCCTGTTTTGACCAAAGAACTTGGCTCTGGAGGAATTCTTAGCTTGAGCAACCAGGAATTGGACAAGACTGTGGAGGGTGACACACTCCAAAAGAAAAGTCAACCAGTGCAAGAGTTGCTTCAAGAGTTTTTGCACGAGGAATCAGAAGACGAGTTCTTTGATGCTGATGAGTTTGATGACGCTACTGAAGAAGTAGCAGCAGTTCTTCCCGGGGCCAAAGAGAGGGGAGCAGAAGAAGACGTTAATCCAGCCGTTAAAGTCTCTAACCCTTCGCAAGTAGTCAAAGAAATTCAATCGGAAGAAGTGACTCTTGCCGAAGCGCCAGTTTTAGAAAAGGAGGAAGTAAGCAAATACAACGAATGTCAGACTTTGGTTTTACAGAAGATCCACCAGGAAGGATCATTCCTTGGATATGAAAATCCCCCCAGACAAAAGTTAGCCATGGACGAAGACAATAGACCAAAGGTGGGGTTGTGGGGAGTGTTGAAATCGTTGGTTGGTAAGGACATGACCAGAATGACCTTACCTGTTTCCTTTAATGAGCCTACTTCCTTGTTGCAGAGATTAGCTGAAGACATTGAATACTGTCATTTACTTGATACTGCTGCTACCCTTGAAGATTCCACATTACGTATAATTTATGTTGCTTCATTTGCTGCTTCTGAATATGCTTCTACTATTGGCAGAATCGCTAAACCTTTCAATCCATTGCTAGGAGAAACTTTCGAATACTGTCGTCAAGACCAAAGTTACAGATTATTTGTTGAACAAGTTAGCCATCACCCTCCTATCAGTGCTTGTTGTGCTCAGTCCCCAAAGTGGGATTACTATGGAGAGAATGCGGTAGATTCGAAGTTCAGAGGTAGATCTTTCGACTTCAAGCATTTGGGCAAAATGTTCTGTGTCATAAGACCTGATAATGGTGTAGTTGATAAGAACAACAATGTGGTCTCGGAAGAATTGTACAGTTGGAAGAAAGTCAATACTTCTGTTGTAGGTATCATACTTGGTAATCCTACAGTGGATAATTTCGGTAAGATGGAAGTCACTAATCATACAACTGGTGATGTTATAATTGTGGACTTGAAACAAAGAGGCTGGAGAGATTCTTCTGCCTACCAGCTTTCTGGTCAATCTGTTGACAGACACGGTAGACCCCAATGGGCCATGGGGGGACACTGGAACTCCAAGATCTTTGCTAAGAAGATCCAGGAATCTGTTCAACAAGACAAAGACAGACGCAATTCCTTGTTAGACGCAGAGCCTCCTACCAAGGTGTCCAACGATCCATTAAGTGGTAACAAGTTCTTGGTGTGGCAAGCTGCTCCTAGAGCTAAGGTTCCATTCAACTTGACACAGTTTGCAATCACGCTTAACGGATTGGATGACAATTTGAAGAAGTGGTTAGCTCCAACTGACACCAGATTAAGACCTGATCAACGAGCCATGGAAGATGGTAGATATGATGAAGCTGCCGACGAAAAGCACAGAGTCGAAGTTAAACAAAGAGTAGCTAGAAAGGAAAGAGAGGAAGCTAACGAAGAGTACGAGCCTAATTGGTTCGTCAAAAAGGAGCATCCAGTCACAGGCGATGCCTTCTGGGAATTCCAGGGTGAATACTGGAAGTTGAGACTGGACCAGAAATTAGAGGGTTGTGGAGACATCTTCTAGATTGTCGTTTTTAATAAATATGTAATGCACTTTCTGATTTATATTCTGTAAAGTAGTTATATTTGTATATTCTTGAATATTGTGGAATACTAACTTAAATACATTTACTATTATAAATAGCTTTCATATGAATTAGTATAATTTTTCTGTATATACCTATTTTGCAACCATGCGCTACCAATTGAACTTGCATTTTTTACCTCATCTCCATAGTTAAGAATTTTATGAAGAATTCTGGGGTACAACTTTTCAGTTAGCAAGATCCTAAAAAGCCTGTAAGTATGAAGAAAAGGAAGTCAAATGCCGTTAACGCTGCACGAGTGTTGGAATCCCTGGTGTCACCCATTTTGGAAATCAACTACTCCGACCCGTTATTCACACTAGCTGCTCATCCTACAGAACCAGTATTGATTTCAGGTCTTGTTACTGGACATGTTTTCTGCCACAGATATGATTCTGAAGCTTTGGAAGAACGTCAGGCTGCTAGAAGAGAACAAATTTTGCTCCAAGAAAAGGACGCATTTAGAAAAGGGAAAGTTAGTCAGATTTCCAAGTCCGTTTCTCAGCTGAAGAATCCATGGTGGAGTATAATAAGAGACCATACCGAGGTTTCACACGAAAGTGGAGTTGTATCTACTTGGAAGACTAAGAGACACAAGGGTTCATGTAGACATGCGATTTTTGAGCCTTTGGAAAGTTCTGTAGGTGAAAATATCTTTACTGTAGGCACAGACCATATCATCAAAAAAGCCAGCAGTGAAACTGGGAAAGTTGTTGGTAAGGTAGATGTTTCACTGGATTTCCCCACTCCCAACGATAGCATTACCAAACTCTGTCATTCTGCTACGAATACATGCCTCTTAGCAGGAACTGAAAATGGCCATGTCCTTATATACGATTCCAAGAACTTGGGTGGTAGCAAGTTGAAGTATAAGGTGTCATCCGCTCATGATGATGCTGTAAACCACATCCTTGCTATGCCTGCTGTTTCTGCTTATCATTACTTGACTCTTGGGTCGACGACATTGTCACATATTGATATTCGTAAGGGAATTATCACCCAGTCGGATAACCAAGACGATGAGTTGCTTTCTATGTGTTTCGCAACTGATCAAATCAACGATGGAAAAAACGATACAGTGTTGGTAGGACATGGTGAAGGTATTGTTACGATCTGGAAGAATTCAAAGAACAGATTGATGGACCAGTTGACCAGAATCAAGGTGAATAAAGAAGCCTCTATAGATGCTATTATTCCTACAATGAACTGTGACGACGATGAAATGGCCGCTTCTGTTTGGTGTGGAGACAGTGAAGGGTTATTGCATAGAATCAACTACAAAAAGGGTAAAGTTGTGGAGACTAGAGTGCACTCTTCTTCAGGAGGAAAGTATGGTGCAGTAGACGAAGTGGGTCTTTTAGAAATAGACTACGACTACAGACTTATTAGTGCTGGTATGGAGTCGTTGAAGATATGGTCCAACGAAGAGAATGAAGAGATCGTTTTGGATGACAGTGATGACAGCGATGTTAGTGATGATGACAGTGAAAGCGATAGTAATAAAGAAGATTTGAGCACTGGAAGCTGGAGTGACATTTCATCCGATCAAGAATCTGGAGATAATAAGGAAGAAGTTGAAGAAAAAGAAAAAGACGATGACGATGAAGAAGAAGAAAAATATAGTGACGAAAATGAAGAGTATGAGTCTGATAATGTAGAGGAAGGAAATGTGAAAGAAGATGTTAAAGAAGTAACAGAAGAAAAAGAAAAAAAACAACCAATAAAGATAAACCATCCACTTGCCCACAGATCTAAGAAAGGATTGGTCGGTGTTAGTAAACATGTAACCAAGACGAAGCAGATCGACATCAATAAGCTCACTAAGAAAGGAAAAGAAGACGAGGAAGAGGAACCTCAGAAGAAAAAGCCCAAGAAAGATCAGTTGACGACTAAGCAACTTCGTAACATGCAGAAACATGAACACGGTATTCGTCGTTTCGACGACTTGTAGAATTTAGATGTACAATAGAAAGAAGTACTTAATGGAACGAAGAATAGAATACAAAAAAGCACAATAGATAAATTATAAAAGGAATAATCATATTATAAGAAAATTTTGAAGAAATACTGCAATAGCAACTTATTTGTAGAATGTGCTTAGTGGAACTTTATATGTGATTTATGAGAGATTCTGAAAGACAACTTAACTACAACTAAGGTTCGACAGGTCTTCTTAAAGGAACACAAAGTTTGGCTTAAAGACTAAAGACTCGGATGGCTCTTTTCTACCACGTTCAGTACCTAAGGTTACCTAGAAGTGGATCACATCTTTCACTACACTATTTCTTAACCATGCAATAGGTGCCTGCACTCTTTTGATCTTATCGAGGAGCTCACTCCAGAAATTCACAAATCTTCGCATATAGAGCGCACTGACATAACAAAATTCCGTCACAAAATCCTATACAAAATCCACGTAGACAATTTGTTTTTTGTTCTTTTCTATTCTTATATATCCCATACTGGCATGGACCTGATCAGCGTGTCTACGGTGCCCAATGTGACCCTCAACCGTCGGGGTTACTGTATCACGGGATCACTCTTACTTCTGACTTTCCATCTAGTATTCAGATTCTTTCCTCCCTCAGCATCTACATCCACGACCCCAGCACAGAACGTTCATCCTCGTGAAATCTGGATCGCTTATCCCGTCATCGACCGCATATCCAAAGCCCGCGGCTCTTCTCTTATTTCTGCAAACACTTCTAATGGTAATAATGTTTCTATCATTGAACGAATCGCATCGCCAGCCTCGGAAAGAGCTAATAACGCCAATATTAATAGTAATGATATAAACAACAATACCAGCATCGTCAACAACCATAGTAATGTCAACAATGTAAATGTCGACAATAAATCCAGTACTAGCAACAGCGCTAATAGTGTTAATAGTAATAGTAACTGCAATGGTTCTGTAGAGTCCTCGTCATCGTATGCCAGCACAAATTACGACTTATACTCAGCTTCACATATCCGATTACAATGTAAAGACTTTACATACTATTCATTCGACTTTGTCAACGACTCAGTCAGTACAGAAGTGTTCTCGAATCTCAGCTCATTGATCACAGTATCACGTACTGAAAACGACATCAAGTCACTCTATGCCTATGAGTATCGGCCAAACATGTTTGAGCAGAAACTCGAGTTGAAGGGTTGGGATATCTATGATCCCATCAATGAGTATACAAGACAGGGCTTATTACGAGAAGATGACGATTACTGGAGAATGTCACGTGTTAATGAAGACTACAGGTTCTGTCCCTCCTATCCCAAATTGATTGTAGTCCCCAGCACCATCTCTGATAACGTGTTAAAACACGCTGGAAAGTTCCGCTCAAAGCAGCGGATCCCTGCCATTGTATACAGACACCGCGGCGGAGTCAATGGCAATGTAATTGCCAGATGTGCTCAACCACTCGTAGGACTAAATCTCCAGAACAGATCTATCCAAGACGAAAAGTTGATAAGCGAAATCTTCCACTCTCAAGATCGGGAAAGAGCTGACAACTTATCGCAGGATAATGAGTTTCAGAGTCAACCGCAGCGTAATCTTCTTGTAGATTTAAGACCCATTACTAATGCCATGGCCCAGCATGCTTTGGGGGCAGGCACCGAAAGCATCGATAATTATCGCGGAAAGCTTGCGAAGTCAAATTCCGCTCCTGATCACGAGTCAGACTATCAGGATCACCAGCGCAGTTTGCGTCAGGTGAACAAGATCTTCTGCAACATCGACAACATTCATGTCATGAGAGATTCGTTGAACAAGTTGAATACGATTCTTAACGATTTGGATAGATTCCCAGTCTCCTCAAGTGCCCAACAGACTCAGAGCTCGTATCCTTTACTCCAACAGTCATTGACGAAAACCCAGTGGCTCCACAGATTATCTATTATCTTGCAATCTGTAGATAGAATCACCAAGTCTGTTCATTTGAACAACACTAACGTCATTATCCATTGTTCAGATGGCTGGGATCGCACGTCCCAGGTGTCAGCTTTACTGCAGCTATGTCTTGACCCATACTACAGAACAATGAAAGGATTTATGATACTCATAGAAAAAGAATGGGTTAGTTTTGGTTTCAAATTTGCTACGAGAGGCGATCATGGCGGATGTATAGGTGCCATTATCAAGAAGGAACCAAAATTGACTCTGACTCCTTCACTGGAGCCACTGATAGGGTACGTTTCTGAGTCATCTCTGGAAGCTTCTGAGATCATTGACGTGTCTTCTGGTTCCAATGGCGGTTTATCAGGAAAAAATATTGCTTCGTTCTTACTGAGAGCTGCCAACCACATCAAAACAACAGCCCAAAACTCCATTTCTCCTCTAAATTCAGATGCCGAAAACGGCGAAAATGGCAAGTATGGTGGAACCAGCTCCGTATATACTGGAAGCAGCGAGAAATCGCCAATTTTCCACCAGTTCCTTGATTGTGTTTATCAGATATATCGTCAACACCCCTCCAAGTTTGAGTTTAATAGTCGATTCTTGAAGAGACTCTTCTACCACTACTACTCTTGTCAATACGGCTCTTTTTTGTGTGATTCTGAACGTGAACTCGTAGATGTTCACAAGGTGCACGAGTCTACAGTTTCTGTTTGGGACTATTTCAATTCCAGACCGGCTGAATTCACCAACAGACTATACGACGGAGACGTAGAGACGGATGAAGGTGCCATTTTCTTCAACTTTGCCGATGTTAAATGGTGGTTCGAATTGTACGGTAGATCCGACGAAGAAATGAATGGATTGTCCAACTCTTTAGACAGGAAGTTTGCACAAATGAAACTCAACCAGACCGGCGGAAACAGTACTGTTTCCGCCGGCGGCGACAGTAACACTTCCATTGAATAGCTAGATATATAGCATACAGACAGCCCTAATGACTTACGTACTAATAGATCATAATGATTAATATAAGATAGAAATGAAAAAATTAGTATACATAAAGATAGAGCTAAGATAGAAATGAATATTTAATCTCCCAAACATTTTAATGAAGATGAGAAGAATGTTCAATTTCAGTAGATATTAGTATAAATTATCGCAGTTGAATAGATCAGATTATTTTGCGATCCAAATCGGAAAAATTGATAAGAAAGGGTGGGAAAAACTTCCTGACGGGATGTATACGTAGAGACCGGGGTCTTCCTTCTACACTTATATAGGGAAATGGATTTGGGCCTCATGCTAATTACTGAAGATCTACTTAAATCTGTTTAAACTAGAATCAATTCATTAACTCTTTTATCTCTTACTCTATAATTTTGTACCAGCCTCGGAAACCGTTTATTCCAGGATCCTGTACCTTGTTTTCCATCGCTTCCCCGGATTCGGTAAAGTACAATAACGATTGTTGGTGATTTACTTTTACTTGTAAACTGAACTCCTTGTAAAGTCCCGAACAGCCGGTGGAGCAGAGAAGTTTCATTTCTGTTTCGCATTTGAGGACGTTTACAAAGCAGAGCTATCCAGGAGAATTTTGATGAGATATCGTAATTGCCTTGCTAATTCAAGATCTCGATCCAGATGGTTCTATTCTACTCTATCAGTGAGTTCTGGGCCCTGTGGAGTTGATGGAAGATTACCTTCAGGCAGAAAACATAATATGGATAATAATGAAGATACAGCTGTTGCAATTACGGATCCGTACATTCTCTACCAGAACTATGTAGCTCAGGGAATCTTGCAGAAAGACGAATTTCAGCTCAGGGCTATGAAAGATTTCCAAAAGCTCTACCATCGGGTCCTTGAGTATACACCCCCAGAAGAGCTTCTGATAAAGATCAGCTTGTTGCTTCGAAAACTCGAGGTGAAACAGGCTGAAGAGAGACGTACGAAATCTCCATTGAGTGCCTTACAGAAACTTTTCAAGAAAGATCCAGAACAGGAAAAGAAACAGATAGTACGCTTCATCACTGATGAAGATGAGCTCTACAACTTTGCCTCGCCTCAGGGACTTATCATAAATGGAGAGGTAGGGTGCGGCAAGTCGATGCTCATGGACATATTTGCTTCTTCGTTGCCTCATAAGTCTAAAATGAGATGGCACTACAACAATTTCATTCTCTGGGTGTTTGCTGAGATGCATCAAATTCAGAAAGAGAGACTGTTGACATCTACTTTGAGAAATGGAGAGAAAATCAAACTCAAATACACCATGGAAAACGAGTTCGTGTTGTTTGAAATAGCACAGAAGATGATCGAAAAAAACACCGTTCTTATGCTAGACGAATTCATGCTTCCCGACATCGCTGCTGCTAACATCATCAAAATCCTATTTACCTACTACTTCAAATTAGGTGGAGTCTTAGCTGCCACATCCAACAAGCTACCCGAAGAGCTTTATTCCAACGAATTCCACAAGCAGAAGTTTCATTCTTTTGTAAGCATTTTGAACGCAAGATGCATATCTGTAGATATGAGATCTACGACAGATTATAGACTCAGTTTTGCAGCACAATCATCCAGCGATCCTTATTTGATCGTCAAACTGGATGCTACTGATCATGATACCAAGTGGCTCAGACTCTTAAAAACAAAAGCAATTGGAATTTCAGAAGAGTCTCCTGAATTAAACGACGATACAACACTAGAGTCTTTAGGAAAACCTTCTTCACTCACTGTGTACAATAGAACAACACATATTCCTCTTACTTTCAACAACGATACTGTGTGTTACTTTGATTATTCTTATATCTGTCAGGGATTGTATTCTTCATCTGATTACATCACATTAGCTTCAAGATACAAGACTGTGATCTTGGACAACGTTCCGATTATGACTACCAAAATGAAAAATGAGGCAAGAAGATTTATTACTTTCTTGGATGCCATCTATGAAGCCAAGTGTCAGTTTTTCATGAGAAGCGAAGTAGAAGTAGATTATCTATTTTTTCCAGATGCTCTGGATAACCTCAAGCCTGAAATTCGGGAAAAGTTAGAGAACATTATTGATTCAATAGACAGTAATAGGTTAGAAGTGCAAGAGGAAGAGATGTTTGCAAAGACTGCCATTGCTGCTTCTAGTCCTTATCGTCCCAACGTTGCTTCATATGACCAGGAGAGCATGGTGAAGTTCAATGAGTTTGCCAAAAATTTGAAAAACGCAATCATGAGTGACCCTTCGGAAAAGATTGATGACGAGATAGATTTTAAGAACTTGAGAGCTTTCACAGGAGACGACGAGAAGTTTGCGTTCAAAAGAGCCGTTCTGAGAATAACAGAAATGGTTGGTTCTGAAGGCTGGAGAAATGCCAACCGCTGGGTTCCAGTAGATTCTAGTATGAGACCATGGGAACCATCAGGCAAGAGGTCTCAGATGGCACATATTTCTAGTAAACCAGTGGTTCAAGATGTGATAAATAATGCCAACGCTAAAGTGGATGCATTGATAGCAGAAAACAAGAACATTAGAGAAATGGCACGTAGATATCTCAAAGACAAATTGCCCAAAGATGTTTCGGCAGTACACGGTATTCCATTCCATCAATTTAACAGTCGGGTAGCCCCAGTGTTCAACATTGAGCATTTCTGGGGAATGAGTCCTTGGACAAGGGAACATGGAAAAAAGCTAAAGGATGTTATTAGTCGAGCCTGGATAAGGACAGGATCGAGGACTACAGAATAATAGCCATTATATACATCAGAGTAATTAATAATACGGATAGAATTAGAGAGAAATCGATAGAAAAAATGCAATAATGTTATATTTGCACCCAAATTAATTCGCAGCCTTAAATTTTGCAGAAGAGCAGCTGACTAGAACTAGTAGATAAATGTAATCATATTTCGGGGTTAGGAACCATGTCAATTTGTCCGAGATAATCTGATCTACGTTCAAGTATACTAGGGAAACCCCTTTGCCCTTTTTTCATTGGCTCTAGTCTGGTTTGTATAGCCGGGGAATAAGCATATACAGTAAATCCGAAGTCAACTTAATTGTTTCACACTCAAACAAAATTAATTCACCGAGGTCAACCCCCGCAATTTAGTGCACATATTTTTCAGATTTCACTTTTGAATCATTTTGAGCGGAAGGACTCTTCTTGATTCATCCAGTCTTATCATTATCTGCATAGTTACCTTTTGATAACTGTATTCCGATACTTGGCTTGGTTTTTGTCCTTACAATAAAGACGTTGGTGGAATCACATATTTTGAATTTTGAAAGTTGACATTTTCGGGATTCATATATACTTCAGACTTATAAAGTTGGTAGATATCGTGAGACGTCGATTTATTCATTCGATTCCTTCTACTTCTCTTCTCAGAATGGTATTGACAGCTGAAAGGTTGGTCAAGCTAGCTTACAATTATCCAAATCTCCACAACTCATGGTTTTTAGTGGCCTGTGCTGCTCTTACAGTGATCAACGAGCCCCAGGAGATTCCCAAAGTGTTCCACTTTGCTTTGAGACAACAGTTATTGGAGTATTCACAGGAAAAATATTTGCTAACAGACACATATTTGTTGAAATTAGCCCAGGATTCGATTTCTTCTTCTGAGAAATTTAAAGATTTCGATGCGGTAGGTGTCAAATTGCCAGACTTGGTGATCCCCTTTACATACTACAACAAGTTGCCTGTCAAGTTTAAATTTTCCAGGTCTGAGGATATTCACCATTCGCAATCAGTAATTGCTGCTAAGTTCAGAGAAGTGATTCTCAAGTCGGCCGCCCTTTCCGGGTTACCTAAGGCTATCAATGCTCTTATGATCTTGAAGAGTGTAACGCCTACCAACATCAGACCCTCAGAAGTGCCTGCCAGGAAGCCCATTGTACTTCCGGGTCACCTTCCTTCGTCAGAAATTGTAGGTGAAGATGTTAGTGGAACGCACTTCAATGGAAGAAAAGAGCCAGGCTGGCCGGCTACGGAAACTATCGATGGAGCTATTTCTCCATATTCTGTTGATACACGTGAAATACAGAAAAACTTGACAAGAGGCTCGGAGTTCTGGAACTCCATCTATACCAACAAGATTAACACCCGGATCAGAAGACAGATGTACAACGCCTATCCGGACTTGTGGTACTTTGCGTACCAGAATGTCTACTCTCCCCTCTTGAGTTTCACCGATATCTTATCGGCCAAGGAAACTTCTATGTGTGTAGTCACCTGTTTGATTCCTCAGGATGTGAATCCGCAATTGAAGGGTCATTTGAGGGGTGCCCGCAATGTTGGAGCGACTGAAGAAGAGTTGGAAGAACTCAGACAATTAGTGTTTGACCTTTGTGACTGGAGCGGTGGCGTCCACTGGAAGGGAGGCAAGGAAAGCGTAGCTAAATTATAGCAATGAACAATATTCCATGACGTTAAATGGGGCGAAGCATTTGATGTAGAGACATTTTTTGATATCTAACTTGAATATGGTATTGAACTAGCAATATATCAAGAAATCATTGTAGACTAAGATTATTATTATTATCTGTATGTTGGTACTAAATTCATACTTAGTATCAATACCTATTTGCTTACTTACAGTCTTTGTATCCGCTTCTATAAGGAAGTGCGTCTGAATACGTCGTCAATTTCACGGTCCATTACATTCAACGTGATATACATCCCTACATTCTACTGTTTGTCCAATATTTTAATGTATTCTATATGAAAGGTATACACCGAAAGTTGCGTGATGAAGTGAAGATTGCAGAACTACCGGCTTTGCTAATTGAAAGTGTAAGTTTTGTAAATCAATCTGAACATTGAATAAATATATTCCTGATTCAATGAGTTGTGAGATTAGACAATTTGAGAATAATCATTCTGTTTTGAATATTAACTACTACAATTGGATTCTGTCCTTTCTTCTAATCAAAAGAATTTGCAATCCACAGAACAAGAAGAACAACAAATAGACAAACACGGCCCCGAAAACGGTCTTGGCTACAGCCTCTCCATCTTCAGGATCGTTAATGGATCCCATCATGGACTCATGGCCAATTTTAAACAAGTAACCAATCACAGACAAGATTACAATGGCAAAAGACGACAAAATCGTGCAGCAGTATGCATTTCCGGTAGAAACGACTGGCTTCATGGTGAATAGCAGCAAAGGATACCGTTTGAAAGATAACTTCTATTCAGTCTACACTCGTTGGTTATCTCTGTCAATTGTCGATATATGAGTACAATTTATGTGCAGGTCTATATGGATATAATGTCGTTGTTGCGACTTTCTGTGACACAACCCCAGCTTACGCCAAATCTCTACTCCAAGAAACAAAAAAGACCCTACTTACAGTATTTTTGGAGGAACCAGTTCCTTTGTCACCAGGCGTATGTACCTGCTGTTAGTCCTAAGGGCATTCAGCTAATCCCTGCATCACGTGTACCCGCGGTTGTGGTAGTAAAATATTTGCGTCGTTATGGAATTTTGCAATTAATATCTGCACCCTAATTTCAGGTATATATTATTATCAAAGTCCATCGGCAATCTTTACCAAGATGAAACTGCAGGGGCTTGTGGTTTCTCCGCCTCTCTAGCAATGAAGCCCGAATGAAGGTTCCGAATCTATGGTTCCGACTTCAAACTGAGCCCGGATCTCCGGGTCATTTTATGTCTTTCAATTGTTCTTCGTACTTCGTTAGTGCGTAAACATCTATTATCTAACGGGTGCACATTTGATAAGATGGGTTTTCAAAATGGAACTTCATTCTTCTGAAGAAGTTCAGATGTATCTCTCCTTGGAGTCGGTCGTGTAGTCCTCCCTCGAGATCGTAAGCAAATGTTCTTCAAGTGAAACTTTATTGAATTTTGTCTAAGTGTTGAGTGGCTCAGATCTGCAAATATTGTATTCATGATCGTTTATTTTTTTGAGATTTCCAAGGAGTTTTTGGATTCCTATTATTTGCATTGGTATTGGTATTTATATTCATATGTCAAATCTCCTCTGTGTTTTTGATTTATAAAACTACGTTTCTTTTGTGGTGATGTTTTGTTTCCACCTGTTAACTTCAAGGACTCATAACTCTATGCTAATCTTTTGTATTGTGTTTTGCAATTTATCTTACATCTTCTCTCTTGTAGAATGCCTGTTTCATCTATATAGAATATTAAACCCTATCCTTATCCTATACCAGAAACTGAACTCTTTTCCTGGGCGTTCTCCGTCCAAGTGGCAACGAGTTGTCGGTATTGCTGTTGCTCGAGCTGTCGTCCTCCTCCTGCTGCAGCAGATTGTCATTGAGCTGACGCTCTGTTTCGTCGTCGTCCAGTCCGAATGGGGTCAGATTCAACGGACTATTTGCAGTCGTGGCTGCAGTTACATCCACCACCGGAAGGAAACTGCCAGCATCAAACTTCCCAGCAATCTTTCTCTTTTTGATCAATTGGATGGCTCGATATAATTCTCGCAAGAGATGAAGTCTATCGGCCACAATCGTAACGTCCGAATACCATTCCTGCTCTAGCTGCTGGTTGTGAACCACTGAAACCTGTCCTGAATGTGAGAACTTGCCGGTTAGAAATTTTTCGTTGTATTTCCCCATCAGATCGAGGGCTTCTGGAACCAACTTGTTGTAGGAGTATGTAAGTTTAAGAGAGCTGTGTCCTGAATTTCCTGGACTGCCGATGTTAGATCCGCCGTAAGCCAGGCCATGATAATTCGAGCCAGATGACGAGTTTCTCGAATGCCCTGCAGATCCCACCGAAGACCCTGAACCCGGGCCTGAACCTGGGCCCGAACCTGGGCTATTTTTCGTGTTGGGATTCGCAGCTTCAGGAGTTGGTGTGCGGTTTCTATGTCTGTATGACGAGCTTCTCAAAGGCAGCAGCAGAATGTACAGCGAGTCGGCCGATCGGTTGATATTACTGTTATTATTGTACTGGAGTCTTACAATACGGGAGGGAGTGGGCGACCCATACTCCAAATCCTGGCATGATTTATATGGCGATCGCAGATTTATAACATCAAGGTACTTGTATTTATCGTAGCTGAAAGATATGACGAAGGACATTGGGAATTTCAATTAATTATTCAAGTCGCCAGTGTATCAAAGTATGCAAATTCCCAGCTTTTCAGAAATGTATAGCTATGTCTAGCAATGTTCAGGAAAAGTGTTGGTTTTCTGGAATTGAGCTTTATGTGAAAATAACTTGCGTAAGTAGTGAGCAATATATACAAACTCTTCCAGTAGTAGTGAATAACCAATAGTGTATGGCAGTTGTATAAAACTACAGTAGTGAAGAGCAGTCGTAAATATCGACAATGTACAATTGTAGGTGTATGTGTAATTTGCATTGGCTGGACCAATTGGGTGCAAAGAGAAAACTTCCCACAAGAAAAAGTTGAACTTTGTGACGAACTTTTATGAGATTAAACAACGACACTACTTTAACCAGACGATTGTGCTCAGGTTAATTGCGTACAGGAACGACAAAATAAACCGAGTCAACCTTCAGAATGGTTTGAGAACAACTTTGGTTCACGTTGGAGTACAGAGTAGAACCTGGTGATAAGAACGTGGAGAAGCTGGTCTGGCCTATTCTGTTCTTTATTGGCTAACACGTATCATCGACAACAGAAATAACTTGGTCACAAGAATTGTGCCAAACCGATCGTATCATATCGATAGTAACAATCAGATCCTACTATCAATAAGTTGTTACTTACTCTACAACCAATAGCGAAAATCACGTTAAAAAAATCATCGTGACATCCAGAAGAATTATTTTATCTACAATCAGAATGACTACTTCTTCTATAGAACAGAAGGACGAAAACGAGCCTCTTTTGGCTACAGCTGACCAGGTGCTGGCTCTTATAGAATCGTTCATAGAGCTTGGGGTTCTAGTCCACGACAATCAAGGAACCCAGCAATCGCATACGGCTCTTACCCATAAGACCAACCAGGTAATCAGTCAACTCTCTGGCTTGACGTCGAGCCCCTTTACTCACCAGTATCCCATTCCTGTGGATGTGATATCATACATAGAAGATGGAAGAAACCCCGATATCTACACACGTGAATTTATTGAAGTCACTGCCAAGAGTAACGCAAGACTCATGGGCAAGATGAAAGCATTTGCACGTTTGAGAGATGTTCTTGGAGAGAAGTTGGGAAAAGAGTTTCCTCGGTTGGTAGAGTCTATCGACGGCATCAAGAAGAGAACTACTCCTGAAGAGTAGTGCAAATAATATAGATGGGAGTAATAGTCAAATATTGCAGAGATACGGCATTCAATAGCAGAGGACACTCACTAATGGTCCCAAGATGAACAGCGACGGGCAGAGTATTTGATATCCAGAGGATGATAATTTGGTAATGGAATTGGAAGGTAGTAATAGCCGACTGTTGTGGAATTCTTGGAATTAAAATTTGGTAGATCAGAATATGAAGATCGTCTAAAGCTAGAGGTACAATAGCTTTGACTTCCAATGGCATCTTTTATTCTCAGTTCAAAGTGCAGATGTAGATACTTGAACAGGGCTACCTAAAAAGAGTTACAACAAAAGGAAAGTGCCGTACCAAAGGCGGACATTGTCCAAGACAAGAAATACTCTGGTTCATATTAAGATTCAAGATCAAGAAAAGAGTAACACGCGATCATGGTAATGTCTTCAGGACCAATATTCCCTATTTTTCTATTCGTGTTTCTGGTGCAATGGTAACAGCTTCACGGTTAACTAATCCTAATAAAAGCTTTATGGTAATTATAAAAAATCTGTATATAATCCGTAATATACTGTACGTCATGCACCAGTTCTGTATGCCTGCTAAGATTGCAAGCCATTTTGAGATATTGATTTGACGAGAGTCGATTTAGTCTTGTCTAAGGATATGTGAATAACCACCATGTTGTATCTTGAACAAGATTATGGAACAGTGTAACCTTCTGGCTAGTGGAGATTTCCAGAAGCGGAAAGGTGTGTCCAGATTGGGGAGAAAAGTGGATCGATTCAACAGTGTCACATATTTTGTGTTTACTAGTATATGCAGCGACACAAAGCGCGAGCAATTAAAGTTGGCCAGTTCAAGACTTCCGAGGGTGGATATCTTGTACATGTTCCGGATGAGAGATGGATGATGAGCGTTAGCCAGTGCTAAGTGCTACTGCTATTGTACTAGTTGCATTCGCTTACTCTTGCTGACATCGCTGCAAGTTTGCTGAAGAAATTACTGGCAGGTCGCAGGAATATTCCTGGAAGAAAATTGCAATATGAGCTCACAAGATTATCATACCAAATCATAATGAGATGCCCGATTCTTTTTCTTAGTAACAAGGGGCTACTATCAGCTGTAGGACTGGGACAATTCTGCAGCTGTCGGGTTTACTGTTCCGTCGAAATTTACAGTATATTTCAAAAAATTAAACCTTTCCTAAAAGGAATTTAGCATTTACTAGAATTTGCTTGAGCTAAAGGGGGATTTTGATTTCGCCTTTTTACCTGGATGTCTCCACTTTCAAAACTTGTGAGCTTACTAACAAAGTAATGCGTCCTCTTCAAGATTAATGAGCCAGTCTAAGAATTGTAGCTCCCTTAAGATAATGAATTAATCACATTGAAATCGGCTGCTCCAATAGCAAAGAAGATTTACAACTTTGAATTTTACGAACCTACTTGAAAACCGATAATCCAGGAGGCGCATTGGATATCTTTTAGAATTTATGAATAATACTACTAGTATAGAGTTTGGCCAGGTTTTCAAAGCTCACAGTACTCAAGGATCCAAATTTTAATACCTGACTCAAGTAATTTTAAGAGGGATCACATTTTTCAATGGGGATCATAATTTTACGTTATAGCACATGGTTTCTGAACTTGTCGCTTATTTTTGATAGCAGGCACAACACAACCAGTGAAGGAGGTTTAAATAGGAGGCATATCATATTATTCCCGACGGGACATCCATAGTAGATAGATCATAATAAGAGTTACTATGTGGTTCAAGCAAATTCTACTATAGGCCAAAACCTTTTTACGGTAGGTTTCCCTTTTTGAAATCTACTGTAGGAGGGCAGTTTCACGAGAACTAAGTTGTGCATCTAAACTAAAATTGGGAGAATGAATTAAAACCGGGGTGGCATCGGAGTAATTAATTGACCTCAGTCCCCCAACCTGAGATTTTAGATTTGCCGCCCTTCTGTACTGGCTAAACTTGCAGCAGACAATAAAACTGGTAGATCTAACAATAGCAGCCATTATTAATGCAAGCCATTATACATGCTGATAACAATGGAATCCAGCACAAAGAGAACTGCCTTTAATTACTAAAGCTGGGAAATGTGCCAAAAAGATATTATTCGACTCAACTGTGTGCCGGACATTAATTATTAATGCTGGCTAGAAAATACCTAAAAACAACTGCTGCAAAAAAGCGTCAGTTAGGTAAAAATTATTGTCCATATGCAGCAGGCGCATATGCACCAACGAATGAATCCAATATACGATTCCTACAAAGGAATTTCATGTAACTGTTTTCTTCGAGGGTTTTGATTGGCATTGTTGATCGTTTTCTATGTAGCCATAGCTATCTAGATGCAGTGCATCTTGGCCCATCTCAGCCTACTTCTGGTTCATACTTGGACTTGCATTTCCTCTTTTGAATGGCTGGTAATCCCACCTTGCAAATTAGAGTTTGTGCATATCATAGTAACCAAACTTCTGTAATTATATATAATTTCATTCATTTCTGCCCTACGGTTGAAATTGTGAAACTTATCTGGATCTGACTTCTTTTCACTTCATCAAACATTATCTCGCTGCTAAGTGCTTGCTTCTACACTCCTTCAACCACACAATAGTCAAATCTCTAGGATGACCAAGTTATATTCTGTTGTTCTTCTTTCCTTGCTTGGTCTCTCTGGTGTTAAAGCTGCTGACACTACCACCACTGTGGAAGTTACTCCTACCATCACCGCCACAACTACCGTGTCAGTGGTAGAGCAGATCTACGAAACCGAGTACATTTACACTAACGGCGACGGTGTGCTCACTACTGACACTGTCATTGGAAGTACCGGATACTTAACTCTCTCCGGCTCTGCTTCCACTGATTCTCCAGCTACGGGTGCTACTGTCTCGGGATCTCCTCCAGTAACCGCCGATACTGCTTCTGCCACCACTACCGCCTCGGTATCTCCTACTTCCAATCTTTTCGGCGATTACACAGCTCCTCCAGGAGACTACTCTACAGCCACTGAAACTAAGACGACTGTTCTTGACAGTGGGGTAACTGCCGTCTACGAGCTCGTTGTGTTGTACACCACCGTTTGTCCATGTTAGGCACTTTATGTTGTAATGTTGGGTAGATTTTTGGTTCTGTTCCATAGTTTGATTTGTCCTATGTATTTCTTTACTTCCCCTCTTATACCATAAGTAAATGAGTATACCCTTTCTTTCAAAATTTCCTAATAATATCATTGCTTAGCAGATCTGCGAATGCCGTAATGAGACATTCTTCGCTGCCTCAGAACCCAGTTTTTCTATGGCTTCCAGCACTTAAAGAATTATATGCGACTATTGCTCCATCCTTAGATTATCACCTAAAACCTTGTCCTCAGCCAAATCAAGATCAAGCCTTCTCAAAACGGTTCTGTTACTCATTTCGAGTTTGAATTTTCAATTTTAATTAATGTACTCAATTTATCAACTGTTTTCGTTACTTTTTTGCATTTTATTTCTCTAAATAATAGTGTTTTTCTTTAAGTCTCTTTTCTTTCTATTATCTTTTTGTAGACGTATAATATAATTGATTGTGCAGCAACAAATCATAATTTTCGACAATTAATAGCATATTCATGAAAAGTGAGTTTTTCTAATCATCAATTACGCAGTAAGACTACTCTTTTATTCCAGACAATAAATGAATTTTTTCTTTCTAGTTCGCTATCATATCTAATGTGAACTCAAACTTTATTGGACGGTTAAGTCTAAATTGGTATTCTGCCAATGGACCAGGACCACAAGCCTCGGTTCCGACTCCATGTTGCTTGTAGTGTAGCCTAATAAACCGTCTGTCATGAAGTATGTCAGATGGATGCAGCGCTTCGTTTACATACCAGCTATCCAAAGGCTCCAGATGACCTAATTAACAACGCATTAGAATCATTTGGGCTGCAGCACTCTTAGTTCCATGTTCTACATCTTCTTCTTCTTCTTTGATTCAAGAAGAACCCGATCGGTATCCCATGGTTTGCATTCTCTTGTGGTAATCGTAGCTGCAGTTCAATTTGTCAAACGGAAGTCTATGAATATCGAACCATTGTGCTTCCCTTTCGTCACTATGACTTTCTCCAGGACCAACCCAAACCATCTCACATTGGATGCAAAGTTGTCTGAAATTATGAACTCATAGTCTAGACGAGGAAGTGTCTTGAGAATGAACTCTTTCTTGTGCCCGACTGGTCTTAAATAAGTAGCTAATTTGATCTTTTTGTCAAGCACTTCGTAGACATGTTTGACTTTAAATCCCCAGGCTAATATAGGTGGAGCCAAAAAGGAATCTATTTCAATGGTTACCTGAGATTGACTTGTCTGCTAACTCTAACATCACGGACATGCTTTGGCATCTTATCCAAACGAAATGATTTTCAATATGGTGCGTTTTTGGATGCGTCGTTAGTAATACCAGGTCTCCAGAGTGTCAGACTTCCATGGTCCCTTCCATCACTCAAGAGAAGTTCCTTGGTTGTTCCCCGATAATCAATTGTCCCTTTAACCAAATTAAATATGAACTTAAATTTTTCAGAAGTGATCTGCAAAATGTTTCCTTCTTGTTTGCATTTTAATGTTACACCAGATTCGTTGGGGGTTTCTGCATTTCCTTTTTGTTCCAGCGTCAAATATAGTTTTTTTTCTAATCTATATTATCCCGATCTGAAAGTTAAGCAAGGTTATGCAGTTGTTGAAAATAGTATAAATTGCCGCTTTCTGTGACGAGGAGATAATATGACCCTCAGAAAAAGTACGAGTTTTTTCCTTTGTTTGATATCGACATGAAGGAGAAGAATGTACCCTGGTTCAATCTTAGATATCAAAACTGGAAGTCATATTTTTCTTGCTTGGCTGGGCTGCACATTCGAGATATCTAATTTCCAATACATGTCTTTCTAAGCCATAGATTTCAAAATATGTGTACTCAGCCCTATAGTTGTTCAAGTCAACGAAACCAAAGGTATTCTTAACGTACTCTTCATTTTCTCCAAAAGAAATAACTACAGGCTCGATCACCTTCTTATATTCCACCAATCCAGGGGTAGGATCATGGACAGAATTAAAAAGTCCGTCCATGATAGATACTCCATAGTGGGGATACTCCCAAAATCACCGCCATATTTATAAACTACATTTCCATTAGAATCGATATCTTCCAAACCGCAGTTGGCCCATTCCCGAAAACTCCGCCCTGAAGATTTGCATACTCAAAGAATAACTCCTGGTATTACCTTAAGAGTCCCGGTCCGTTTCCCATTGCATGTGCGTATTCACATAGAATCAATGCTTTCTGCTTGGTATATTCAAGGTCTTGGTCTGTAGTGATGTACATTTTACTAAACATGTTGGCAACATCCGCATTTAAATCTCCTTCGTAATGAATTGGTCTGTACTGGATGTCCTTTTTCGGTATTTCTTTCGCCATTTCAGCATGATCCTGTCCGAAAAATGCTTCGTTTCCTTGAGACCATATAATGATGCAAGGTTGGTTGCATTCTATATGCACCAATTGAGTTGCATGGTTCACATAAGCGTTCTCCCATATTAGGCATTTGATGTGAATTCTGAAGCTATTTTGAATAGTTGACGAGAGGCTTTGTCATATAGAATTTTAGTTTCCTTTTTCTGTGGAAAATGTACGGCTACGACGAAGTCATAAAATTCCAAGTCAGCTTCATCTGAACCCCAAAACATAAAAGGCATGATTTGGGCAATGGGTAGTTCTATTGCGTTAATATTGTTAGTCTACATTAGTTTCAAATCTCCTTCTACGAATTCCAAAGGAAATGAGCTACCAAAGTTCAGATGATGTTTATGTCTGTTAACTCCTCTTATCAAAATTGGAACACCTTTGACACAGATCAACCGTTTCTTCATTTCTACTGTTCTGAACCCAACCTGTTGCTCTACCCAAGAAGTATTACTCTCTAGTTCGTCAATGATCTCAATTCGAAGACGGTATAGATAAGGCGACTCTGCTGTCCATTTCAGGGGCTCCAGGACATTATTCAGAAGATGGAAACACCCTTTCAAACTTCTGTTCAAATATGTGCTTCTCTGTGGAGTCAAACAAAGAAACGTTTACATTTGAAATAGTGCTCAATTCAGCATTCTTGTACTCTTTGTCAAAGTCAGTAGCAACTTGAAAATTCTTGTTATAACCCTTCTTATTGAACCCTAGCAATTAGACGTCTCTGAAAATTCCACATAAACACCATTGGTCCTAATCCTCAATGTAAGATGGGCAGACTATTGACAAACTCTAACTAACAAGTCCTTCTTTTCTGCTCGGTGAACGTAGTCAGAGATATCTAATTCGGCAGCATTTCTACTTCCTTCGTTGTATCCAATGAGCTGTCATTAAGAAACAAGTGTTATGAAATTCCTTCGAGTCTGAGACAGCATTAAAAATCTTTTTTCGACCAATCTTCTGGAACCTCAAATGAATGGCGATAAACTCCAGTAGGCTTATTCGAAGATGGATTTAGGGGTGCTACAGGGAAAGGATAGAAAAATTGGTATAATGAAGTTTCCCTTATCCTTGCAATTGTCAATGGCCAAGGATGTGAATCATTTTCAAGTCTTCGTAATTGTCTCCGGGCAATGCAGCTTCCTGAGCAGTTCCGAAATAAACAAAATTCCAGTCTCCATTCAATATCAAAGTTGATTCAGACGGAAGATAGTATGCTCTTGTAGGCAATCTGTTCTTGCGAACCGTCTGTGTATCCGAAAGAGCCTTTTCTAGCTAAATCTTTGTTTATTCGACCACATATTCATTTTTGTGGAGTGGAAGTTCTTTCTTTCTTAAAAAAGAAAGCTATTGTGGTATATGGTTTCCTTCGATTACTACAGCAGTTCTATATAGTAATACATAAGCAGCATGAAATTGGTGATTATTCCACTGCAGAAGATTGGTGTATATGGTACGGTTAACTCGACACGAAAGTCTATTGGCCAAGAAGCAACCTTCTCGATAAGAAATTGTTTATGAAAAGATCGGCAAAAGAACCCGTTGATCCTCCAATGATGGGAACGTTACTGGACGCAAGAAACGGTCAGGACATGCGCAAGTCTTGAAAATCCCAACAATTTGGAATCTCACGTTGGGAGCTAACAGATATATGAAATGGAAATTGCTGACGAAATGTGTTCTTCGAAGCTTTATGTGAATATTGTGTATATGTTTGAATCTTTGTGTGCATAAGCTTTTATCAATTCTTATATATGGAGCTCCAACATTCCTATTTGGGGTAAGTGCAACAGGCATATAAAAATAGGCTGCGAACACACATACACGTTTGCTTCTTCTTGCTTGGGTTTACAAGTTAATACGAGGGGCCTTGGCTATGAAATGTCATTGAATTCAACTGCTCTTCATATTTAATGTTACTGTTTCTAGTTTTTTTATTCTTTGCTATTTGGTAGTTTGCCATGTTTGCGATCGAAGCGAATGTATTTTAGAGCTTTGTTGGACTGATCCGAAAAAGGTGGAGTATGATACCTTTATTGTGAAAAGTTTGGTGGAATATTTGGAGTTAGTCAGAGCAGTGACTTTATATTATTGCAGAACTACACTCGGCTTTCCCAGAAGAGATTCCCTATGAGTAAAACTATAAAAGAGACCCGCCTTGGGGTTTTGAACCGAAAAAGTTTCGTTTTCAATATCCTCTCCGTTAGCAATATGTCTTCCGAAATCGCAAGTAGTTTTGAAGTCAAATATGAGCAGAGTGAAATGAAAGGCAGTCAAGAGAAGCTTTCTTTGAATCAAAAAGATTGCAAAGTTTATTACAAGATAAAGGGGGGCTATAATGAAAAAGGCTTTCCTTTGCTTAGTGGACCTCTGGTTCCACTCCTTTTGACTTGTTCAGTGGTCTACTTTGTTGCAACAAATACAGGCTTTGATGGTTCCTTAATGTCCAGTATCTATACTCAACAAGATTACTTGGACAAGTTCAAACTTGGCATCAACTCTTCTACTTCTACTGGTCTAGTATTTTCTATCTACAATGTTGCACAGATATGTGCTGCATTCTTCTGTCCTCTAATCGACTTGTGGGGAAGAAAGAAGTTGATTCTTATTGGTTGTTGGGGCACTGTTCTTGGGGCCATCATCACCGCCTTTTCCCAGAACAAGGAAACTCTTATTGCTGGAAGATTTGTCCTCTCCTTTTTCACTACACTTGCCAACACGTCAGCCTCCTTGTATGTCACTGAAATTGCCAACACATACAACAGATCAGTTGTTGCTGGTTGCTATAATACTTTGTGGTACGTAGGGTCTGTATTAGCAGCGTTTACGACTTACGGTACTGATGTAAACCTTGGAGGGAATGAGTTGGCTTTCCGCTTACCTCTTGGAATCCAGGCTGTTTTTCCTGGGTTGGTGGGAATTTTTGGTTTCTTTATTCCTGAAAGTCCCAGGTGGCTAGTAGGTGTTGGAAAAGAAAAGGAAGCAGAAGAAATGATCGTAAAATTCCATTGCAATGGAGATTTTTCACATCCATTATTGCAGCATGAAATGGTTCAGATTAATGAATCGTTCAAGAACAATAAGTTAGCTCAGTCTTTAAAGATATTGGATCTCAGCGCCATATTCCAAAATAATAACGCTTATCGCTCCATTCTAGTTATCTTGATGGCGTTCTTTGGTCAGTTCAGTGGTAATAACGTTTGCTCGTATTACTTACCCACTATGCTCAGAAATGTTGGTATGACCACTGTCAGTACCAATGTCTTGATGAATGCCTTCTATTCTTTGATATCTTTGTTTTCTTCTATTGCAGGTTCATTTGCACATCAAAAGGTTGGTAGAAGAAAGATGTTCATGTTCTCCACATTAGCTGCTTCAGCATGCCTTACTGGATTGGCTGTTTCAACTGCAAGGTATCAGGCTACAGGTGCAACCGGTGCTTCAACAATAGCTATTGTTTTCATTTATCTCTTTGGGGTGATATTCTCTTTTGCATTTACCCCTATGCAGCCTATCTATCCTGCTGAAATATCTTCGAACGTTTTGAGGTGTCGGTCGATGATAGTTCTCAATATAACTGCTGGATGTGCTCAGTTCATCAACCAATTTGCCGCTCCCGCGGCCATGGAGAACATAAAATACTGGTTCTACGTCTTTTACGTCTTCTGGGACATAATTGAATATATAATTATCTACTTTTTTTTTGTGGAAACGAAAGGAAAGTCATTGGAAGAAATTGATGCAATCTTCGAAGCTAAAAATCCGAGAAAGGTTTCTGTAGGTGACTACTCCGATGAAGATGGTCCTAAAATCAAAGGGCTATATATGAGATCAATTGGGCAATACTTTTCAAGAAGAAAAGCTTGAATGAATTGAATATTATTACTATTTTCTATATAGTATACTTAATGTATATAATCCAAGGTGCATACGAGTCTATCGAACTATACTTTAACATTTAGTGTGTTTCCGACAATCATGAACCGGCTAGTATACCAGAAGACTGTTCCCAATACAGATAGCAAACCAACGAATAGTACAAAGTTGTTGTAGTTATGGATGCTTCCATTCTCTATCACTGCACTCGCTATTGGTAGTCCAACTAAGTTACCGATACTCAAAATCGTATTCAAAAGGCCATACTTTGAGCCTATTTCATTTACAGGGGTAATCTGAGACAAACAAGCAGGAAGAAGGCTGAGAATGGACCCCAGACAGTAACCACCGATAGCGGCAAAAGCAAATAGAACTTTCAAGCTAGACCCAAATGGCAACCACAAGGCAAATATGCTAATGTTAAAGCTGAAAAGCATCAAAATATTGATATTGAAGCGTCCAACGTAATCCGAAAGATAACCCGGTATCCACCTCCCAAGAATACCGGTAGCATTCCAAACGGAAAGTAGCGATAACGAGTTGGCTTCGGACACACCTTGAGCCATTGCATAAGTTGCAAAATAGGTGAGAAGCAATACCAAGGACAATTCACCAAAAAAGGCTCCGGCAATTAGAAAAGCAAATTTGGAGGTGCTTGCAGCCCAAAAGTTTGCAACCAGAAAATTCTCGATGGTATTATTCCATTTGGATCTGAAGTATTGAACATCGTGTTTCTTGGATTCTCGCTTGAATCTGCCCTTCACCAAGAATATAGATAACACCATGCATCCCAAACATACGAAAGCGAATATTCTCATAGCCCAGATGAATCCATACTGAGCATAAGTGTGTCTAAGCATCAAAGGAAACACCAATCCACCTACAGAGCCCCCGCTCGTTGCAATACCAGTGAAGTTGCCTCTCTTTTTATTGAACCAATGGCTGATTACTCCTACCAAAGGAGTCATACCTACACCATTGCCAACTCCCAAAGCTACGAAACTTAGAATAAAATGATACACTTTGGTACTATTGGCAGATGCCATTAAACCGACGAAGATCAATAACGTTGAAGCAATAAGAAGCTCTAAGGGTCCTCGCGTATCAAAGATGGGTCCAACAATACTTCCCAATGCATATGCCAATGCCAAGTAGATGGAAAAAATCCACGAGATAGAAGTAGCATCAACGAGTGCCAACTGATGCGTTGAAACGTATGCTTGAACAGCACCAATGGAGTTAATGACACCCAAGTTGACTATCAAGCCTAAAAACGAGCCGAAAATCACCAAGTAGGCTCTCCAGCCTCCTTCAGGATAATATTCATCTTCCCTTTCTTCTTCACCGTCTACCGCTTGTCGTTGTATTGCTATACTTTCTTCTGAAATCTCACCTACTCTTGACGATGAACTTCTCACCGTAAAGGAAGCTTGCGAATTGGCATTTCTAATATGAGTAAGCTCTATCGATTCCGTAGATGACATTTCCTTGTCTTCGATTAAGATTTACGTTGTATCCTGTGCTATGTGAATAATCGAAACATCTGTTCAATATAAAAGATACCTGGTTCGCATGAATCATCTTTATAGTTTATGTAGTCCCTTCCACAAGGAGGTATAGCTCCGCACTTAGGTTCAGATAATGCAGGGAGGTATATTTCCGCACATAGATTAAGATAAATAAAGGGGCCAATATTACGAGAATTTCAGTAGGACAATTAAATAAAGCGGGTACCACATGCTCCACAATCCTCAGCACTTGGTCTGTATGAAAAAAACTATATAAGGTATTGATTAAGTGGCTCTCATACTACTAGATTCGGCCAATTAAGTCGTAAGTTATAAAGCCTTCAATGCAACTTTCAGCACAGTTCATAGTCTTTTATTCTCCTTTTCAATTATTAATTCTGCCGTCTTGAATAGTGAAAAATCGAAAAATGTGAAAGTTAAAATCGGTACAAGTTCATGCACAGACTAAGTTTATTATGCTGCCCCAAGAAACCATATTATGTACAAAAATACAAACTTGCAATAATATCTTTTACTTAGTGTTGTATACAAACCACCCAATTAATGTCTTCTATTTTTTAACTTTGTATTCCGTTGCAAATTCGAATAGAGTCAGCTGGGATAATTCATTAACCATATAATGAGAGCTACCCCGGATTGTCTGAGGCATGCGTTTTGCACACGAATTGTGGGGTTGATTGTATCAGAATTTCTATAGGCATGAAATTTCTCTTCTTATTTCTTTCTTTATCTTGCCAATGGCAGTGGTCAGCTTTTATGCAAGAGCATTATTCACTGTTGGATCGCTGATGCGATGTGCTCTGTGAAGTACCTGTGGTCAACATCTGCAGAGAGAAAGTTGGATATAATTAAGCTAACAGGCAATTTGAAAAGATTACTTCTGAAAATATAATGAAAGCGAAAATCATCGGACTGGCTTGTAATTTAGCATTCCACAAACAATTCAAAGTAGATTAACAGATTTGACATACTGTTTGCGAATTCAGGTGCAACACAAAGACGCCAGTGATAGATATTAACACAAGGTAGAGATACATATGGTTATATATCACAATCTAAGCACATCAACGGGATAGATTGACATCATCTTCTGTGAACAAGGAATTCCAGCTCTGAAGGAATTCGTTTCGTTCATGTATCAATACGTTACTATTCCATGCTGGAGGACAAATGTCAATCAAATAAATTGATTGAATTGGGCAATTCTCCTCCTCGAATGGGTCTAATTATGCGAAGATTAATTCCCTTTGAAGGTGATTTTGAAGGTGAACTATCGAATATTCCTGAAGTTTCAGAGGTTTCTGCGTCGTTTATGACAGCTTCAATCATATTTGACCGTGTTCTGCTCTCAGACAAGAACCCGCTTACTGCGAGATATTCTTGATGGAAGTTTATGATGTCCAGGTCCGAAGTCTGTATTGTTTTTAAACTTAGTAATCTGTCAGTGAAGGTATTGGGGGAGTGTAATTTCTTGGGCAGATTGATGGAGAAACCTTCATGATGATTTTCCTTTTCAGCTAGAGTATCTGAACCGGAGACTAGCAGTATTCTGGCATCTTCCTCTGTATCTTTTGAACCATTTGATTTGTGTTTCAACTTGTCCTTTTCCATTTCCCAGACCAACATTTCACGACGGAGCTTTAACTCCTCGTGTCTCTTATTATTTAGTTCCTCAAGCTTGGTTTGAATATCAGCAAGCTTGTTACGGAAGCCCAAGGTCTCTCTTGAGACTAATAGTTGTTGTTCCTTCAATGCATTTTTTAACTTGTTGATTTTCAGATCACGAGACTCGATAATCTTTTCGCTAATCAATAAGTGTTTCCGTAAATTAATATTGATCAACCCAACGTCGTTTAGCTTGTTGCTTATCTTGTGTAACGAGTTTTCCAATGAAAACAACTTAGATTCTTCAGTATGCGAAGTTTTCAAGTTCAGCATTTTCATGCTCAATATCGTGTTTTCCAATTCTTGAAGCTTCTTATCCTTTCTTGCCATTTCTTCATTGAAAAGCAACTTAACCTTAGAAGGAGATGTCACAACAGGAAAGGGTATTCTAGAATGGTATTTGTCCTTCGTAGGCGTATCAGGTGAACTTAAGGACTTATTTAAAAATGAGTTTGGTGGCTGAAGAGCACGGGGAGATTTTTCACCAGTTCTCAACTTTGCTAGTTCAGCCTCTAATTGCTTGATGTACGACATGTTGTTCTCGTTAATCTTCTCCAATTGGGAGACTTTTAGTTTGAGACTGGCACTGGAGAGTTCGGTATTCACATGTGCTACGTTCTTGATGTTTTTGGCTCTGGTTCCAAATCTAAGTGTTGACAAGGTCTCTAGTTCGTTTGTGATAGATGGAGAGCAGTTCACTATTAGCAAAGTTCTTGAGTTACCCCCAAGAGACTCTTGAAGAATTCGAGTCAACTTGGAATCTCTGTATGGAATATGGGTAGACTTCCCGTCTGTCAAAGAATTGATAACATTTCCAAGAGCAGCCAAAGAGCTGTTGATTTTCTTAGCCTCTTCCAAAGTCTGACCATGAGCTCCTGTCTTGTCAACTTTTTCGGAACCAGCCAAGTCTACGAGGAACAATCGCGATTTCTTTATCACTTCGGTCTGCGAGTGTTTCTGCGATAGGTCTATCTGGAAAATCGCGTGTGAACGAGACGATTCAAAATTCAGAAACGTCGATGACGTACTTCTTTTCTTCAATCCTCCATTTAAAATCAGCATCATTTCCTCACTGGTGGTGACAAGAGCTTGTGCAACTCCTGCGACATGAACCCCATTGAGCTTGTCTTCATGAATCGAGAACTTGTGATCAGTGTCGTTATTGGAGAAATCAATCAAGTCTTTAATGTGTTCCATGTAGATTTCAAAGAATGATACAGCCAAGGTGTACTCCATTTCCAGCGACCCGTGCGCTATTCTATCAAAGATGTCTTCCGCTATTCTAGATGCCAAACCCCGCTCGTCACCTTGAGGTTTACCCATCATGGTATACGATTTTCCACTTCCCGTTTGACCGTAGGCGATGATTGTACCGTTGTAGCCATTCATTAGATCATCAACAGTTTCAGGTATGCAATAATCGTATACGTCTCTTTGATTAGAATCCGTATCGAAAACACGGTCAAATGTGAAACTATTGGTTACGTCCTTGGATTTAACCGAAACCGTATGGGCGCTTGGATACACTACATTATTATCGTCATGTGTGGCTCTTTCCTCTGCCGTAGTTGGTCTGAATCTACAAACAACCTTGACATTGTTGGTAGGCAAAATTGATCTATTGGATGCTAAATTTGACGAAGAACGTGAAAAGTAATTGAAGGGTGAGGACTTGTGTCTCGGTTCCTCTTTGTCGAACAGATCGTTACTGGAAAGCGATTCGTCGAAAGACTTGCACGACATGTTGTAAACTGTGTGCGACTGCTATGTGTATCAATGGAAAGGAGAGTGATGTATGAATGTAAACACAATTTTTTTATACGAACGAATGTGGATGTAATGAGCTAACGAATATGCTGATGAGAACAATTGTGATATTAGATGAAAGGATGTGGATGCACAACAGTGATTAGGTGATGGATAACTGTGCTAAGGTGTTCTGTGGGTGGTTCAGATGTCTATGTAACGTGTAACGGAATATGATATATATACAATATAATGTATTTGGCCGATTCTAATTGTATCAGAATACGATACGATACGATACAATACTGTGAATCAGAAAATGAGATCGAAGAAGATCTGAGCGGTCCGAACGCGATACAATTTTAGGGTATACACTTCAGTTCGGATGAGTATGCTCTAGCACCGCTCTCTGCTGCCAGGAAAAGAAGTATCTGGTAAAACTAATATTCACAGCCAAAAGAATAAACCGAAATATGGAAACAATAAAAATAATGGATATCAAAATATGAGACAAAAATATACACAAAGCGAACCCAATAAGGAAAACCAAATCAAATCAAGCTCTCCGCCAACTCCTCTCAAGAATGTAAGCGAAGGTTATTGCAAGTATTGCTCGGCTACGAGGCGTCTCGACGAGCCTCCAGTATTATGTCAATCAAATGGCACATGCTAAAGAAGAATCTCTCCTAGACGATACATAGCCAAACCAAAAATGACAGTCGTACCAGACCCAAAAAGTAAATATTTCAGCGTGTATTCGCGTCTGCTAGGCCACCGAAATACGACTCAAATTTGTAGGCACAGGAACCAGACAATTTTCTCAGGTACTAAGATAAGAGAGAATAAGATACAGACAAAATACCACAGATACAAGTTCGAAAAGAACAGACACCAAATACGGCCTCCTCTCAGTTGAGAATCTCGCTATATACTAAATCCACTTTTGTATACTTTTCTCCTCTGGCAAGTCGTTGTGTCATGTGAATATCTACAACTAGCCCGTACTAATGTCTCCACCTCAACTGGGTGGTTTCGAGGAATTTCATGGCTGTTTTCTACATTAACGGCTAGGCTGTTGAGAGTAGAGTGGTCAACCAAGGATATCTTTTCCGTCTCCAGATAAACTATCGTACTGTCGAGATGGTTTAATTGTACGAACAAGGAATTTTGAAAAACACTTTTGTTGGTTGGTGTGCATCGCAAATGCCAAAGAAAAGAATTCAGTAATCGAGAAGAGGGGGGTCTTTTAAGATTAGATACGACAGTTTGTCAAAAAACAATCAACACTCATCGACCCAACTGTCGAATATATCGCGAATATAAATGACTACGTGCTTATGTCAGCCTCGTACGACTGACAGAACTCTTGATGCGTGTTGAGTACATTTTTTGAATACTATCACGTGTTGGATCTTTGGCGGTGACTCCGAATCTGTTTTGACTCTGAGCAGGACGAGACTACGACTCTGGCCCACTTATCAAGACAATCAGCTGCAAATGTATCAGAAGTACCCCCGGAAGAAGCCATAAGCCCTCCGGAAGTGGAGAGTGAGAATTATGTCATTTGGTGATGACGTAGTTGATGGGGTGGTCTCGACCGGATAAGAAAAAGTGTCCAAGACATCGTTGGCCCACGTCGCCTGCTAACTATGGGTCTGAAAATTTTTCATCACAAGTGAGTGGGAGTCATGGTCGGAAATACACCTTGTATTAGTGAAATACACGTGATTACCCCTAATCCAGATGGACTGCGTAGTCGGATATGGAGAAATTATCTCACTGCCCACCTGCCGGTTCTGAATCCAACGTACTTATTACTCATTTCTTCATTTAATCGTAATCTGCAAGACACAGGAGTCCATTCAACTTCGGTTCCAGATAATTTTCATTGGAATCTGGATGTTTCGAAATTGAACTCTTTCTTCTTCTTCAAAGACAATTGCAACTTCGCTGCACATTTTATTTCAAACTGACTCCATTTCTCATAGTTTGTTATAAATTCTTGTATCGCAATAGTTAAAGAATCTTGAATATCAGAATTTTTCAGTGAAAAGTGATAGTTCAAGAATTTATTTCCAAGAGTTTATTCTGATTTTCTGATAAAAGACTCTAACTATATTGCCATGTCTTCTCCACAGCAAATTGTTGACTCGTTTCAACAGGCGTTGAACCTTTCTGGCTCTCCCAATGGAACCAACGCTGTTTCGACTTCTCCTACCCAACTGTACTTGTCGCAGTACATGCAGTTGAACCAGAAGCCCACAAAGGCATTGAAGCCATTTTCTACTGGAGACATCAAGATCTTGTTATTGGAAAACGTCAACCAGACTGCCATAAATATATTCCACAACCAGGGCTACCAGGTTGAGTTCTACAAGAGCTCCTTGCCTGAAGAAGAGTTGATTGAGAAAATCAAGGATGTGCATGCCATCGGTATCAGATCCAAGACCAAGTTGACCCAGAAGGTTTTGCAGCATGCCCGCAATTTGGTCACTATTGGTTGTTTCTGTATCGGTACCAACCAGGTTGATCTTGAGTTCGCAGCAAAGTCTGGTATTGCTGTGTTCAACTCTCCTTTCTCCAACTCCAGATCCGTAGCTGAATTGGTTATTGCAGAAATCATCACTTTGGCCAGACAATTAGGTGACCGTTCGATTGAATTGCACACCGGTACCTGGAACAAAGTCTCTTCCAAATGTTGGGAAATCAGAGGTAAGACTTTAGGAATCATCGGTTACGGCCATATTGGTTCCCAGTTGTCAGTCTTGGCCGAAGCAATGGGTATGAATGTTATCTACTACGATGTCATGATGATCATGTCGTTGGGTAACTCCAAGCAGGTTGACACCTTGGATGACTTGTTGTCTAGAGCTGACTTTGTCTCGTGTCATGTTCCAGCCACTCCTGAAACAAAGAATTTGTTGAGTGGTCCCCAGTTCGCTGCTATGAAAGATGGCTCTTATGTTATTAACGCTTCCAGAGGTACTGTTGTAGATATTCCAGCTTTGGTACAGGCCATGAAAGCTGGTAAGATTGCCGGTGCTGCCTTGGACGTGTATCCTAACGAACCAGCCAAGAACGGTGAAGACTTGTTTGTCAACTCGTTGAACGAATGGGCTTCCGAATTGTGCTCGTTGAGGAACGTCATCTTGTCTCCTCACATTGGTGGTTCCACGGAAGAGGCCCAGTCGGCTATTGGTGTCGAAGTTGGTTCTGCCTTGACCAAATACATCAACGAAGGTAACTCTACTGGTGCCGTCAACTTCCCCGAAGTCTCGTTAAGAGCTTTGGACTTGGACCAACAAGACACAGTCAGAGTTTTGTACATCCATCAGAACGTCCCTGGTGTTTTGAAGACCGTCAACAACATCTTGTCCAATCACAATATCGAGAAGCAGTTCACCGATTCTCAAGGTGAAATCGCTTACTTGATGGCCGACATCTCCGATGTGGACATTACTGATATCAAATCTTTGTATGAACAATTGGAGCAGACTCCATACAAGATCGCTACCCGTTTGTTGTACTAAGCTATATAACTAGTTCAATTAAAATCAACCTATGCGTTTATACTAATTAATGCTACTATACTTTGGTTGCAGGTATGGCCACATCTGGTCTGGAAATTAAGGTATTCTCTCTTGTTGTAATGCTATATACTACTTTATTGTAGAATAATAGTCTGACTGTATTGTACTCATGATAATGCTCTCGCTAGAAATGCTCATTCTTCCATGTTCATTTTTTGCACCCATTTCAACACACAGAAAGTAGTGATAATATAGATAATAACTACAAAATACAAACAGACAAATTCTAAACAACTGCAGTAGTAATCATATACTCTCCGATAGTATACAAGCCTCGTATGTCGCTACTTCTTCTCAAATTAACCCATTTTTTAATGCATTCTTGTTAAATATGGATCAATCTCCGGGTAACATTTTGTCCTGCACATCCTCAACTCAAAGTCTCGACTTTGGTGGCAACTGAACAACTTCACATATACCACTATTTATTCTGAAGTATCTGATACATAGACTAGCGTTGGGAATTGTATCTTTTTCGCTGATTGAAGTCATCCAGAGCCTTGATACTATTGCCATTCCATCAGAAGAGGTTTGAAAAATTGATTTTTATCCTGAATCTTTTTCACGTTTTTCTATTCTTTTTAAACATACATACCATTTCTTGGAGTATTGCATTCAACTTTTTGCACCAAACTTCCACCACATCACTATAATACATTATTGAAATGGCTTTGGTGTCTGCTGCCCCGTACTTGGCACTTTTAGGTGAGCAGGATGACAGTTTGAAGTCGTATGCCCTACAATCGTTGAACGACGTTGTTGACCAGTTGTGGGCCGAGATCGCCAACAACATCACAGACTTGGAAGAACTCTACGAAAACGAAAGCTTTATCAGCAGATCTTTGGCTGCCCTTATTGTCTCAAAAGTTTACTACAACTTGGGCGACTTTGAAGCTTCCGTCAAGTACTCGTTGTTTGCTGGCGATGAGTTCAACATTGAAGAACAGTCTCAGTATATTGAAACCATTGTTTCGCAATGCATCAATCTCTACAACTCCTTATCGCAGAAGAAATTTTCGGACGACTCCGTAGAAATCGATACTCGTTTGGCTGCCGTCTTCAACAAGATGTTGGAGAAGTGTATCTCTGCCAACGAGTTGAAATTGGCGCTTGGGATCTCGTTGGAAAGTTTCAGATTGGATATTGTGGAAGACATCTTGAAACAGCAGATCAAGAGCAACGAAGAAAATGCATTAAGCTTAATAAACTACGTGTTAGTGTGCTCCAACACTGTGATCAACAATACGACTTTCAGAACAAAAGTATTGAATTCGTTAATTCAGTTGTTGATGACTTTGTCCAATAATCACGATTTTTTCACCGTTGTTAAAATCATAGTCCAGTTGAACGACTCAATGTTGGCTATAGAACTTTTCAAAGAATTGGTAGCCAAGAAGGAAGACTTGATTGCCTACCAGGCTTCGTTTGATTTGGTCAGCACTGCTTCGCAGGAATTGTTAGATAATGTCATCAATGTTTTGAGTAGCGACAAGACCCTTTATCCTACCAACTCCATTCTCAAGAAGATCTTGACAATTTTGTCAGGTGTGCCTTCTTGTGATTTGGATATCACTTTCCTATACAAAAACAACAACACAGACATCACCATTTTGAACAAGACCAAGAACTTGTTGGAAGGCAGGTCATCCATCTTCCATTCTGCTGTAACCTTTGCCAATGCATTTATGCATGCAGGCACGACAGATGACTCGTTCTTCAGAAAGAACTTGGAATGGTTGGGTAGAGCTACCAATTGGTCTAAGTTTTCTGCTACGGCAGCCTTGGGTGTTATTCACAAGGGTAACTTATCTCAAGGACGTAGTATCTTAAAACCATATCTTCCTGGTTCTTCTGGGGCTCCTCATACTAAAGGTGGGTCCTTATTCGCGTTGGGTTTGATCTACGCTGGTCACGGTAGAGAAATCTTTGACTACTTGAAGCTGTACATTGATGAACACGGAAACTCCGCAGGAAATAACGATACCGATGTCATGTTGCATGGCGCTGCTTTGGGGGCCGGTGTGGCTGGTATGGCTTCTGGAAGTGAGAGTCTTTACGAGGCTCTTAAGGTAGTCTTGTATTCGGATTCGGCTATTTCTGGACAAGCAGCTGGTTTGGCTATGGGTTTGGTAATGTTGGGTTCTGGTAACGAAAGTGCCACAAACGATATGCTTACGTATGCTCAAGAGACCCAGCATGAGAACATCATCCGTGGTTTGGCTATCGGTATTGCATTGTTGAACTATGCTCGTGAAGAGAAGGCTGACGGTATAATTGACAAGTTGATGACTCAAGAGTCTTCAATCTTGAGATACGGTGGTGCTTTCACGATTTCATTGGCTTATGCAGGTACAGGCAGCAACTCTGCCATAAAGAAATTGTTACATTATGCTGTTTCTGATCCATCTGATGATGTCAGAAGGGCATCGGTTCTTGGTTTGGGTTTTTTGTTGATCCGCGACTACACCGCGGCTCCGCAAATTGTAGAATTGTTATCCCAATCTCATAATCCTCACGTTCGTTATGGTACTGCTCTTGCTTTGGGTATATCTTGTGCTGGTAGAGCATATGCTCCAGCAATTGAAGTTCTTGAGCCATTGACTAAAGATCCTGTTGATTTCGTAAGACAGGGAGCCTTGATTGCCAGCTCCATGATTTTGATACAACAGAACGAATTTGCCTATCCAAAGGTTAAGGACTTCACCAAACAGCTTGCAGAAACCATTAAGAACAAGCACGAAGATGCCTTGGCTAAGTTTGGTGCTACTTTGGCTCAGGGTATAATAGACGCAGGTGGACGTAATGTAACTATTCATTTGGAGAATGCCCAGACTAATACATTGAATATCAAGGCTATTGTTGGTTTGACAGTGTTTGTTCAATCCTGGTACTGGTTCCCATTGGCACACTTTTTGTCGTTATCTTTTGCACCAACATCAATCATTGGTGTTAGAGGTGACTTGAAGGCACCTCGGTTTGACTTTAACTGTCACGCCAAGCCAGAGTTGTTCCAGTACCCTCCAAAGGTGGAAGAAGCTAAGGAGAAGCAACCTGACAAGATAGCAACTGCTGTATTGTCCACTACTGCCAGAGCCAAAACCAGAGCTAAGAAGAAGTTGGGTAAGAAACACGAAGATGACGAAAAACCTGAAGAAAAGCCCAAGGTTGAGGTATCAAGTGATGGAAAGAAAGATAAGGATGATGTGAAGGACAAGAGTGAAAGGTCTGAAGATTCCAAAGACGGCAACAAGAATGAGTCAGTTCCAGTTCGTTACAGTAAGACAGCATTCAAAGTTTCCAATCTTACTAGAGTATTACCAGCTCAGTCCAATTATGTTTCCTTCATTAAGGATGATAGGTTTGTACCAATAAGGAAATTCAGAGGTACCAGTGGGATTATTGTTGTGGAAGATATGAAACCTGAAGATCCTGTTGAAATAATACGGACAGTTCGCCAATTGAACACAACGGAAGCACCTATTCCTGAACCCTTCACTTTGAGTACTGAAGACTTAAAAGAATTAGAAGAAGAGTAAAGAGTGAATAGAGAAATTGATATTCTAAATAGTTGTTAATTTTTTAGGTTCGTGTCTTTGGTAGTTAGGATTCTTCGTACGCTTCATATATTGCTATCATTAATATAAAGTTTTTTATATCTATCCGAAATTGTAGAGCGTTGTATGGGTCTAAATTTGGATAATGGCACTAAGAGGGCGGTGGTCAGAGAAATTTCTGCCGTTGAATTCATTATTCATAACATGGAATTTGAGGATACGAGCCGGAAGTGTTACCCAGACATAATCTATGGTACTTTCACCTTCTTCTTTGCTGAAACCAGAGAAAGTATACTGATAGCCATCTCTCTTCAAGCAATTAGTAGCTGTATCCAACAAGTTGCCTGAAGCAAGAAGCAGATAGACCTCATGGTCAGGTTCAGCGTTGAAGTCTCCTAGTACACAGCATATGTGGTTCAGATCAGAAGCTAGTTCTTTTATCAACCTGGAAGAGTTGTTCCTAGCTTCTTTACCCTTATGGTCATAGTGGGTATTCATACATTTGATTTCTCTACCCAGCTGTTTGTGTTTTATGATTATGGAGGTTACAATACGCGGTAATGCTGCGTCCCAGCCTTTACTTGGCTTAGTAGGTGTTTCGCTCAACCAGTATGTGGTTCCGGATACCAACTGCCACTCCGAGGATTTGTAGAAAATGGGTGCAAATTCTCCTTTATCGATTCCATCCTCCCTGCCTACACCAAAGTATTCCCAGCCAGAGCCTAATTCCTGGAGTATATCGACCAACTGGTTCTTCTTGACTTCTTGGAGTCCCACTATAGTAGGAAGATGGGCTGAACAGTGGGCTATACAGTCTATGACTCTGGCCCTCCTCTTTGCCCAAGGCACTTCATTCCGTTTGCGGTTCCAGGTATCGCAACGTATATTGTGCGAATACAATTGGATCGTTACAGCCTCTACATATTTGTGTCTGGGGTCAGAATTGGATGGTGGTACTTTATGGGTGAGATGAGCATCGCTAACTGCGTCTTTATGGCTAATTGTGGGGTTGTGGGAGTTGTCGGTATTTGAAGAAATGGAATTTCCATTAGTCTTCAGTCTGGCAACCTTCTTGAAGAGTGCGGAGATTCCCATCTTGCTATGGTATCCCAACAAATCAATAATATTACCACTTTCCAAGATTTCGGATAAAATCAATCAAGTCATAGTGGATGACCTGCATGGTGGTGAAAGCATTCTCGTCTATGGTGATACCGCAAAGGGTACTGGCGCTGCGAATAACCAGACCATAGATAGTCAGATCCAGATCTATTGTGGGACCATATTAGAATTGCTGAGGTTGAATCCCTATAAAATTGGGCAATTGAATGTATGTTACTAGTCAGGAGTATCTGGAAGTTTTTTCAATTCCAGTTTATTTCTATTGGATTATTAGTTGTGATATCTGATAGACGTTGAGGGTCCTCGGGCTATCGTAACTGCTGTAGGAGTTTATTGATTCAGGAAATATAGGATACATTGTCGAATACGCCACTATACTTCCACCACACATACCTATGTATGCAACTAACTTGTATCTTTTGATATTGTTTAATAAGATTATACGTCTTGTTTATTCAAATGTTTTTAATTTGCAAGTATATATAACCTGTTAATACGCTTTTGTATCTACAGATCTATATTTGCCCAACACTAAATTCCTGAAGGATAACACGTATTCAGATCACTTTTACCTGGTAGACGTTCATATACCCACAGAAAATCATATTTTGATAGAAATTCATAGGCTTAAGATCTTCTGCCATTTAATTACAGATTTTCTAGATGTATATTTTTTCCTAAGAACCGAGCAGGCGCGGTAAGAAGTGAAAAATAAAAATTGTAGTAGGCAACTACTCACATACACTTTATTTACTTTTCTTTCAATTCTCATATCTGATATCAAACTCCATTTCCACTTTTCTGTTGTTTGTGGCTGTCTAGTATTGCCTTTGATTCTTAAAAGCATTTTTATCTTCGTACAGCACAATATGACTCTCCATAATAATTTCAGTACAGAAAGACTCATATACCACCGGCAGAACTCCATTCGTGCGACACTTCAAGACTTTGGGATCCAAATAGATTCCCAGGAATTGGTAGCAACTGAGGATGACTCTGTGGACAAGACATATGTTTTTTGCAGCTGGAAATCGCCACCAAGCCCAGCCTACGAATTGGAAGATAACCGTTCACGTATTCCATACAGAAACATCCTCTGGGTACGGCCTGCAATTGATGAAACAAGTCAGATTCAAGAAGACGACTTAGAAATCACGTATGTAAAACCAAAGGGCAAGTTGTCGATCGAGCCAGTCACATTGCGAGTTCTGATCCAGAACTATAGAGCTGTATACAGTAATCTCCAAGAACTAGCTGATTCCATATTAGCCAAATCGTACAAGAACCACATCGTAAAACCGTCAGTTTTGGTCATTATAAATCCACATGGTGGCCAAGGAAAGGCTTTGAAGATCTACAATGCGGAAATAAAGCCAATTTTAAAGGCAGCCAGAGCTAAGATCACCATTCAGGAAACAAGTTACCACGAACATGGAATCGATATTGGACGTGAGCTCGATATCTCCAAGTACGATGTAATAGCATGTTGTTCAGGAGACGGAATCCCCCACGAAATCATCAACGGTTTTTACGAAAGGTCAGATAAGGGCGTTTCTGCTTTCAACAAAATAGCCATCACCCAGCTTCCCTGTGGCTCTGGTAATGCTCTTTCTCTCAGTACCCATGGAAGTAATGATGCTTCCATGGCTACTTTTCATATGTTGAAGGCAAAGAGAACTAAGCTTGACCTCATGGCTGTGACTCAAGGTGTAGGTTCTAATGAGAATGTTAAGTTATCCTTCTTGACTCAATGCTACGGTGTCATTGCGGATGCTGATATAGGCACGGAACATTTGAGGTGGATGGGAGCGGTCAGATTTGATTTTGGGGTGTTCCATGGTATTTTGGCGAGAAGAACGTTTCCCTGTGAATTGTATGTCGATTTTTTGACTAATTCAAAACAGGAACTCTCAGCTCATTTTGACGCTCATTATCAGAATACAAATTCGACATCGGCTCATGTAGAACACCATTCAGAACATCATGATGAATTGCCACTTTTGAAGGAAGAACAATTGCGAGTCAAGGGTCCAAAATTGGACCTTCCACCACCTGAATCATGGACTAAAATCGACCGAAGCATATCGGACAATGTCAACATTCTCTACGTAGGAAAAATGCCATATATTTCTAACGACGTCCAGTTTTTTCCAGCAGCACTTCCCAACGATGGATCAATGGACATGATACTCACAGATACTAAGACCTCTATAATTGAAACAGCATCCATTCTCATGTCATTGGACAAGGGATTGCACGTTCACAATGAAAAAGTACATCATGCTAAGATTTTGTCATACAGATTGATTCCAAAGATACCGCGGAATGAACAGCACTTTATTTCTGTGGATGGGGAAAGTTTTCCATTCGAGCCGCTACAGGTGGAAGTTCTACCAGGAATACTCACAGGTTTGCTACAAGGTGGAAACTATGTGGATACGTGCTTTTCGCGTTAATTCATTCGTATTAGAAGACGTCTTATATATATTAACTAGAAATTAACGTCGTCTCAAAAGGAGTTATTAGATTGGGCTGATACTGTGATTCCTGTAAATATATCCTTGAATCTAGCTTGTTTCCCTTGTATTTCCTTCTCTAGAAGTTCTTCATTGGCTCTGAATTGATCTGCCAAGTCTTGGATCGATCTTATAAAGAATCTGGACATCTTCTCGATGACTGGGATATTTTCCTTCGCTGTCTTCTTGGATTCGATAAACTCGTATAAACGCAAGTAATATGTTCTAGATTCTTCATAGAGAAGTGGTGATAAGCCTTCGTAGCAACCTTTATAGGTTTGCAACGAACATTTCACAAGGTCATTATTAGACTGTTGTAGAATAGAATTTAGTTTGGAAAGCTCTATCTTTTCCGAGACAATCTGGGCCAATGATTCTTTCAAGGAGTTAATTGTAACGGACGCCAAATCCTTTTGCTTCTTCGATGAGTCCATCTTAGCAGTAAGCTTTTCGACTTGATTCATTAAATTCTGGTGACCGTGCTTCCAGTTTCTCAATGACTCGTTGAGCTGTGATTCGGATCTCTCGTGAATAATAAGTAGTTCCTTTAAGTCAATAATCTCCTGTTCTTTGTGTTTCAAAATTCTTGGATACTCCGGTAAATTATTCGTTGCCTTCTGAGTAGCATCTTTGATGTTATGCTCGGTTTCTTCAAGCAATTTGTTCAATGTTCTTATCTGATGCTCCTGTTGAGTTGATAAACTTTGAATTGTTGCGGAATTAATTTTCGCAGCCATTTCGTTCAGGCTCAAAGATTGTTTGAACTGAGGCCGAAGCGACTGTTCTTCGTCAGCATGTTCCTCATTGCTTTCAAATTCAGTCGAGTTATTTCTCTGAACTTGGGCTTTTAGTTCGTCAAATTTAAATTGAAGTTGTTCTTTCTCTGCGATTGCCGAATCGAGTCCAAAGATTACTGAATTGAGTGCGTTTTTAGTATTCTGGAGTTCTTTCTTATCCTCATTTTCTCGTTTCTCTTTCTCTTCCTGAATACCTTTGAACAAGCTCAATTCAACTTTAAGTTTACTTTCATTTTCAACCACTGCTCTCACAGCGTCAACAAGATTTCCATAGGTGGAAACTTCGTATCCGCTCAAACTTATTGTCTTCAAAGCTTCTACCTTTTCGTTCACAATTTCACGGAGCTCGTTCTGGTGCTTGTAGTAACAATTCCACTTCTCGGTATCTTCATCTTTTTCATGAAGAGCTCTTTGTTTAAAGGTTTCAAATTCAACATTGAGTAGATTTTTTTCATTCTTCAATTGTTCAATTTCTTCCACTTGTTGTGTCATTTCAATCTCGCGCAGTTTCTCTAATTCAAGATATTCAATTGTCTTCGACTCCAACTGGGATGATGTGTATCGGATTTTAGATTCAATACTCCTGGCCAATGAAAAGATAATTGTTGAAAGCTCGTAATTATTATCAAATTTCAATCCCAAATCTCCAATCCCTGCTAGGTCAGCGAGGGCTTTTAAGGAGTGGAATACTTCGTCCATTTCAACGGCTTTTTGTATTTCACTGTTCTTAGCAACTGGATGAGTCTCTTCTAATGGTTGCGGAAGTTCAGGTTCACTTTCTGTTAACTCTTTGGAGAAGAAACTTTGAATGTCATTTTCGTAACTTCTGTAATCCCTTATAGTTTCAAATGTAACTTCTGGTTCCAGGCCCTCTTCAAGAGGAGAAGAGTATTCTGACGAGCAATTGAATTCCGCTGCTTCCTCATACTTTCCTGTCCCAATATACTCTGAGTGCAACTTTCGTGTCGGAATTTCAGAGTTGGTATCAGACTTCACATCGTCCGCGTCATTTTCTCTTGGAGAAAACAACTTTTCCTTTGCTGCGATTTCCTCGCTTTCATCTCTTGCAACTTGGAGAAATTCTTTTGAAACTGTCTGTTCGTCTTCGTTTATTTCTTCCTCAAGCAAACTAAAAGTAACAGATTTTGGTCTTGAAAGCACTCCAAAGCTACTCTTCTTCTCCAAACTCAAAGTCATGCTCTTGCTCCTTTCAAGTCTTGATGGAGAGAAGGGATCAAAGCTTTCATTAACATCTTGAGCACTTTCATTTGCTAATTTTTCAAGGTTAAGAGGTTCTATTGGAATGCAGAATGATCTACTTTTCTTCAATTTAGGAACATCACCGCTAAGTATAATCTCTTCTGTATTATTGCCTTCTGAGCTTGAACTAGAAGGAGCGCTAGAAATTCCAGCTCCAACAAGTGGAAAACCAAACGAACTTACCCTTTCCCTGGATCTTGGGAACACTCCTTTAAACATCTCTCCCGTTAAGCTGTGTGAATGTGAATGTCTATCAGATGAGTTCGAAGAAGTTTAGCGCCATTTCGCACAATTTAAATGGCTGCGAAAAACTACATGCTTAGTTATTTTCATTATATTAGCTAATCGCACAGAAATATTCACATTATATGCCTATATTGTCAATTTTCTTATGTTGAGCTGTAGACACCTTCTTCAATTCAAATAACCTCTCTCTCAAGTTTGGCACATCTCTTAAGGACTTGTCGAGCAAAATTCTTTCATGTTCAAACTGCAATCTCTTTTCAGCATCAAGTTTTCCAAAGTAATATCCACCTTTTCCATCAAACTTCAATAAGTATTTGTGGAAATGCCACAAAGCAGGTCTGTGAGCAACAGACAATACCGTGATATCGAGTTTGTGAGCATGTTTATACATGAATTGCTCCATATCAGGAGATACGGCTGAAGTGCATTCGTCCAAGACTGCAAATCTTGGCTTGTGGTAGTACAATCTGGCCATGGCAAGTCTCTGCTGAGCACCGATGGACAATTCTTCACCCCAATTGGTAGTATCATCCAAACGATCTGAATATTCATCTAACTTTAAGAGAGTCAAGATATCCTTCAAATCCTGGTCAGATTTCTGACTAGCTCTAAATTGTTTCAAGTTGTGAGGATATATGATTTGTTCTCTTAATGAACCTTGACACAAATAAGCTCTCTGCGGCAAGTAGAACATATTCTCCGTGGTAGGAATGGTTATGCTTCCTTCCTTGCATGGCCATAAACCACCTAACATTCTGAAAAGAGAGGATTTACCGGAACCGTTTGGGCCAGCAATCAAAAGATGATCACCTCTCTTGATTGAAAAATCCAAGCACTCAATCAATGTAACATCGGCTGGAGTCAATAATCTGACGTCTTTGAAGGTGATTTCATCGTTGTTCATCTCGATATTCTTTGTCGATTTCTTCTTGTTCTTCAAATCGAACAAAGTATCTTGCAAGTCGGAAACTCTGGTAGCATGACCAAGTATTTGAAGCAAGTATCTTCTCGAGTAGATCAATCTATCTAACGAGTCAGAAGCACTCATTAACAATCTTCTATTAGTGATGAAGTCACCAGCATGGTCAGCATCTGGGTCTTCGCCAAGATACTTATTGATGAAAATTGGAGCCGAACACAATACCAAACCAGCAGCACCCCAGAAGTATTTGACTATGAAAGTTTGAGCAATTTCATGAATTGCCTTTTTCCAGATCTCGTTCTTCAGGAATCTCTCCAAGGTGTAGTAGCAATAGTCGATGTAGTCCAATTCTCGTTGATGTCCTCTCAAAAAAGCGATTTCTTCACTATTGCTCACGATTTTGGAATGAGAAGAACGCAACTGACCTTCAAGATTGGCTCTCTCTGATGCCAACTTAGCAAAAGGTGGGGAGAAGAATCTCAAGATCATTGTAGAAAAATGGGCAAGCATCCCAAGAGCTAATGTACCTTCACCGTTACCTACCCCACTTCTACTTAACTGCTGAGCACACAAGAGTAGATCCAAAGTTGGTTTCAACAACTGGCCAGGTAAACTACTCAAGGCATAACTTAATCTGGAGATATCGGTAGTGATTCTTTGGTTCGGATCTTTGATCTTGTTGCCCGACAACTGAATCAAAGAGTAATAGTTGGCATCCAAGTTGTCTGGCAAGTAGTCGTCCATTATGCTGTTGTTGAGATTGATTCTGATAGCACTACTCAAGTTCTGCTTTGTCCAGGTCAAAAGAGCATTGACAATAGAAGCTGGAAGGCCCAATCCCATCCAAATCATAAGTAATTTGGCAAACTTTCTCAACCTCTTCGTCACCAACGCACCCACCAACTGACCATCTAAACTGGCCACTTTTATAGTAAGAAGAGCTCTGAATACTAAAAGAATCGAATGGCCTAAAAAGTACAAGATGGTAGGATCCGTTGCCGATGGAAAGATGGCACGAGCAAGGCGGTAAAAGGATTCCTTAGACAATTTGGGGTGTGCAGAGGCTCTGTCGTCGATTCTCTTCTTATCTTTCGAGATGTCTAAGTCCCTCTTTTCGCCGGTATTGGTGGCTCTTGAAAAGGCTAGAGTGATAAGAATGATATATGAAGAATTGAGAAACAACGACCGGTTAGACTTGTACACGTTGAAGAGCGACAACGCAAGCGAGTTGCTGGGAAGTGTCGGGCTGACCGTGGAAACTGAGTTTGTCATAGTCAATAATAGACTTGATAGTTCAGAATGTAATCTGGGGAAGTTGAATTATGAACTGGGAACGGCGGACACAATAAATATTGGAAGTGAAAAATTTATCACAAGCAGAAATAGAAATAACAGGTATTGAGACTGTAAGGATATGTATATATATATTTCGCTTCCACCAGCAGTGTGTGTATACACCGTAGTATATGTTGAACTATTTGTTGATGGATACTTCTATGCAGCTGACAATCACGGTCTGAGATCTATTTGTTTTCTATTCCTCGGTCCAGGACTCGAAGAAGAAGTGAGAAAGGGAAAAGAACACTTCAACTAAATGGAAAATCGGACGTTACTTTAGGAAACAGATACAATATGCGGCGTCTGCAAGATTTGACTGATTCGGCTAATTAATGTGTTTTAGATTTCTGAATGAACCATGAAGTTATTGATGATAATTTTGAATGCAGTAATGGGTTGTCATTATCACATGCAGTGGAGAAATCTGGGGTGCGCCATAGAATTATAATATGCAAGGAAGTATTAGAGATAATATAAGGGGAAGTATAAGAGAAATTTATATCGGGAAGGGATGACAGAACAGAATAGTAGTTTATTGGCGATAGACTATGACCTAGAAGAAAGAGCTGTCTTTTGTATTGTACGGAGTTGCTACTTCGGGGCTTATATTCACATATTCCATGTCAGTAAACTGAAGACTGGTGGTCGAATAGTAGCGAGAATTTTCGAATTCTGCTACTATACAATTCTTTCTTAATTGCCATATTTTTCCGTTTGCATTTCTCCCTGAGTCTTGATTTGGAATTGCCCTTCCTCTATACTATGATTACATGGATCTCTATCGTTACGTCGTGAATTTCTACACATAGTCTATCTTTACCCTATTGCCCTTCGAGAGTCGCCTGGAATTCCTTCTTGTAGTCCTGAATTTTGTTTTCCAACTCCTCCAATCTGGAGTAGTAGATGGTATTAGCCAAATCTACAGTCAGATCCACCCCGTACTTCTTGAGTAGATTCTCGTATAGCTCCTTTAGTTGCAACCGCGTATTTACCTTGATGACTCTCTGTTCCATCTTGAGACTGGCATGATTCTTCCACTCATTTAGAACCTTCTGGATGGTTTCGTCAGAGGCACTGGTTATGCCCTGTGGGTCTAGAATCGTGTGTGTATGGAGAAGCTGGACGAGAAGAAGAGCCTCCCGCAGACTGTAGCTGGAAGGATTTGTCAAAACGCTCATCGGATGGAATCGTTCAGGTATAGCGACAGTTTGACTTTAATAAGTCTAAATTCTATATGTTGATATCGCTATCTGTATTCTGGTTACTAACAATAACGTGTAGATATAAAGTGAAAAGTTTCTGCAGCAGAAAATTTGATTTTATTCTTTGAAATCTCTATTATAAACTAAACAGAGAACAAATAATATATATAGTATCCTTCTATGGTAACTGTTTGGAATCTTTGTTGATATCTTCTGATCATAAATTACAATATAACTTCTTGTTGTACTCAAACATATTGCTCTTCCTCTTCAATACTCAACCGAAATTGAATCTTCTGTCGTGTCCCCTCCAAAATGACAACATTGAAACCAATTCAATTTCACTGGGCTGCAACTTCGCAGCTTGCAACGAAATATACTCATCAACAGTAGTTTTCCTCTACACTTGCATCTTTGTATCTTTTCACTTCTGTTATAATGTCTGAGAATCTGGTCTGTGTCGAGGACGAGTTCTCCCGTATAAACATCAACAAGTCGCCGACAAGACGGAAAAAAATCTACCCACAAAACCTTTATCCCCCCCAGAACCAGATATATTTCTGTCCGCCAGATCCACCAGCCACGGCTACCTCACAATCTTCTTCATCAAATGCTTCATCTTCAGATTCCTTAATACACCACTATTATGACAATGTCAACGTCAATGCAAATATTGTCGATGATAATATAATCAATAATGCAATCAATACAAATGTCACTAACAATAATACCCTCAACAATGCCGCCATTACTAATAAGATTATTGCTGATAATATTAGTACCCCTTTGAGAAACCAATACAATCCTAATTACAACGGCAGTAACAATAGCTGCGTAGCTCCTTCCACTCCATCTACTGTTCCGTCTCTAGAAAAGAAATCATTGTCCACTACGAAAATCCATCCTTCAGACAGAAGACTACTAAGCTATCCGATGTCTGAAAAAACTGCTTCCAAACAAGACTACCAGTTTTCATTTATGAGAGAAACAACATCTTCTATCCAAAAAAAACACAATACGTATTCTGGTGTGCTCTCCAAGCCAAATCAGGCGTATCTTACGACTGGTTCTGCCACTAAAAAACGCCTCGAATACTCAAGACAACTTTCTCATAATCTCCGATCGAAAAGATTGTTGTCTTCAAATTTTCCTTCGAAAGCACTGCCTTCAGACATCACCAATTTGCCCTATTCTTTGACTTCCAAGTATGGAGGAATGTCGGGAGAAGAGTCTCCTACAAAACAAAAGGCAGTAAGGAATGCCTCTCAGCCACTTCCATTCAAGCCAATGGATAATGTGTTCAACAGACTCTATCCCAATAACATGGAGTGTGAAGTAAAACCTAGACCAGCTCCTATTTTGCAAAAAACAAGGAGAAGCACCCCTTCGCGGTTGCTGAATCGCCAAGAGAAAGTAGGTCCAGAAAATAACGATATCAACGGTGTGAAATTTAGCGATATTACGGAACTATTCTCCATATTATATGAATTTGACGAGCAACTCTTTTCCAATGAAGAAGCTTCAGATTGTTCAGAAGCAAGACCAATACGGACAGATGAGCTTGCCAATCTCAAAATGAATATCTATGAAAGGGGAGAAATAATCAGGAAACAAGAACTCTATTTTGTGCCGCAAGGAATAGAGAGAGATTTGAACATTAAGAATTATCAGAACAACTTTGGTTTTGATGATGCCAGCGGAAACTATATTATCGTCGAAGGCGATCACATCAATTATCGTTTTGAAGTGTTAAAAATGTTGGGCAATGGATCTTTTGGAAATGTAATAATGAGCAAAGATCACAAATATTCTAGTCGTCTCGTAGCCACGAAAATCATTAAGAACGATCTTAACTGGTCCTTGCAAGCTATCAACGAGATCAAAATGCTCAAATTTTTAAATGAAAAGGAATCCAACGAAAACATCCTTAAATACTATGACCATTTCAACTTCAGGAGTCATATGTGCATTGTTACGGAATTGTTGTCTATAAACCTTTACTCATTGCTAGAAGTTAGCCATTTCAGAGGATTCTCCTTGAATATTGTTCAATCTATAACAAAGCAAATCTTGAATGGTTTGCAATATATGCATAGGCACAATGTAATCCATTGTGACATAAAACCTGAGAACATAATGATCCAGTTGCCACATCTGCCACGGGTAAGTACATTTGTGGTTAAGATAATTGATTTTGGATCTTCATGTCTAAGCAATGAAATCTCATTCACGTATATCCAGTCAAGATTCTACAGAGCACCAGAAGTCATTATAGGTGCAAACTATACTGAGGGAATTGACGTTTGGTCCTTGGGATGTGTCATTGCTGAAATTTTCACTGGTGTTCCGCTCTTGCCAGGCAAAAACGAAATAGAACAGGTTGGATTGATTCTAGAATTGTTTGGAGCACCAAAAAGTACGGCCATATTAAGGTTCAGGAGGTCTTTGACAAGGTCAGTTCAAAAGAAGTCTTTCGAAGTGAATGAAAACAGTCCCCATGCTAATGAGAAGCTAATTAAGAAGACGCTATTATTCAGATTGTTTGACATTAACGGAAAAATCAACATGTCTTTGCTTAACTACCATAATTCTAACTCAACGACGTATTCGGCTAAGAAGCAGTTTAAGTTAAATTCCAGAAACTTGGAAATATACTTAAGTTTGAACAAATTCCCCTCTCAGTTGAACAAACTGTTCCTTCGGTTCCTACAGAAGATATTTGTATGGGATCCCGTTGAACGCTCCAGTGTTTTGCAGTTGATGGAAGAACCCTTTGTAAATTTTCATGATTAGTACATATTTATTGCATTTTATTATACACATCAGGATTCTATCCGTTTGTCTATTACCGAACCTTTAAAACTATTCATATTGTAGTTATAACTTAGAAATTGTATGCTATGGATGGCCATGGTTTGAACCTGGCCATGCTGCGATTCTTTCTGGACCTGGAGTTGATCCTCTGCTGCTGGTGCTGTCATTCTCAAAAATTTCTACGATATTCTTAGAATCTATTGAATCGATAAGAGAAGTGTGGTTCTTCAAAACTTCCATCTTTGCTTTGCTTTCCGGCAATTCCTCCAACGATTTTTTCAAGCCGGTGAGTTTTTCATCTACAATGTCATTCAAACTTCTAATGAGTCTATTCCCAAACTTGGTGTCAATCGGTAGGTTGTTGTAGATCTTCTTCTGAAGCGTCTTGATTACCCTGATGTTGTTGAGCAACTGCATGTAATAGTTCTCAGGGTTAAATTCTACAGATTGGTTAATGGACTCTAGAGGTGGGTTGATCAAGAGCAAGGCTGCGTAATAAAGCATGATATGGATGTGAACTGGAACATACTTTAAGTTATCAAGGATATCTTTGTCGTTAATCACCAAATTTAAGACTGTTTGAGCTGCATTGACTGCTATTGAAGCCGTAACAATCTTCTCATCCTTTGACATTATGCCTTCATTTGAGATAAACTCATCTTGATCCGATTGTGAAGGAAGATCGTCGTCAGTATCTTCGTCGTTCGAATCTGCAGCTGCAACTTTGGAGCCTATTCTTCTATTTTTTTCTGAGTAGTTAGCATTTTCATTCAATCTAGGCAACATGTTGATATTATCGCTGGGGTTGACTTGGAGCTGTCTTACAGCTGAAGAGTTAATATGCATCTTAGCGAAGTTATAGTATATCAATGTGGACTTTGAAGACCATACAGATCCATGGTTTCCTGGGGAAAGTAATACAGTCCAAGAAACCATCCATTTGTCCAACTCCAAATTGCTCTTCGAAGGAATACCAAACGAAGAAGGAGCCAAGAGATCCCAAGCATTTCCTTGGAAAGCCTCGTTCATCGCTTGGTTATATTCTACTTGAGATACCAATCTCATATCTGTGAATTTTTCCTTTCTTATCTCAGCAGCATTATTAAATTCCAGCTTTTCCTTGACTTCTTCGCTGTCCAATAATATTTTTGACCTAACATTTATGATGCTGTCGATTTGCAATGGGATTTGTTCTGTCAAAAGAATCTCCCTACTATTTTTTAAAGAAAATTCTTGTGCGTTCACTAGAGGCTGTCTATTGAATGTCAAACTCTGCTGGCCATCTAGAATGTAAAGAAGGTACCATAGCTTCAATTTATCCTTATTCTTGCGGTATGGATTGTTGAAGCCATACTCTTTTGCGAGCTGCATTGCTAGGCCAGTGAACATCTGCGAGTCAGAAAGCCAGAAACTACACAATAAAAGCGCCACTACGGTATTGAATCCATCTGTCTCAGTTTCTGGTCTTCCTTTGAAAAGTAGAGTCTGACACAAGTTCTGAAGGTAGACCTGTAACTGCTTTGACTTCTTCGAGAGTATTGGATGGTGAATAGAAGCAATGGTACAAATGGCACAAACTAGTACGGGACATGAATCCCAGATGGAGTCTACAGATACCTTAGATATCTCAAAGCCAAAGAGCTGTTGCGAGATGTTCGCATCGAAATAAACGAAGAGATTATTGGCATCGTCTTTGGACAAAAACCCATCGCGAAAATCCATCGGATACTCTATTTCTTCGTCGTCTGTTCTTTTTCGCTTGGCATCAGTTGACTGTTCTTCTGCCTTTCTTTTTCTATCTGACGGTATCTCGTTGGAAAACGTATCGTTGTTACTGTTGTAGCTGCTATTACTGCTGTCTGTGCTATTTGTGCTGCTTGTATACGATATGGCTTGTAATTGTGGTTGTAGAGGGTATTCCTGAGCGGGCTGCACCGATGAATAGGCTCTGGAGGACGGATAACTGCTATATGTAGCCTGCAGAATCTGGGCCTGGTGAAGATGTGAGTTATGTGAAATGCTATTGTGTGGTATATTACTACGTAGGATATTGTTTCCGCGGATGTTGGCTTGTATTTGTTGCTGTTGATGTGGAAATTGTTCATATAGAATTTGTGGGTTCTGATTTTGACTATGGTACTGTTTCTGGCTATTCATCATGAATTGCTGGTTAGTCTTCAAGATATCGACTAAGTCACTGAGTTTGTTATCAAAAGTGTTCATCCTCGTTTCTATTTGCGCTTTCCATTGATTGTCGCCCATTGGTGGCCGTTGTATTTGGCTAACGACTGGGTTGTGTGATATTATGAACTGTTCGTTCTGCCTTATAGGGGACACAGAACCATTGGTTATACCTAATGGATTCAAAGGGGGCAACGACATCTCGCTCGGTCTTTCTACAGAAACCGGTTGCGGAACTTGGCTGGATATTGGCGGTAACTTCAAAGAAGGCAACTTTGGCACAAACATACAGTTGACGGCTTGGCCAGTTCTCACGCATCTTTGGCATGGTAAAGAACCTTCGTATATACACTTGACTTTAGACTTTTTACAGTTCGAACATGGTTTTGTTCGTTTTTCTTTGGGCATATTCTTAAGAACACTATTAGCGAATGAACGCTCGAAAAATGGATAGACTGTAAATGGTTGAAGAAATAGGTAAACTATTGACTTATGATGAAGGGCTGTATAGAGCAGAAAAATTTATGCTGATGAATGGCTTATGTAATCCATGCTATAAAGAGATATTCTGTGAAGCGGCAATGAATAGTGGTAATTATATTGGGCGATTTCTCGATTTGATTACTCTTAAGGAGTACAATTGGCCCAGGTGGATAGTATGAGACCCTTGTTTTAGCAGTGATTCTAAGGGACGACTCAGTGTTGGAAGCTAGAATACATATAATTTCGCAGCCTATTTTGACTGTCAACAAGAAGTATGAGGTTAGCACGAGAAAACGAATATTTTCGAAACTATTAAGCAAAGCTAACTTAGATATTGAAGTTTCTTATCATGAACTTCGACTAAACTTCTTGTTCAGGTTATCTTCCATCTTTTATATTACTCTATCCTTTCGGGATTTGAAATTACAGAATCTAGCAAAAGCAACAAAGTTTTGATTCCAAATTTTTGATTCCAATTTTTTGACAATGATATATAGTTTATTATATTACATCTGATTTTCTTTCTTAACATTCTATAATGTATAAACAACATTTAGAACGGAGTAGTTGCTACATGGACATTTCATATGTTAGTTGCAACCCACTTGATGAAATTTCGCTCTTTACACGACTTCCCCAGCTTTATCACAAGAAAGTACTTCAGATTAGGATTATTCAGCTTTCAATTTTTTTTGAAATGGCAGGGGGCTGTTACCTTAAGATACTAAGACGTTTTTCCTGATAATATCTACTTTTACTGAAAAGCACGACCTGAGGTAAATTTCGAAAATGTCTATGAAATCCAAAATCAGAGCCTTTTTCGGCCCTGCTAGACAATATGCTGTGGCTGGAGCCAGTAATAATCCCACGAAATTCGGATTCAAGATCTTGAGCTGGTACTTGACTCACGACTTAATTGCTATACCCATAAACCCTAAAGAGCAGGAGATTTTGGGTCAAGATGTCGTTTCTAATGTGACTCAGGTTTTGGAGTCTATTGGAGCCAAGTCAGATTTGAACGGCTATAAGTTGCTGGAAGTAGATGGATTGAGTATTTCTTTCTTAACTCCTCCTCATATCACAATAACTACCTTAATGCAGATTGCTTCAGTAGAAGGGTACGAAAGGATCATCAAGGGGTTATGGTTTCAACCTGGAAGCTACGACCAGGAAGTGTTGGATACAGCTGCAAAGATTCGCTTGTTCAGTAAGGTAGTCTACGAGGACGAATGTATATTGGTCAGGGGAGAAGAGGGTTTGCACACTGCCAATTTGTAGATGCTAAAATCCAAAGCAATAGGACTGTAGATGCTAGTTGTAGTATTGGTACTGATTCTTGATCACTTTTCGTGTCAACGATGATGATATGTGCTATACGTTTGTGCATATCAACATGATATATTAACCGAGTATATACTACTATCATTATTCTTTATATATATATATTATACTGGCAGCAGATACTTGTCTATGGTTTATTTTGATAAGTACCCTATATGTTATCATATCTCGTTGAACCGAGTCAGCATCTTTTTGATATAGTCGCCCCAACTCTCATCGTGCTCTTCACCTTCTTTACTGGTAGGATATCCCACTTCAATGGAATATGGAAATGGAGAGCTTTCCAACGTCATGATGGGCGGAATATGGTCTTTGTGGGTATCAGCGATATCAATAATCTTAGTGAGGTTTTCGTCGAAACTTCGGATGGAAATTTCGATAGCTGGGCTGTTGTTTCCGTTGCTACTTTCATTTTTGCTAGAGTTGCTATTATTATTGTTGTTATTGTTATTGTTATTGCTGCTGTTGTTGCTGCTGTTAGTGGTATTGGTATCCCTCGGTTCTTCTAGCGGAAGACATGTCACTGTTAGTATCCATACCTCCCACACTTTGACCTCGTCTTCTGGGCTGTCAGCTTTAGCAAACCAGCCGGATTTTTTCTTTGACTTCGACTTATTCTTATCGAGGAATTTAATAATAATACGTCCTGCTTTGGCATTCACTGAATCAAACTGTCGAATTAACCTGCTAATCTTTTCGTCTATTAAGGAATCCAAGTCTGGCAAGTTCGCTGCCATTGGATACGTGGTGTTGAGAAACTCGTTGGTCACCGGAGTTATGGGACCAAAGAGCCGGTGGAAGAAAATGGTCCATATCACACCTAGAAAGTTAGTATTTATCAGTACGTTATGATTGTCTTGAGTAAGGTAGACCGTGGACTTATTCTGTAGTTCACGCAGAATTGATGGTAGATTTTCCTCTATAAGTTAAAGAACTATCTGCGATAGGTTATAAATCTCTACCTTATAACTCTGTAGTATTTGAAAATAGATTTATGTTTCTATATGTCACAATTCCAAAACTTTTTGATAGTTTTCTCGTAGCAAGTTACGTAGTTATTTACAGATTCCATCATAGTACACTCTCGATATACTTACCCTTGATGGACTCACGGACGACAGACCTCTCGGCCGTAAGCTGGAGTAGGAATTCCATGATGTGTTTGGCTAGTTCTTGAGCCAATTGCTAAGTGCCTTAATGTGTTTATGGAAAGGGGCAAGAACATTCAGTTGCTTGGTCAGTACAGGGCAGATTAGTTTACAGGTATAAACTGCGTGTAAGTCTCAGCCACTCAGGCATTGAGTCAGATGATCTGGAGATAGAAATTTGAGTCAATGTGTGAGTACCGAGAATAGTATTTGGCATCCTTGAAAGTTCCTCTTGTTGCTCTATTGATGTTGCTCTTATGGCTATTGATATAGTTGCCACGTTGCAAACTCAAGTTATGTTGGACTTTGTTGGCTTCTTCATAAGAGTAGCTTTAACATATGATTCATTTTCAAGTTAAACCAATATCTCTTCCTAAGTATAGCATTTGTTGTAGGATCCAAAATCTAGTTTATATCTATTCTTTTCCTTATAATAACACATACCAAGTCACTTCCAGCTTCTGTGTAACATCTTTTCTATTATTTTACAGTAATATACAAGTTTCAGTGTTGTTGCAATTCATACAGCTCTTGTTTCTATGTACATATTTGTCTACATGAACCCACAGCTTTTACACAGATGCTTTATCTTTCTTGTTTATTCTCTCGATTGTTGTCTTCTTATCCATCTCCACAAGTTTCTCAAGCTCTTTAACGCATTTGGGCAAAACTTCGAAATCTAATTCTTCAAGTTCTTGCTCCTTGAATTTGGACATCACATAATCTACAACATGACGTCTGTCAGATGGTCTTCCAATGCCAATGGCAACTTTAGTGTAATTATTGGGAAAGTACTGGTTTATTGACTTCAACCCATTGTGACCACGGGGACTGGTATCGGGCTTCCGTATCTGATACTTTCCTAGTGGCACCTGGAGTTCATCATGTAGTATCACAAGCTGTGAATCATTCCGGAACTGTCTGAAATGCTTGGAAACGGGTATTCCTTGTAAGTTCATCAACGAGTCATTAGATTTGAATAGAAAAACATCGGAATACTTGGTCGATCTGTAGTAAGGGCCATCTTTCACTAGATGGTCTTTCCAGTATATATCCACTAGTTGATCAAACATCCGATGTCCAATATTGTGCTTGGTTCCTTCGTATTTGGGCTCGGGATTGCCTATCGAGGCTATAAAATGGAGCCTCCTTGTTTGACAAGATGTGCTCCGTATTGGTAGAAGGTATGAAATGATCATCTTGTCGCTTAAGAAGATTTATTATAGTTTGGGTTGTGAAAAATTAGAGCTGGGGATAAATATGATGCGAAAAAAAAAACTTACTGAGAATCTGAGATCCCCATACTTGAAATCAGTAGCACCTCAAAAAACTATAAACAGAATTAGTAAATGAAAGATTGTGGGGGAGTGTTGGTGTTGTTGAATAAGTATAGTATTTTCCTTTAAAACATACCCATTTTGCTCGTTATCTTAATAATGTGATGTTTTATTTGAATGCTTCTTCTTCAAGATATACCAATTTTCTTGAAATTGGACATAATACTATAGAAAACAAAATATTTTCTTAGAGATGCCATAAATCTACTAATTATTCAAATATTACGTGAAAAAAACAAATTTAATTCTTTGACTAAATTTTATCGTTTATTATAATTCCTTGCAAGAGTTTGTTAGGGTGTTGTTAAAAGTCCCATTAAGGTGCCGCAGAAAAGTGGCTGCGAAAAGTTAGCGTCTATTTCCACAAATATAATATTCGTCTATACAAAATGAGTGAAGAAACATGCTACGGCCAGCTTTCTTCGATGATGTCAAAACAACTCAAAGTAGTGGACAGCCGTATAAAATCCAGTACTAAAGAGTTGGATTGGAATTATCTTAAAAGAACTCCACAGTTTCTCAAACAGAGAATCAAATTTGGAAATGGCTCATATACCTCAGATGAGGAATTCAATTATTCAGAGAAGCAATTCAAGGAAACAGAGAAGACAGTTCAATCAGTAGAAAAGTATGTCAAGATGTACTCTAAAAGTACCTTAGCATTGTTGGATAGAAGTACAGCAGTTGGTAAAGGTTATTCTCTTCTCTATGATCCTTATGAAGATCTAGCTAAGAAGACTGCCGAACAGTCCAATTCCCAACTGTTCGAAGACCAATACAGAAAATGGCAAAATGTGAACAACTACATTGAGACCATCAATATGTGTAAATCAGAAATTGAGAATGAAACCAGAGCCCTCGCATCTATGGTTGAGCTGAAAATCCAAGAAATATACTCAAATATAAACAATATTCACAAGAAGATAAGAACCAGGTCTTACGCCTTGGTGGACTACGACAAGGTCTACAATAGTCATGATAACTTACTTTTGAAGCAGAATTCTGGAGAGCTTTCTGTTAAGCAGTCTCAGCAATTGTTCAGTTTAGAGAGAAAAGTGGAAGAGAATAAGGTCAAGTTTGATGAGATTAATGATCTCTTGAAGAAAGAATTGCCCTACTTCTTGAAATTGGTGGAGTTAATTTTGACCCCTTTGCAGGAGTACGTCTACTATGTGCAGCTCATGAACTACTTTCAATTTTTCAGCAGATGCAAGTCGTATGCCAATTTCATCAATTTGGATGTCAGAATCATTTCATCTCCCAATTTCGCAGACGAGCTAATGACTCAAAATTCCATTGACTGTTTGGGAGCTTATGATTCCATTAACCAACTTACTCTAATCAACTTTAGAGATCGGTATCTTTCTGATATAACCTTGGCTTTGGAACCAGAGAATAGGAATCCCATTCTCAAGGAGACCAACTGCTACTACTACAGGGCAAAGTTTAACTTTGAAGGTCAACAAGAAGGCGATCTTTCTTTTAAACATGGTGATATTATCACAGTGTTAACTAGGAATGGCAACTGGTGGAAAGGGGAGTTGGAAGGTGTAGTTGGAATATTTCCTAGAAATTACGTTGAAGAATACTCACCCAGGAATTAGTTTATATTAATACTAAGTAATTATGCAATGTCATCTATCTCATTAATATTGTGTGATTTATATCTTTCTAAACAACCTCCAGAACAAAGTTGTCTTCTGACAGGAACATTCTTGTTCTGTAATATATCCCACCATTCAAATACTTCGGCATAAGCTTCTACCACAATGTTGGAACATTCGCTACAGCTTTGGTGATAATTACCTTTCTTGATTGCCCGTATTATCATGCTATGGTATAGATTTGGTGTGAATTTCTTCCATGTTTTTGTCTCTTGGTACGAAACATCATATTGAGCAATCATATTTAAGCAAATTGTCTTGAGCGATGGAACCAAACTGCGATTGTTAGCAAGAATATGAGGCTTCGATACGTATTTCTTCTGTCGTAAGGTATTCTCTTCAATGTTATTTACTGGAATAGCATCTTCTGGCACCTTTAGAAATGGGTTGGGACCAGCTCTGAAAGTTTGCAAACAAGGCAATTCAAGGATCTGACTGGGAAGAAATTGTAATCGGTTGGAACCGATATTCAAATCAGTCAAATTAACTAATTTTTTGATGCATGCTGGAAGAGTGCTTATCTTGTTCTGTCTCAAACCAAGTACGTTGAGCTTTGTGAATTTGAATAAAGATGGAGGTAAGCATCTTAATTTGTTGTTCGACAAGTAGAGTTGGTATGAAATAGGTTCCAGATCAGACTGGAAAATCACCAAATTGTTCATATCCTTGATCTCATCCGGTAATTCGTACAAGCTCATACCCTCCAAGTCGATGACTGTCTTGACATCTTCAAAACATGTTAAGATAATGTCTCGAGCTTTGACGAACGAAAGCTGTGACTCTTCGAAAGCTCGGCCCCCCGTGGATGAAGGACAGCGATTACTGAGGTTTTTGAATCTGTTGAAACTGTCTATTCCAAAATCAACCTCCGAGCTGAGCTGTTTTGCTTTAACTGGTGAATACAATTGTGACTGAGATCTGACCATAGTGGCTTCTTCCCCGTACTTGAACCAATCGACTTCGCTGCGGAAATCGTTGTAGTCATGCTTGTTTTCAGGGGATTCAGGAAGATTATACCGAGAGTTCATATTTGTATTAAAGTCGAATTCGGAAGCAAGCGGAAGGTCCAATGGTGGACTGCTAGGAGGTAAAATCGACTTATAGCTGATATTCCCTTTGTATTCGTCTTCCTCTGAATCTTCCAAATGAGGCGAGAGTTCTTCATCGAAGTCTACAACTGTGGGCTCACTGTCAAATTCGGTTTCTCTTCTCTTGACGTCGTCTTTTTCGTTGAAACTTTCTCCCATTTTACGCTTGAGACTGGGAACAAATGTTAATGTGGGGCGATTGAGAGTTCGCGAAGCTCCTGATTTCCGTGTATGATTTGCTGATCTGTCGTTTTCTTCTCGTACAGCTCTCTGACGTGGAGTTGTGTCGAGTGGGAGGTTATCGTTGAACGAAGAGCTGTTGAAAGCAAATGGCAATAGCGGATTTTCCTTCTCCATAATTGTGATCTTAGAGGTAAATAATTTGATGTCGAATTACAATTTATTCGGTGATTTTATTCAACAATGGCATGGGCTGCCTACCCTCAAGGCGTAGGGTTTTAATTGAATATGTGGAAGAAGAAATTGAACTGAAGATAAAAAAATGAAGACAAAAAGTTCTTACTAATATATTGATACAAAATTTGAAAATTATCTAAATTATCGAGATCGGCTTTGTTTTGTTTACAAAACGAAGACGCGCTTCGGTGCGAGATTATTTTTCTTCAGAGCATTAGTGCTTAGGGGGTTGTTAGGGGCTGCCGATTATCACAAGCAATGCGGACCACATCACAAACGTTATCCCCATAGATACTAGAAAAGGATCAATAGAATATTTAAACAAAGAGTTTCGCTCATGTTTCACATTAGTTTATCGACTAACTCTGTCAATAATAAGTACAATACATTAAGTGTCATTTCATATATGCTCAAAATATTTAAAATTTACTTTGAAGCTAGACTGTTGTCCTCCTCTCTCCTTAGAAGCTTCAACTTAGACTTCTTGGGTGCTTGGTCTACAGTAGAAACCGATGACCCTTGCTCTGACTGGACATGCTGTTTTGAGTTTTTGGGCAAAGTTATATTTTGCTTGTTATCCTTAGTATCGTCTTTTTTGACATGGTCTTTCTTCCCATCGTCTTTCATTTTATCAGTAAAATCTTTTGTCTTCTTTCTGCGTACTTTTTTGGGTTTATCTGAGACGTCCGATTGTTCACTATTTTTAGAAGTTGTTGACTTTTCCGCTGGTCCTGATTTTGCATTCTTCTCGAATTTACTTTTGCCCTTTTCCTTTCGAGCTTGCACTTCTCTAGTATTTTTGTCATTTTTCAGGCTCTTTTTATCTTTCGGTATGTCAACTGTTATTTCTCCTTCTTTAGATTTTTCTTTCGAACGAGACCTTTTGTTATTCGACTTGGTTTCTGTTTCATTACCCTTTAGAGATCTCTGCACCCTTAGTTCAGAAGAGTCATTCTGCTCATTGGCGGCCTTCGCAGGAGTCTTTTGTTCAATATCTATATGACTCTTAGATTTTGATTTTCTATTTCTTTTCTTCTTCTTGGTCTCTTCTGTCAGCTCGTCATCTTTGGGCAAACTGTCTTTCTTAGGTTCCTTCAACTTCCTGGACTTGCTCTCTTCTACTGCTTCTTTCTTATTCTTCTCTTTCTTGTCTTTTAATTTAGCAATTTTGGCTTCTGCAGCCTTGGCAGCTTTCTTTTCTTTCTTTCGCTCGTTCTTCAATTTTTCTCTAGCCTTTCGCTTGTTTGTTTTCGCAAGCTGTACTATATTATACTCTTTGACTTCACCATTCAAAAATTTCATGAATTCCTGAAACATCTCACTGCTCTTTACTGAAGATTTCTCTGTGGTTGGCTCATATTTACTATCTTTAGCTGGCATCTTGTTGGATATTGCTCTCTCTACAAGCGGAGTAAAACTGTCCTCAGTTTCTGGTTCGACAAACGGTTTGCCATGGACAGTCAGTTGGAAGAGTGCAGAATCATCAGACGTATAAAATGATATATAGGCTCTGGAATAGATAGGAGCTTCGTATGGTTTCGTGGGATAACTTCCTTGAACATAATACTTGTTCGCAATATTAGGAGAGTTGAGGTCGTAGAAAACAGACAACTGGTCATAGAAACCGTTTTCGTCCAAAGTTGGAGGCAAAAGTCGTAGTACCACTTTGGCATTGCTGTATGAATCATTGGATTTTGAAGCTTTAGAAACAGTAGATGGCCTATTAGAAGTGGAGGGATCCTGAAACAATGGGCTCTTTGGATGTGACGGTGCATCCTGTCTTGACGGAGTGACAGTGGCCATTGTATCTTTATTGACAAATAAAACCTTGCTTGGTTGGAAAGTGTAGTTTTTATTCGGTTAATTGAAAAGACTCAAGATATGAAAAATTGCGTAGTATATAAAATTTTATTTTTCACTTCAGTCGCATTTCTCACTATTCCCATATAATATTCCCATTAAGCTCTAGAAGGAGAAGAGAATATGACTTAGCTTGACTGCGATGCAATTATAATGGATCTCGTCAACCAGTATCTAGTCGAAGTCGCTGCAGTAGGGAGAATACCGAACCAGCAACATCAAATCAGTAAGCTCGCGACTTTGTTAAACGTCAATCCTCAGGAAAACCCATACGTTGTTCAGTTGAATCTGATAAACTTCCAACTAGAAGATGCACAGTTATCGAAAGCAGTCGATTCTCATCGTCTCTTCAACGACGAATGGCTTGCGTTCAACGAAGTTGTCTTGAGCTTCATCAAATTGAGTAACCAACTCAATCCGTGGTCTTCCCTCGAGACTTTCGATCTCTATGGAACTTTCATCAACGACTTATCGGTAGCTTTCAACAACAACAAAAACGGATATTTGCTCAGTTCATTAGTCCGAAATAGCATATGTGTGATTTTGCCTGTAGCCCGCAGTCTAGATGCTCAACTATATGCTAAAGAACATTGTTCACAACCTAGACTTACGTTTCTCGCTTCAATCTTGTTAAAAATGTTCAATAACATCAGATCGCAAATCAATGACGTCAACGAAAACAAAAGGACCATCTTCCTATTCATCAGTATCAGATTGTGCTCAGTTTACTTCCAGATCGGCAACCCTTTACTTTGTAGAAACATCTTCTCCAATATGAACAATGCCAACTTGACATTTTCTTCGTTCAGCAAAAACGAACGAGTACAGTATCGCTATTACCTTGCTAAGTTCTACTTGATCAAACAGCAGATTATCGACAGCTATGACCATTTCTTGTGGTGTATGCTCAACTGTCCCTCCTCTTCTACCGCTAATATCAACAGAATTCTCAACTACTTGCTACCAATTAGCTTGATCATCGGGAAAGTGCCTAATTTCCAGTATATAGCACAAATATATTATCAACACGCTCCACCACCTCCTTTTTTCAACATCTACATGCGGTTGAGCGCAGCCATCAAGCTGGGTAGCTTTCTTTTGTTCAACGATGTCGTGGTCGAAAACTACCAGTATCTACAAGATGCAAACGTTTTACTATTGCTTGTTAATAAGAGTAAAGTCGTCATTCTTCGTAACTTGATAAAATTGGCATGGATCCATTTGGGTAGACCATCCAGCTTAGACTACGAAGTGGTTAGAATAAGCATGAAGTTGTCTTTAGGACCAGATATCTCACGACTACAGCCTACATTACCCATGGTGAGTCTGGTCCAGGAGCTTGACGACGATTCTATTATAGAGAACTTGTTCATTTCCATCGTAGACCAGAACTTGCTTAAAGGGAAAATTTTTCCTAGAGTACGAAAAGTGGCCCTAAGCAAAACTGCAACCTTTCCCAAAGTGGACGAAGTAAATATTGCCCGTTTCTGGAACAACAGAAATTCCGACCGATGGATGCAAAAGAAGGGATGAGTATGTCCGACAAATCTTTACAGTGTATATTTGAGATGACTCAGGAGTCCTGGCAGAAGGGCGATTTATAGCAACACGGATAGAACAACAAAGTAACCATAATAGTTACAATATTATCGTATCTTTTGCTCGGCAGCGGTCTATACACGTATTATGACGTTTAGAAAGGGCTCGTATGTAAATAACAAATAAGTATGTCTATTACTGAAGTAATAAAGCTGGCTAACTGCTGCTACATTAACGTTGACTAAGGACTATTAATTGTGGTTAAGAATATGCCCAGTTTTCCCCATCTGTGCAATTCTAGGCATGTGACAGTAATATTTAGGTTGCAACTATGTGTCTGCACTATGCTGTGATGTTGGTGCTGACGTTCAAGGCATATTCATAGTGGTGGATGTTCCGTTCAACCCAGCAGGCTCATCTAGGCGTTTTTCTTGACTACAGGATTTTGCGGCCATTATGGAACAATAAGTCCGAGTCAGCCCCTGTGCCCCGATGTCCTTCGATTTCAAGAAATGATTGCCACGGGGGAGCGGCTGCTAGGAAGTACATGTCCATGCTGGATGTCAGCTGCCAGGTCATGTCTAGATTGCTCATGTGAATCTAAGAAAAAAGAACCACTTGAAACTTCGATTAAACTAGAAGTTTTTTTCCGAGACTTTCTTTCACGCTTAAAGGGAATTTGCAGCACACAGGAGGTTATTCCAAGACTTTGGCCGTGTGTGACAGTAGGGGGTTGAAGGGTGCTAGCGATGTAGGAATGAAGAATAGGAGACACAGAGTAAATGAGCAAGCCAGAAATGTAAGGAATGGTTAAATCAACCACAAGATAGGCAATCTCTGGTAGGTGAAAAGAAAGAAGTTACCATTGCCGCTATTCTGACCAATGAGAACGTTCAAGCAGTAATACTAATGACCAAACCCATCAAAACTGCCGCCAGCTGTGGAAGTGCGCTTTCTGTTGACATTATTCCACTTATGTACCATTTTGAGCCATGGCCCCAAAAACGCTGCCATCCCGTCTGGCCGTTGTAACCATGAGGCAATATGAATGCCGTCCGGCACACACCAGAGCTCTCCACAGTTGGGAAGTTGGGACAAACACAGATATCATTCATTTTCGAATCTAATATATAAGGTGACGTGTGTCCACGGATCGAAGTAAGTTGTATCCTCTTTTGGTGGTTTCCCACTAATACTCGAACTTCAGCTTTGTTGCCGCTATTTCAACTCTCGTCCAGTCGGCGATCAGCTCGTCTCGCTCATCCGTCTCACCATGTTCTCCACATTTTCCGCGCTGCAGGAGCAGGAAGCGCAGCATGGGTGTATAGACTTTTTGCATCTACTCCCTCACGAACTTCTCAACCTTGTCATAAACCGCTTGGACCAGCAGGAATTGGTGGCCATGTCATATACTAATCGTTATCTAAACCTGCTGTGCAACAGTAGAATCTACCGCAAAATCATCCTTTCAGATGACCATCCCAAAGTGGCAACAACCGACTGCAGCTTCGATGCATACTATTCATGCTTGCCTATCTCCCATATGGCCTCGTTTGCTAACAATCTCTCCGCTACCAACTTCTCCTTTATCCACAAATTCATAATACATTCGCAGTCTAATTTCATTGTGAATGACTATTCAAAGTTGTATGTGTGTTTCTTCAAATTATGGGATTTAGTTCCATCCCACAACATCACTTTCGTCAACTACGACATAGGAAACCTCCGTCACTACCAGTCCATAAACCAATTCGTATTCAACAACTCCACTGAATACTTCGAGGATGACTGTGTCAGCATGCCAGTAAATTTTAAGATAAATAATCTCAAAAACTGGACCATATTTAATTTCGACGAATTGTTCCAATTGCCCTACAATAGAAACATCCAGGAGCTCGACATCTTCATCGAAAATGAAGCACTCTTCAACACCACGAAAGAAACACATTCAACTACTATCCCATCTCCTTTAATGGACAACTTGGCTACCCTCCAGGGGTTGTACTTAAATTCGCCTATCTCTACTGCCATGTTCCTCAATTATTTCAATTCTACAGAAATAATTCAACTGGTCATTCCGCTCATGCGCAACTTGTCAAAGCTCTCGATCACAAGCTCACATACTCATTGGTACGAATCCCGCTTGACGTTTGATTCGTTATCTCGCTTAGTGGACATCAACCAGTTGGAACAGCTCGAGTTGAAATTGAACTGTTTGCATCATGATTGCGACTGTATTCTTCAATTTTTCAATGACTTCCAGGCAGCAGCCCATCACTCAATTTTGCGCAAGTTGAGTATCATCAACTACAAGTCAAACAACTTGAGGCAGAACTTGTACCAGTTCAACTGCTTGCTCACATGCCCCGAATTTCTCAACAAGTTCGAGTCACTTGAATCGCTTTACTTGAACATAAACGACTTCATCAGATTTGGCTCGACAACCAACCACGCAATCAACTTCTCAATTCAGAAATTGATCAACACAGTTTCCAATTTCCCCAACTTGCAGACCCTCGTGATTCCGGACTTTTTCAACAACTGGTTGGCGAATCTTCCTGATTTTTTTCATAATATTGACGGCAGAGATCACGACAGCGTCAGGTCCAGCTATTTTGATACATTACTAAACCAATGCGAATGTTCATCATGTTGCCAGACCCGCTTCTTATTCAATAGTCTTTCTTCGTACGACTCAAACAACAACTACAAGCACGAATTCAAGAGCTTTAGCATCAATTCGAGCACTGGAGGTTCTTCGAACTTGTCTGGGTCCAAGATTGGCACTAATAAGTCTAACATGAACTTCCTCAACTACTTGATTTCCAAGCTAAAGCAGCAGTTCAAGTACCTCAACCTGAATTTATTCCTGATTAACTCAATCATCAATTCGAACGACAAACCGTTTTTGAACAACCATGACTTGTCAGACTACAACCTAATGTTCCTCCACAACTGCCTCTACAGATTGGTGGACATCATTAAAAGAGAAAACCCTAAAATCAGGGCCGTCAACTTGGGGGGAGTTCTCGTGGAGTATGACGGTGCAAATCAAATAAGAGCCCCATACAACAGATCCACCTTGGCCTATAGTAACGACACCTTATAAATATTAATAATAGCTAATGAAATGACTGTTCAATTGTTCACCGGGATGTAGATATTGCTGTAATAGCTAAGAAAATGAGCTGCTTCGAAAAGATAGAGAACCTTACAATAAACAGGACAATATACAAGTAGTTAAATAGAACTACTTGTATATTTCACATGAGGCGATAATACTTAAAACTAATAAATGACATACATATAACTTAATCATGCTTTGGTAAGCATTGTATCGGTAGCGCTGCAAGTGCTCGATGCATCAAACTGTACCTAAATACAGTGCCTTCCTTTTATATTCGAACTAGCGACCGGAATTGGCTCAAACTATGGGGTACAAATTATTAATACTAGGGGTCGGAACTGGTTCATACTAAACCCCACAAAAACATTCAAACCAACCATTGGAAATTATTAATACGGTCGTTTCATTTTTAATTCGGGAAATGGTTCATACCACCCGTTCTAAATTATTAATACGAGTGGTCGGAATTGGTTCATACTAAACCCAAAAATATATTCAGACCAACCATTGGAAATTATTAACACCAGCCAAAGGAGATTTTTCATACTATCCAATTTTTAATATTCATTCCACGGACATAGATATCAGCGGCTGCATTACCATAACTCCACTCTTTTGTTAAGACGTGGCTCATTAGCCTTACTGTTAAAATTCAATGGAACAGAACACCATTTCTTTGCGGCCATTTTTAACCTCTTTTTTGTGCAAGGACTACAACTTTGGTAGAGAGATAGTTACAATGTGATTGTTAAATATAATAGAATATAAAATATAGATAATCTTATTGTAAGTAAACATGGATTTCAATTCTAGGGAACTTCCTGATGGGTTCATCGACAGTCTTGGTAATAGATTCTATTCCGGACCAAATACGATGACTCTCGAATCAGAGATGGCACCAGAGGAAGCATGTTTTATCTACAGCGAATACAAGAATCTAACCATCTCAAACGAAGAAATTGAGATCGATGGAGAAGATGATACAGGATTTGATATCGATATAGATATTGGCGAAGAAGAAACCGTAGCAAGGAAACACAGAGGACCGTACAGATATTACGATAACTGTACCAAAGAAAGACTTTGGGAAATGGTCTTCGAAGAAAGTGTTTCAGCATACAAGGTTGAAAACATAATGCGTATATCATTGCAAACTGCTTACACTTGGAAAAGGATGTGGAACAAGAATGTTGTTGATATGTTGAATGGTACTACTTCTCAGCCAAAGAAGTGTAAACCACTTCTTACTGATGAACACAAGGAAATTTTGCAAAGCTTGGTAAGAGAAAATGCAACTGTAACTCTCGATGACATATTGAAGAGTCTTAAACTCCCCATCGATAAAGTAAAAGCCAAAGCTTCTTCTACACTATCTAATTTCGTAACCAAAGTCTGTAAACTTAATCTTAAAAGAATTTTGAAGTGGGTCCTAAGAAGAAGAAATCTGGATAAGGTCATACAAAAAAGACTTCAGTGGGTACAGCAATACAAAGATAAACTTGATTTTAACATAAACTGTATTTCAATAGATTATACAAGATTTTTCATCCGCATGAAACATGAATATGCACGGTCGTTAGTAGGTGAAAAGTCAACTCTTACTGTCCCTGTGACTCGGGCTTATCAACATTTTATTTATTGGTGTCATATCTCCCCAAGATTGTATTGAGTTAAAGCCTAGAACGCCAGTATCGTCGACTAAAAAGAGAAAGCTCAAGAGTGGTAAACATTCAGCTCAAGCAATGAGCAAAGGCAGTACCGCGAGCCACTTGTATTACTTCATCTCTGGTTGGACAAGCTACAAAGATCACCAAATTACAAGATTTGAAATACCAGATCTTTCATAATACTGCAATACACAATAGTCGTGATATTTCATTACTAGTTGCTTTGAGTAGGATTGAAAACATGTTCTTCCCACCATGCTGTCCTTCTTTAAAAGCTATATAAGAGTTTTGCAGAGTGTGCAGAAGTCAATTTAAGAGATCACCGTTCGAGAAGCACTGTACAAGTGACACCACGAGTCAAGGGATTCCAAGATAGTTCCTAATATATTTTCAGCTATGAGTTTATCTAATCTGATTCAATCTACCGAGCTAACCAAGAAAACAATTCAACAACTTATGGGCGAAAGAATTCTAACCTCATGACCCTGAAACATCATCTGTTTAAGGGCTGCAAGGACTAATCTCGACTAGAAAGCTTGGATGCTTGGTATCTTTGTTAGTTCTCTCTCGTCCGTGAAGAGTGGTGCTTATTTTATCGGTATACTGCTATCTATCCCTGTTACGGACCAATCCGCATTGAACTACATAATCAACGAGGTTACTCTCAAGTGTATGAATCTTCACACTCAGGTTGTATTCACGGAGCACAATCTGGGTCTCGACAGATGGAATGCTGTCCAAGAAAAATACGCAATCGATAATGCCAGAGATGCTGTTGAACACCTCGACTACTT